>OY757932.1:83022980-83374354 GCA_963585895.1 Sepioteuthis lessoniana
TCAATCCATCAATAAATCGATGACTAATAAATCCATGTGGTTGATTTGTCTGGTTTGAACCCCTGTGAAAAATCATAGTAAGCAAGTTCGAACTGAAGTAAAAATCGCTTTCGGACTAATATACGAGGAAAAAGTACGAACCCTCTTATTTATCAGCGATGATTAACGAGTACCACAAATTTTTCTTCTAAAAGGATAGATTCGGCATTAAACAACTTGCAAATCTTGATATGACATTGAATAAACCAACCAAGCCAAACTAACTTGTTCGTCTACTCAAAGCGCAAAAGCCGTGAAATCTGATCATAATAATGAGTTTACAGAAGAATACTGAGGTTCCCAAAGAGGTTCAGGAAATTTACGTACACATAGGTGTCACGCCAGGACTTTGAAAAGCCATTAGTTTCCCGTTTCAACCCCCACTTTATATCACTTAGAGATGCTTCAACAAGTCAAGTTAGACGTAAATTTACTGCATCATACTTAACGGATTTCTCTGGATGAGATGAATCATTCGGGAAAAAACATCATTAAAATGCAAAGTAGCAACTCAATTTACATCACTATTGATACCTCGTCATTTTGGCTGCATAACTTTCATTGCTTATATATTTCGGAAGACAAAGCAGCAGGGAAAGAGGAAGATATATGCTCAGACACACGTTGTTCTGACCTTTTGCTTGTACAAGATGCATATGTACGTGTACTTTTACAGGTTATTACGAGTCATTCAACTCCTTCGACGTTTCCTCTCGTCGAATTTATCCAACTTGCAATATTGACACGGTTTTTGATGTTGAGTATCATTAAGTGATTGTAAGACTTAGCGGCTTTACTATTCGACTTTCATACTTTTCCCTGTCAGTTTCTTTCGAACATCAGTTTAATAGAAATACAAGAAAAGTAAAAAATTCAAAATGGGAGCTGTTAAGCTAAATATTATGAGGTAAACAAAATTAATGCATGGAAAATGCAGAAATTATCCAGTCATCAGAAAGAATTGCATAAATTGTTACAACAAAATCTATAACTACTACTACTACTACTTACAGCAACAATATCTAAATAGTTCAGGACCACAGACTCACTATCATGTTCTTTTTCAGAATTATATCCTTGGGAAAAGCATGAACATCTTAATACCCTTAGCTATGAGTTAAATAATACTGCTTTTCTTCTTTAGAGATGGTTTTGGCATCAAATAACCCACGAAGGTTGATATGCCATTAACTAAAGCAACCAAACCAAGTACAGGATCTGGAAATATGATATCTCGGGTTTGGAACGTCAATAAAAAAAACAGGTGACAGAGTTATTTTTTTCTTATTCAAAATTTAATTCTGCTATGAGGAGGAACGCGCTTAGCGTAACGGTTATCATCATAGGAAATGGAATCGGCGATCCAAGTTCAAATCCTAGACAAGGCAGATGGCGTTTAAATCAGCACTATTCTCTTTGGAACGGCAAAAAATCCATCTGTTTTCCTCAAAGCTATGGGTAAATAGTTGGTCAGTCAGTGTTCTTTAGTCTTGGTTAAGAAACCAAGTTAGAAGAAGGAAACCTCTGAATTCAAGCTAAATTTCCAGTGTTTAAAAATGTATTTTATATCTTGACTATAGTAGATGGGTTGAGTAAATACATACGAAAGATTTTTCAAAGGCTTATTTTTTCCAAATAATCTAGGGTCACAAAATTTACTTCCACGTATATCTATGCTCTCTGTTGTCAAGGGGGTTCAGATTTTGATCCCTTTATGTTATAGGAATATTAGAATTATTTTTGTATTCTCTTTAAAATTGACCTTGTGACACACATCCTGCTTGCAATGGAGGGGGTGAGTAATTTATAAACTGTAAGAAAGAACAATCTTTGCTATTTATTTTTGTTGTTGTCAGTACTCTGTTCTAAAGACTATATAATCCAAATGCTTACCTTCTGCAGCTATTCACCGTTGAAGGCTCAGCCTAAAGTTGTCAGCCCCAGTTCTTGTCACTGGTATTGCAGCAATTTCATGACGATAAAACTTTTTCAGTTCGTCAGTTGTTTATGGCCATTTTTAAAAGACTTGACCCTTCGGATATCTCCGGTGGAAGTAATCACAAGGTGATGGAATTGGTGAGCGAACTGACCACAGTATATCCTTATGTAGAGAGAGATGAAGCGTGCTGGAAAAATTATTTCAGAACATCTATTGATAGTCTTTCTGTGTTCATGGTCGTTCCATTTGGTTGGAAACACACGGCATTTTGAAAATTCGGAGTGTTACAACTTCAGGAAGTTGCGTAAGATCAACTACACAGTAATTGGATGAAAGTGACAAAAAACAAAAAACTATTGATCCGTTTATCCAAATTTCACCACACTTCACTTAACAATACTATGGAGAGGCCGTTCGTAAAATTATTGAAGATTGCTGTGATCAATTTTTGCAATGAGGATAAATGAAAATGAACTTTCTCATTGGAAAGTACAACAGCATTAGCTGTAACATTGTCAAAGATGATATCATAAGATGGTTTTATGGTTGCAACAAATACTCCCCTTAAGTCCCCGAATAATTATAATTTGGTATGGATGGAATTTAATTTCTGCATGTAAACTTCTCAAATTCTAATTAGACATCCTCGAGACCAGAGTATGCTTAGGCCCTAAAGGTCATGGAGATCTGAAAACGGCCTGCCTCACTACTGTGATATTCTCTGGTGACAGAATGCTGTGAGACCAACGGGACGATTTCCTTTTTAAAATTGAACGTGGTCCATTGAAATTTCCAACCCACAAAAATGTGATTTTTTTTGTCAGGAACTCTTCTACGTTGACCTCCAAAATGCTTACGTTGAAATGGTAGAGTCATCATCTTTTAAGTAAGTTTCAATCATAAACGAACAATGTTCACCATTCCACGCCATTTTACCAACTAAAATGATATGTTTGCAGCAGCTTAAAAACATGCCTTCCAACCGCTTACCGCTGCTAGCGACTGCGCGGTGACAATCTTAAATCTGGGATATCATTTTACCGGACTTTGTATAAATAATATCCAGTAGTCTTATTGATATAACTGCAAGGTGCAGCAGTGTGAACAACGGTGATCAACAGCTAATCATTCAATAATCTTTAGTATAGGTGAAATTTTGCACTTCTAAGCTCCCTGTCATATATACTCATCAATTTGATTGAACATTACCAACAACAAGGACCGAGTTACAAATCTGATAGAAAATACAAGAAATCAATTTCAACCCCAATGACCTGCTACTGATTTATGATGGAAGTTAGGCTGAACGGAAGACCAAAAGGAGAATTGAAAAAAGTTTTAAAGTTTGAATTCTCACAGTTGTTTACAGTAGGATAATGCTTGGATGAAAGGCATGAACTTAGATTTATTGCACGCAGCCCCTCTGCAAACTTGTATGAACTCCTCATTAATAGTCTTGCTCAGTAGAACAAGGGAAGCGAGATTCGGGATAAATCTAATCAGGCGTTTTTATATTTCTATTAGACTTCGTCAGTTTCTTTCGTATAAAACTGTCTCAGGGCTGAGTTCGTGGCTAAAGGTGATAAGACCTTTATTAATCAAACGGAGATCACTTATTTAACGTAAAGGATTGCTCCGGCTTGTCATTGGTTATCAGATTCTGGAAGAAAAGAGTGCTATAATAGTCATAGAAGTGTGTAGTATAGGAAACCATGGTATGCGGCATAGTGGATATGAAGCAAGGTGGATATGAAGCAAGTTGGATGAGTTCAATAGCGGTTCAATGGTGCACTTCACCTGATACTGGGTGGAGGATCCTCAGAGGTCAACGATCAGGATGAAAGAGTTCAGTCAGAAAACTACTGCTACTAATCTATATGGATGGTGTCTATTGACGAGGCAAAAATTAGCCATCAAAAGGTTAATATGACTCAAACTCAGTCAAAACCACATTGCCCTCCATGCAGGTTAACAATGATCGCGTTCTGCTGAGGTAGGAGCTCTGGCTCCAGTTTTCAAAAATCAGCTACAGAGCTCAAACCATTGTTAGAGGCAAGGGTAATTACAGCATTGTAAATTTGCGTAGACGAACAAAAATATAATCATAGCAAGCGATAACTAAAATATGATGAATCCGATTATGGATGAACATTCGTGTTAGCATCTGCATGAAAAAACTCTGTCGATGGCGCAATTGGAGGTGTAGAAATACTTCGCAATTCACGTGAATTTAATTACCCGAATAGTATCCAGCCAAGAATGATGGTTGCTGCATTTAATCGTAACCCCAATACAACAACCGTCTCATGCTAGTATTTTTACTTAAAACTCACCCAAGGAATACCGATGAGTAAAACTTAAGAAAACTAAAAGAGAACACAAACAAAGCAAAAAGAACAACTAGAATATATTCAAGGTTAAATCAATAAAATCAGAAATTTGATAGAAGACAAACCATCCTGAGTAGCTTGACTGACAGTAAATGAAGAAAGCAGAAAGAAACGCACCTAGAGAAGAAAATTAAAAACTTCCAGCGAAAAAGAAAGACTGAAAAAGAATTTTTCAAGAATCTGCTTGGAAACCTTCCTAAAATTGTTGATAAACTGACTAAAGAAATAATTAATAGAAAGCAATGCATCAAACTTAGAGAGTTTACAGAAAAAGAACTTGATACAGTTCAGAAAAAAAAAACTGCTGGCCTCGACGAAATACTTCACGATCTATGGAAGATAAGGAAATTTGTTATCATATTTTTTCGATTATGCAACGCTTTGTATAAACAAAACACAATAATGCAATGGACTAAAAACTGAATCCTCCCCTTGTCCATGAAAAGCGACCTCTTAATGATGGCTGCATAAAATGCCCCTCTTTTTAATTGTTGAAGTTGAGAAAATTCTTAGGAAAATGGTTTTTGAAGAAATCGATCAACAACTTTTCAGATTCTGACAATTCGTCGAATCATCGAAGGAGGACGAGCAAATAATCTCGGGGAAACATATTTGTTTGAAAATTTTTCCAATGCATGTGATTTCGTACCCAGATAAAAGATGGAACAAATATTTCTTTGGTCACCCCAAAGACACTGTTATTACTATAATGATATTCCACAAAGACACGAAAGTCATGGTTCGCTCTTCCGATAGTGACACTGATTTCTTTGATTTTGTTACTAGTCTTGCATGATGATATATTTACATCATTTTTATTTATGATATACCTAGACTACATACTTGGAATATGAAAATATATAATTAAAGGAAATAGTCTCACACACACACAAAAAAGGCAAGAAGCAGACAATTTTCTGCAAAACTAGTGCTGATACAAATGACACAGATGATCTGGTGCTTCTTGTTAATACACCTGCCAATCTGATTACTTGCAGCATAGTCTGGAGCAGGCAGCAAGAGGGATTAGTCTTCACGTGAATTCATATGAAAAAGAATTCGTTTTAAACAAGCTACCTCGACTTTAAATGGCAAGCCTTTAAAATTAGAAGATACGTTTAGGTAAATCGGTAGCGATGTCAGCATAGGAAAAGCTTGGCAAATTATTGATCATTTGGAAATCTGATCTCTCAGATAAATTAAAGCAAAAAGTAAGTACCAAGTCATACGCAACGTTCTTTTACGTATTCCAACACGTATTATAGTTAGTAAAGAGTAGACACCGATTGAATAGCACTAAGTGATTGTCAGGTTCATTGAACTAAGCGCAGTCAGCATCCCAAGTAATTCCCATAGATTTTGTATCCCTTTATATACTGTTATTTGGAGCAGGGGAGAGGATCTAGTCTGTGGAGCATTATGGGAAGGGAGGTCTCGCTCACTTACTTAAGAGGCTGAATTGTGTTAATTTTCTTATTGTTAATTTATTCATTCTATCATGTTTAATTTATTATTTTTAGTGTTTTATTTATCATTTACTCCTTAGAGTTTTTCACATCAGCGTTAGCTGATGGTCTTCTTATAGAGTTTCAGTGAGAGCAAGTCTCCTCAAGTCTCTAGGACTCTTCTCAGTATTCCGGTCGTTCCCAATAACACTGTAGTTTGGATGGTTTCCCCTCGTCCGCCAACTTCCAAGTGCTCCAGTCCCTTTAATAATACTTTAGTTACTGTACCAAAAGCATCAATCACAATTAGTATAATTGTCGCCTTCATGTTCCACAGTTTTTTCAATTCCCTGGCAAGGTCGAGGTAATTACTTTTCACATTCTTTCAGTTTTATTCTGTGGTCAGCCAGGACAGAAATGTCGACAATTTTGCAAATTCTCTTTTTTTTGTTGTTGATTATTATAAGGTCTGGTCTTCTGGCTGAGATTAGGTGATCCGTCTGTATGTCAAAGTCCCAGAGGAGTTTATGTGTGTCATTTTCTAGGACAGATGCTGGGTTGTGCATATACCATTTGTTCGTATGGTCAAATCTAAATTTATTATTATTATTATACTCCTTCTTTTTTTTTCACATCTGCATTAGCTAGTGGTCTTTTACTGGAAACTGAGTGGCAACAAGTGCCATCAGGTCTCCAGGACTCTTCCCAGTATTCCGACCGATCTCAGCAATGCTGTAGTCTGAATGGTATTGATTCGTCATCTGATTTCTTATTCCTCTAGTCCCGTCTCTAAACCTTTAGAAGCCGTTCCTGGTGTTATGAAATAGCCGAGGGATTTCGGTTCATGCCTTTGAGTTTAGTTAGGCTGAGAACCTTTCGGCTCAGCACATGGGTTGGTTGGGTGTAAGATTGAAGCAGGTGTTAACGCGGGTGCGCGCGAGCGGATGAAGGTGTCACTCAGATGTCATAACAGTCCGAGACGATTCTGGGTGACAAGGTGCGGGTGACGTCACGCACCGGAAGCACGCGGAAGTTTGTGTGAGAATTTGAAGAAAATAAGAGTCGGGTTTTAGACGCCGAACGAGAAGGATCGATTTTGGAGCTCGCAGGCGCGAGGCGAACGTGCGCCCGATGGGGGCCGCTCGAGTTGGGGGCCAAATGAATAAGACAGCATAGAAGATTGTGTCTCTCCTCCTTACGTCAAAACCTTTAACTCAAAGTTAATAAAAAGGTTTCGTACCTGAACAAGAAGTCGTTACGTGTTTCCGAATATTGAGATTCCTATGTTCTTTATATATTCTCTAGTAATGAACATTACATGTCCATTTCGCACATACCGTTAATTGCGAATATGGTACATAGACATATTTGGTGCCAGAACTTGGGCATATCGTTCATGATATGGTTTTCGATTGGGTTACCATGGTTCCACGAAGACGATCAGAGAAGCGGCTAAGAACAAGGAGGAATCTATTTCGGAGCGGCTTGTTCAGGCGATCGAGGGAGAGAGAGAGAAAACACAAGGCCCCAGAAAATAAGAAACAAGGAAAAGAGACCAAAAACACGAAGAACAAATTCGGCGCCCCCCAGAAAGAAAAAGGAAAATGTCCAGCACCGAAAAAAGAAGAACAGCGCAACCCCAAAAGAAAATAAAAGGAAGGCGTGAAAAGAAAAGAAAAAAAAGAAGTAACACAACTCAACTCCAAGAAAAAAAAAAAGGCATGAAGAAAAGAAAAAGAATAATAAGGTATTTGCTCATTTACGTCTGTCATAGTTTAATTTACGAATAGAGTTTGATGGTTGTGGAGGATAGATTTGGAAATAATTCTAAAATTCAAAAAAAAAAAAAAGAAGAAAAATCGTTGGTAGCATAGAAAATTATGATTACTACTGTATGTGACTTTGTACCGTGGTGGGAGGAGAGAAAGAAAGAGTAACAGAGAAATAAGCTCGCAGTGACAGAGAAGAAAGAAAGGTGGTCGCTGTGGGGACAGAGGATTGTGTCGCGCTCATGATTGACAGCAATAGTAAACAATATTTTGTAAAGAAATTTTATAGTAATAACGTATTTTTATTAATGGATTTTACGATAGACGGGGTATTGTAGGTGAAGTTTGTAGTAAATAACGTTTTTATGAATGAAAACTTGTAACTTTTTTGTGGTCCGGGCTAATAATATTCGGAGATTAGAATTTTGATTCGAGACCTTGGAGATTTCGCTCATCGATGGGTTTGCCGGAAGAATTTTGCATATCTGTAGTTAGGACCTTTGGGACAGGTTTCGATGTTGGAGAATCGATGTTTTGGGCGCTGAAGAAATCAGGCCAGGTTTTTGTTTAAGTTGTCGAATCCGAAAAAGTCGGATGTACGGTGAAATGTCCGTATCGACTGGAAAATTGTCTCAGATATCTTGCCAGAGAGGCAGATCAACGAAGAGACGGATGTTTATTGTGTCTGACAGGGCAGACGGTTATTTTGTGAGTTCCCCCTGGAGTGGGACTGTGAGGTTTTGTTGAGGAAGATGTTCGGAAAAACATGGGTTTGGAGTTTAGTTATTTAAGATATGCGCAGGGTTTTGGTGGTCTCATTGGATGTGTTTGGAAAATTCGCGGACTCGATTTTGTGTCGAGGGAGAAATTTTATTGAGTGAGCTGGGTGGTTTAGAAAAGAACACCCGGTATTTTTAGGGTGAAAGAAAGAAAGAAGATAAAAAAGAAGGGTACTCGTAAGCTGTTGAAAAGATGTAAGATAGACCGGTTGACGGTGGTCAAAAGTTGAAAAAAACGGGGAAACATGTATCTTGGTTTGATTACGAGCTATGCTTGGTTGTGGAAGGTTAAAATGTGTACATTAATTAATGACAGATATTACGTGAGAAGGAGATATAAAGTTAGCAGTAATAAGTACGGACGTAGAAGGAAGGCAAAAATGCAAAATACAAAATGAGCAATTGACCTGAGATTTAAAAAAAAAAAATTTAAAAAATATGAAAATAAGAGAACAAATTAAAGACTGAAAAAATATACATGCCGAACGAGTGACTGTTGAAAAAATTTTAAAAAAAAGAATAAAAAGAGAAAAAAGAACCAGAAAATGTGGTCGGAAAAAGAAAAAAAAAATGAAAAAAAAAAAAAACGATGGACAATACGAACACTTTTTATTTTTATTTCAGTGACTTTTGAGTTTGGGACTGACGCATGCTTTTTGTTGTATTATTTTGTTGAAATTGTATTGCTGAAGATTTTGTTGCTCAGTTCGACATAGGGGGGAGCGACACAATAGTTTAAGAAAATAATTTATCATCATCGATGACAAATGATTTTATTGTGGTTGGATAGGTATGTTATGAAATAGCCGAAGGATTTCGGTTCATGCCTTTGAGTTTAGTTAGGCTGAGAACCTTTCGGCTCAGCACATGGGTTGGTTGGGTGTAAGATTGAAGCAGGTGTTAACGCGGGTGCGCGCGAGCGGATGAAGGTGTCACTCAGATGTCATAACAGTCCGAGACGATACTGGGTGACAAGGTGCGGGTGACGTCACGCACCGGAAGCACACGGAAGTTTGTGTGAGAATTTGAAGAAAATAAGAGTCGGGTTTTGGACGCCGAACGAGAAGGATCGATTTTGGAGCTCGCAGGCGCGAGGCGAACGTGCGCCCGATGGGGGCCACTCGAGTTGGGGCCAAATGAATAAGACAGCATAGAAGATTGTGTCTCTCCTCCTTACGTCGAAACCTTTAACTCAAAGTTAATAAAAAGGTTTCGTACCTGAACAAGAAGTCGTTACGTGTTTCCGAATATTGAGATTCCTATGTTCTTTATATATTCTCTAGTAATGAACATTACATGTCCATTTCGCACATACCGTTAATTGCGAATATGGAACACTGGTGTATAAACTAAAATTAGTATCACCGTCACTTTCATTTTCCACAACTTTATATTTCTCCGGCAAGCTCCAAATATCTATCTTTTCGTTTTCTTCTATTTTCAATTTGTGGTCCGCTGAAACGGCAAAATCCGCAAGACGACAAACTCTGTGTGTGTGTGTGTGTGTGTGTGTGTGTGTGTGTGTGTGTGTGTGTGTGTGTGCGTGTGTGTGTGTGTGTAAAATATGAAACTGAACTTTTAGTCGTTAGTGCAAATCTTTTGAAAATTCTTTCTTTTTTTTCAATTTTGCAAAAGGCAAAATGTTCTTATCAAATATTTTTCTTTAGAAAAAATGCGAAACGAAGCTGACTTTATTATCATTATTGTGACTTACGGCTCACGAATCTATTAATGTTTAAAATGCAATAACATTTGAAATGGATCTTATTTGATGGCAATAAGCAAAGTTCAGCCATAAATTCTTCCTAATGTAATATACCAGCTTCAGAGAGAATTTAGCGATTGATGCTAATTCTTCAGAAAGCCAAAGGTGTCGGTATTAAAAGACTCTGGGTCGAGTTTCAATAAGAGAAGAAAACAATTATTTCAATTTCTCTTAACAGAATTGATGAAAAAGTTAAAGACGTTCGTTGTATTTTGCCGACTATCAAGTTTGATGCAAACAGAAGCAGCAGCAGCAGCAGCAACTGAGGAGAAAAATCGAAAAATGGCACCAATAAAATGTTGAACTCAATCGGAAAAGGAAAAGAAGGGGGAGAAAAAGTGAAGAAAAAGGAGGGAAAATATGAAGAGATGAAGAGAAAAAAATAAAAGAAAAGAAGGGGAGGAAAAAAGAAAGTGAGAGAAAAAGGGATAAAAAGAAGGGAGAAGAATAGGAAACATCTGAAGAAGAGAAATAAGACAATTGTTGGAGGATAACAAATGAAAAGTAAATATGGAAAGAATGAGGATGAAGAAAGAAAAGAATGATAGAAATACGAAAAAATTGAGAGTAGAAAACAGGTGTTAGATCCCACAGGTAGCGTACTACGTATTTTCGTACACTCATGAGATCTGTTCGGACACTGAGTGTCGTCTAGATGACTTACCCTGTGTGAATGCCGATTGAAACCGATGCCGATGCAGTCAAGGGAATCCGTATCGACAGTACGTCTAGATGATGATGATGATGTTTTTCCTTGTTGCCCTATTGCTAACCTTGTTTTGTGACAGTCGGGTTACACCAGAGTTAATTTCCCAACAAACTTATTTTCTAATGAATTATCTTTCTATTCACAATTTTGTATTTGTAACTGCCTCATCTCTTCGTCTCTTGTTTTCTTTGCACGCATCTCTCTTCCTTTCCTGGGTTTTCAACATTTTCCCGCCACTCCTGTTTCATTTCCATTCAACGTGTTTTTCTTGTCAATCTATTTATGCAAGATGTAATCTAAAAGAAGACAAGCAACATTAAAAAAAGAATCTGGTTGAAGTTCCGGCCGACAGAAAGACTGACATTAGATGAATTCGGCTATAAGTTGCTATGAAGGCGTCGGGTGAAAGAGGAACATTTGTTAGTTTTTTGTTTTTTCCTTCTTTCATGTTTTGAATTTCAGGTATCTGTTGCTAAAAACAAAACAAAAAACGACCATGTTTGATTTGGTCGATCTTGAAAACAATATTCCATTTTCGCTGCAAAATTTATTAGATGCAAAATTTATGAGATGGAGAGTTTAAAATAGCATTTTTTTTCATCGGCATTTGATCTAA
Source organism: Sepioteuthis lessoniana (assembly GCA_963585895.1). Lineage (NCBI taxonomy): Eukaryota > Metazoa > Mollusca > Cephalopoda > Myopsida > Loliginidae > Sepioteuthis > Sepioteuthis lessoniana. Next base: position 83,034,432 of record OY757932.1, read on the forward strand.
TTAATTTCCGTGTTCAATTATCCTGATAACCAGTCTCTATCCGAAGGTGGTGAAGGTAGAAAAATCTTGGTGTAATTCTCTTTTCAACTATTTTTATTTATTTCTTTGAAAAAATCTTTTAAAACAGACATGAACTTTAATTCTAAAATATCTTAAAATTTTTTGCAAAAAATGTAAACTGCTTTCTTGATTTTAGCGAGAAATTCAATAAGTAAAACCCGGATGTAAAATATCTGGTTGCTGTTTTTTACATGATATATCATCATCATCATCATCATGTGTTTGCTTGTCTCTCTTTCGCCATCCATCCCTATTATTCATCGTTCATAAAAGATCCCCTAAATAGCATCCAGTATCCGCAAGGAGCTGATGAATGTAACTTTTTGCTAATTGGCTAACAATGGTGTGTGTGCATGTGTAGTTGTCCATAGCAGAACTCCGCTTATGAGTTCGGTCTTCTCCATCAGCACGTCTTTCTTGGGTGGTTTGTGATCTCAGCGAAGAAGGTAGTACGGCACTCCACTTATCAAGAGGTGATAGTAGGTTCAATCTCCAACTGGAGAAGACAGCAGTATTTGTAAAAGGATGTACACTTCAGACTCAATACAATCGTAAATAAATTTGTGAAACTTTTGATAATCAGTTTGGTCTGAAGTGTTGTCGGGAGACTGGGAAAAAATCTTTTGAAGAACTTGATTGAATTTGTCTTTGTCCTCTACTAAATTCTGATATGGAGAATAATAATATAGATTAATCAATTCGAAATATTGTTCTGACATTAGTCGACAGTTATTAACTCCAGTAGTTTTCAGGAATCTATTGTATTCTATAAATCAAATAGCAGATTCCAGTTTATCCTCAAACCTCAGAATACTCTGATTGTATCCCTTTTAGAAGTGTAAGACTCTCCAAAATAGGGTGTCATCGGTATGACATTAAACTGAATCTGATGGTGATGCCTAAGTTCTAGAGAATGTGTAGTACCCATTTATTGTCATTACTCTCAGGTTCATTCTGACCTTGAGTGGTAGTATTTGTTAGGGTCTCATCTAGGGTTTAAATAAATCAGTTTAAAAAGTATTCATATTCCACAGAAATATATGATGCCATATATTTTAACAAATACTCTATCTCTCCTAGCCCCTGTCGGTGAGGTTTAGAATATGCTGATTCTATTCCCTGCAGACGAGTGGGACCATCCTAAAAACCGGTGTTCAGGGTATGAAACTATCCTGTATCTAATGGTGAGGCTCCAGTTCTGGGAATGTGAATTACTCTCAGGTCCACTCTGAATCAGATTGGAAGTATCTGGTAGGATTCAATCGTATTCGATAACATAAGATGCAAAAAATGAATTTTAATGTCCAATGGAAATGATTTTCTTTTCTTCTTGACATAAAATAACCCTAGACAGAGTGACATGCTGTAAATATCAATCAATTCAGTTTATCCGAAATTACGGATAGCGGCGCATCAATGAAAAATGTGGCAAAAATCAGACTCAAAACAACAAAACTAGGAGGAATTGAGAGGAGTAATTCTACTCACCTAAATTGGCTTGTTTTACGAGTCGAATACTAACCTCTTGGTGGATTTTCTATGTCTACTAGTAATCTGCTTTGTTACAGGACCGATAAAAGCGTCGATCATGCAAATATTTATTTAGGAAGTGACATGATACGCATTAGGTAAGGATGAAAAAGACAAAATGGTTCGTTTGAAACGCCAAGTTTTTATTGGTCAAATCGTACACGAAAAATTTGAATGTACAGAGTCGGTGTGGCTGAATACAGTCCATATTGGTGTGTAGTCCCTGCTGTGTCGAAGGTCCGTGTTGACATCGAAAGTGTAGACTCGGCAGTTGAATAAATCTTAGTGGTAGCAAGGCTAGAGGATCTGGAACAAGTCTTGATGCTCTCGGCAGGTCGTAAGTTTTGCAGCGTAGCCAGCTATCTGGAAACCATCGGAGAGTAGGACGTGTCGAGTCACGAAACCAGGATAATCGGTGTTCCGGTTGTTTAGTCTCTGGTTAACCTGGGTGTAATTGACTTCAAAGGGTAGACCATAGTCAAGAAGTGTCATCTCATTATGGAAGGTTTATCAGCCAAATCCACCGAATATCATAACATCCTTACAACAACTCGAAAGGATTAACAAAAAAATATCTATAATGTTCAATCAAATATGAATCAATGAAGAAATGTTGCCAATATATATATTTATATGTGTGTGTGTGTGTGTGTGTGTGTGTGTGTGTGTGTGTGTGTGTGTGTGTGTGTGATAGAAATATGTAGAAAGTTGGATAGATCAAATGCTTAAATCCGGTTTAGAAGGTGCGATATTTCTTTCTTTTTATCATTTTTAAGAAATTTCTCAAACTGACTCAAATGCATTAGGTTTCATTAGAGAAAGAGGAAATTAAAAATTTCTGATGAAACCTGATACATTTAACTCTAAACCCTCTCCTCCTTACCGCTACACCGTTATCTTCTCCGTCATTTTGTCATGTTCCTTATTTGCTTATATATAGAAAAACTCAGAAAACAGTTCAGTTTGAGAAAGTTCTTAAAAATGAAAAAAAAAAATATCGCACCTTCTAAACCGATTTTAAGTGTTTGATTTATCCAACTTTCCACATATATCTATCATATTGTCAGATTTACCACAATCTATCATTTTAACATATACACACACACACACACACACACACACATATATATATATATATATATATATATATATATATATATATATATATATATATATGGATATTTTAATACTCAACTAGGTTAAAATAAGATTCCGATCTTTGCATTTGTATTTGAATGTTGGTTGAACATTCTTCACAGCTTTTGAGGGATTTTTTCCGGATTGTCATCCATACTAATTAGATAAGTTCCGTTTGAATTTCTGAAATGAATAATCTTTAATAAAGATTAATATATTCATTTTATTTTCTAAATGTTTGTAGTAATAGTCTCAACGCTTGAATATATCTCCCTCTTTTTTTTAAGGTTTCTACCATATTCGCTAACTTTCTAGTAATTTCGATCAAAATTAAGTCAAGCAATAAAAAAAATTGTTTGGTTCAACTTAATCACAAGAACAAATTAATTAAGATAGAAATAACTGATAGATAAAATCGAACAGAATGGATTACCGAATGAGAATAAACTACCTTCGAGAATTTTGCTTTCAAATTTTCCAAAAGCTGCTGAATACAAAGAAAACCTGAAGAGAGTGATAGTGTACATTAGTCATTATCATTAAGTTGTATTGATAGCAGAGAGTTGGTTGAGCCTTTCTTGCCATGCGCCCCCCATCGTCCATTGCTCCTTGTAGGTCCTCTAGATGACATCCTGCATCCCAACAGAACTGATGTAAGATGTTGCTGCTTAGCCAGTGCTGACGTGTCCATCTGTAGGAGTTCATAAGAGTATGTCACTTATGAGTTCCTATTTGATTCAGTGGTCAGCATATCTTGCGTGGATAAGTGTTGCATACTGCTGCTGTTTTGTGGGATGCTGCCTCCGTTATGGATTCAAAACAGCACATAGCATTTTTTTGTTGTAACCTTCTACCTTTTTTTCAATGTGTTTCGTTAAAGTACAGGTGGTGCATTCATACTGTAGTACTACTACAGCAACGGCATGGAAGAAATCCCGTTAAATCTTGTAAACCAAGTAATTATATTTCATATCTTTCCCAGCCAAACGCTGACATTCATTTTGAAAAGTTTGTAATGAAAAGTTTGTATCAAAGGGATTGGATTTGATCGGATATGAAAAAACAAAAATAACTCGAAAAACATTATATTCGGAATTTCTGTAGTGAAGAAACTTTATGATTGCAGATATTTCGAGTAGGATTGTTTTCATGTTCGTTGTTCGAATATAAAATTCTGGTCAATATATTTCTCGACCTTCCGATCTTCAGAGGTGCATTCATCATTCAGTCTATTTTCCCGTCTATTATCTTTATTGACATATAAAAAAGAAAATCAGCCATGAAAAAATAATTCGGAAAATGTTGGCGACAAGAAAAAATACTGAGAAACGAGAGACATACGCAGATGCGCGCGCACACACACACACACACTCACACACGTACACATACACTCACACACACTCACACATGCACATGTATATATATACACACACGTAGGTACAAGCATGTGCATACACATACTCACACGTACACACACATAAACATGTATGCACATATACACACCTACATCCAATGTACATATGTGCGTGTGTGTGTGTTTGTGTAAGTGAAGTTTAGACATATGTATGTATGTGCAGAACAAAATGAGAAGACTGGCGTAACATAATTCTCTTACTTGAAAATGGACAATATAAAGTATGCAGAAACATGTGTGATGTGTGTGTATAAGAGAGAGACTCTGTGTGGTGTGTGTGTGTGTGTGTGTGTGTGTGTGTGTGTGAGAGAGAGAGAGAGAGAGAGAGGGTGAGAGATCCGTTGAGAGGATGAGAGGTGGAATGAAAACAAAAAGCATATATATTTATATAAGTATATATTTAGAAAGAACATATACATATAAACGTCTTTTCAATACAACTAAATTTTTTAGCAAAAAATGTGTCCGTATGTTTTTTCAAAAGCAGTTCACGTAGTGAAAAAATGGTATAAAACGAGACCCAAAAAGTATAGCCCAATTTGGAAGTTTTCTGCCAAGTAGATTAACCATTTTTTTTTTTTGGCCAATAGATATATTTTTAGAATGAATTGTCCTATCAGATCAAAAGCAGTAATAGTAAAAAAAAATAATCTGGATGATTTCATAAAAAATGGCAAGAAAAAGAATTTAAGAAGGATTTTGGGGAACTATCAGATAAATTACTTAACAGAATTGGATCTGTTTATTGATATCATATCAATATTGTATGTGTTCAGTGCAAAGATTTTAATGTTGATCAGAGAAGATAGAAAAAGGGGAGATGCCAAAAGAAGGCATTACAACCCCCCCCCATAAAAAAAAACAAGCAAATAATAATAATTATATGTTGGGATGAAATGACAAAAACAAAACATCAGGCAAAACGAACAACACAAGTTGAGAAGATAAATCAGAAGATATTGGCGAAAGAAGGTCGGCTTAAAAGATACCGAGAAAGAGTCAAGCAAAACAGGACATTCCAAAATAATGAAAGAAAATTTTACCTACAAGACGGTGGAGAATGCATGAGGACATTCCAACAACCGGATGCAAAGGAGGCAACACAATCGGAGTGAAATATGGGAACGGAAAGAATATAACTGAAAAGCCTAATGGATAAATAACATGGGAAAATAATTACAGGGACTCAAAGAAAGCCCTAAGACAGAAATACACCTTGAGCAACACTAAAAAAAGTACCGAATCGAAAAACGCCAAGCCATGATGGCATACATGGAGTTTTGCTATAAAAAGTCCACATCCATCCACAACAGACAGCCTCTCGAAATGAATATATGCTTAGAAGAAACAAATATGCCCTAATGATTGAATAAAGGAAAGACCACCCTGAATATCCCCTCCCCACAAGAAAGAAGCAAAAAACAAACAAACAAACAAAAAACAAATGAATCGCTCCCAACAACTATAAACCGATAACGTGTTTACCTATGATGTGGAAAATCATAACCGTAGATTGTATGTCACAGACTGTTTTCGGGGAACAGAAAGAATACTACCAGGAAAAAGATTCACGTTGCAATGATCAGCACATCCTCCAGGAGATCAAAAAAGACGGAAAAATGTACCTATGGCGTAGATTGACAACAAAAAGGCATACGATATTGTCCTGTACAGCTGAATAATAGACTTTCAAAATGTATGGTGAAAATCCTGAGAAGTATATTCCAGAGAGTTCCGCTTTAAACATTACTAAGCAGAAGGTACCCCGCAACAACAATTACCGACGCCGACTACGCCGATGACATAGCGATACTGGCAAATACACCTGACCAAGCCGAAACACTACTGCATAGTTTGGAACGAGCAGCAGCAAACATAGGCCTCTATGTTAATGCACACAAAACGGAATATATGTGCTATAATCAAACGGGGGACATCTCCACTCTAGAAGGAACCCCTCTTAAACTAGTAGACAAATTCACTTACCTAGGAAGCAGCGTCGAATCAACCGAAAAGGACATCGAAACGAGGTTAGCGAAAGCATGGACAGCTATCAATAGGTTATCGATTATTTGGAAATCAGACCTAACCGATAAAATGAAACGCAGTTTCTTCCAGGCAGCGGTCACATCGATACTGCTATATGGCTGCACTACATGGACGCTAACAAAACGGCTGGAGAAGAAGCTAGACAGCAATTACACAAGAATGCTACGTGCAATCTTAAACAAGTCCTGGCGGCAACACCCCACAAGACACCAACTGTACGGCCACCTGCCCCCTATCACGAAAACTATTCAAGTTAGACGAACCAGACATGCAGGACACTGCTGGAGAAGCAGGGACGAACTCATAAGAGATGTACTCTTATAGACCCCCACACATGGCCGTGCAAAAGCAGGACGACCAGCACGAACATACATTCAGCAGCTATGTGAGGATACGGGATGTTGTCCTGAAGACCTACCTAGGGCGATGAACGATAGGGAGGAGTGGCGAGAGAGGGTTAGGGATATCCGTGCTACCAGCGCGATATGATGATGATGATGATTTGTGAGAAATGATGTCACTCAATTACATACTTTGAAAATGCACAAGAGGCAACAAATTTACGAAATCGCAAGGAAAAATGAATCACCTAAGGTACATGGACGACATCAACCATTGTAAGAAATGAAAAATTGGAGACAATACAAACAATAAGAATATACACTCAGGATGTAGGAATCGAATTTGGTAAAGAAATATATACCGTGCTAATAATGAGAAGAGGAAAACAGCAAATGACGGAAGGAATAGAACTACCAGATCAAGAAAAAATCCGAAAAGGAAATTTCCGAGTATTTGGGCTGATTGGAAGCGGACATTATCAAACAAGTGACGATGAAAGAAAAAATAGAAATAGAGTATCTCGAGTGAATGAGAAAACTTTTCGCAACCAAGCTCTCTAACTGGAATCTCATCAAAGGGATAAACAACTTAACTGTCCCCGTTTGTAAGATACTCGGGACCATTCTTGAAATGGACAAGAGAAGAACAGAGACACAAATGGAGCAGAGAACAAGACAATTTAATAACGATGCATATCGCCTTACATCCAAGATATGACATCCAAGGTAGAGACTCTATGTGTCAAGAAAAGAAGGTGGATGAGGACTCGCTAGCATTGAAGATGGTATGCTTACATCAATACAACGGTTCGAACTCTACATAAAAAGAGCAAAGAAAGACTAATTACTGCGGCCAGAAACAGCAGAGAGTATATAATGATCAACAGAAAAACAATAACATGGAAACAGAAATGGTAAGAAAAACAAGTACATGGATATTTCAAATAGCAAACTGGTGAATGGCTAATCAAGGGAAACCTTATGTGAAAAATTGAATCTCTTCCAATAGCCACAGAAAACAACGCCATATGGACCAACTACTTTAAAGCAAAAACCGATAGGACGCAACAAAATAGGAAGTGCATGGTTATATTGTGATAGAGACGAAACCATTTATCACGTAAGAAGCGAATTCAGTAAATTCGCTTAGAAAGAATATAATACTATACACGACTGGGCGGGAAATGTGTTCCACTGGGAATCGTGCAAATGGTATATGTACAACCCAGAACCAGTCCTGGAGAAACGCACAAACTTCTCTGAGGTTCTGAGATAGAAACAGATCATCTAACCCCGGTCAGAAGAGCAGACCTAGTGATACTTAATAAAAAAAGTGAGAATAAATAGAACCTGCCAAATAGACGACTTTGCCGTCCTGGTGAACCCCAGAGTGAAAATCAAAGAAAGCGAAAAGAAAGATAAGTGCCTAGATCTTGCCAGAGAAAAAAAGCTATGGAATATGATGGTGACGGTGATACCAATTGTAATTGGTGCGCTCGGAACATATCAACGAAAGCTTGGTTAAAAGACTGAAAGATTTAGAAACCAGATGACGAGCAGAGACCATCCAGACTTGGGTATTATCAAGATTGGTCAGAAAAGAAAAGTCCTGCTTTGACTCAGAATTCAGTGAAAGACCATCAGCTAACGCTGGTGTAAGAAACTTGCAGATTAATGATAAAAATAGAAATAGAGGAAATTAACTAAACATGGTGGATAGTTTGTTAGTAACTTTATTTTTAAACGAGTGGTTAAAGCTCATTCATTTGCATACAGATACTTTCAAATATTCTTGACTAACACTAATAATTCTATTTAACATTAGTCGTTTGTTTGGACACAGTTAAATGGTTTCAAGTTCTGATATATAACTAATTTTAATCATTATGTATTCTTATGTAATATGAATAATTTGTATACATTTGTTTGGTTTCAAATAAGTAATGATAACAATCCTTAGTAAAGGATTGAACAATTCTATTTGACCCATAGAGGGCATCCGAACAGGTACAACTACTCTGGGTCAGAGTGGACATGGGAGTAATGGCAATGAAGATGTACACCATATTTTCCAGTGTCTCCCCCCATCATCAAATGTAGTTTTGTATGATACCCAGGACACTCTTGCCCAGTCGGTTGGGGCTGTAGAATACACCGACTGCTTCTCTGCAGAGGGGTAAGACACCCCCCCCGCCAAACGAGTGTTCTGGATATGATATCAAACAATCTGATGGTAAGGTTCCAGTTATGCTGAAGCTTTGGGGAATGCGGAGCACCCCTTCATTGCCGTTGCTTCCAGGTCCTCTCTGGTCCGGAATGGTAGCACCTGATAAGGGTCCTATCAATCGGTTAAATAGAACTAACTACACACTTATTCTAAACTGAATGATTTTAATTAGAACTGTTTGACTAAACTGAATAGCTTGAAATAGAAATGTTTTTGACAATTGAACTGCGCTTACATTTAAACAGCGTGCTTATGCTAAACTGAATTGTTTAAAATGGAGCTGTTTTTGATACTGAAACTGTACTTACACTAAACTGAATTGTTTAATATAGAACTGTTTTGACATTTAACTGTGTGTAAACAAAATCTGTACTTATATTAAACTGAATTAGCTGAATTAGAACTGTTTTGACAATTAAACTGCGTACTCATCCTAAACTGAATTGTTTTAAATAGAGCTGACTATTTGCTTAAAAATGGATTTGGCGATAAATAACCTACAAAGGTTGATATGCCATAAAAACCAACCAACCAAGACACTCGATGGAGTGTGTCTTACCCCGCTGCATAGGTGCAGTTTGCGTATTCTGCGGCACCAGCCAACAGACTGGATCACAAGACAGAGAGAGAGAGAGAGAGAGAGAGATTAAGGATCGAACTGGTAACTCTAGGTTTGTGATTTTAGTTTAGTTGCTAGTGCTAAACTAAAGATACACAAGAATTGTATACCCAAAACTTGAAAGTAAGTGAGATGTAGAAAGACCATGTAAAAGAGTTTCTGAAGACATCGTAATAAGTAAAAAGTAAATGAAACCATGTTTGGTAAGTGAAAGTAGATGTATTCACCTTGCAATTATTTCTTGCGTTTCTGTTCTTATCATTTGAAAACTTCGAGATTTGCTGATGTCTTTTCTTCGAGGTGAAATCCTTATCTACACTTCCTTTATTCTTTCCTCCCAATTTGAATGTAATTTAATATTTCAGAAGAAAAAAAAATGATGAAATCGATGATTGATTCATGGTCGTCATGGTCCCACAAAAAGAACAAATTGATTTATCTATAGACTACATGTGTATCACTGGTCTGTGATGATTAAAAAAAAATTAGTATGATTATTCTAACAAAAAAGTTCAAAGATAAGGTGTAGCAGGTTATGTCGGGAACAACTCCAACATACTCAGAATTTGGAAATATTTAAAAGAAAATATATTTCTTACTCAAGTCAAAAATTCGTGTGGTCCGATTTTAAATCCTTATCTCTACTCGCTGGAACCTCGTTTGGTTGTGAGGGGACTTCATATGTGACGTGTCTTGGGAAGGAATAGCCTGATGAAAGCTATCTTTTTTCACTTCCTGACTGGTTGCTATTTACCTATAGCTGGTAGGAGAATAGTTTCTGAAAGATATTAGCATAATATGAAATGTAAACAGCCTCGTTTAGGATTTGAACTCGGATAGTGTAGTGTTTCTTGATTCAAAATAAAAGACGTTAATAAATGGGAGGAATTAAAAGAGGTATAAGCTCCATTAGACAATCGTAGAATTTTCTGGAATGGAAACCATCTTCTTTCTGAAATAAAATTGTTTCAAAGCTATAAGGAAAAAATGGAGAGAGAGAGAGAGAGAGAGAGAGAGAGAGAGAGAGAGAGAGAGAGAGAGAGAGAGAGAGAGAGAGAGAGACAGGGGGAGGGGAGAGCGAGAGAAAAAAAAATAAAGAGAAAGGTTGATAAGAAAGCGAGAGAGGAAGCAGAGAAAGGTAGATGAGAGAGAGAGAGAGAGACAGTAATGCCTGATAAGGTCTGTAAACACTAGCATCTTTAACCAATAAAGCATAATTGATTGATTGATTGATTGATTTTAACGGGATGTCAGTATTTTACACCTAGAAGTCAGTGAATCACGTTCATTGTTCGTTCATCTTTCGTTCATCTTTACATTTTTTATGTAGTTGTTTCTTAAGAGTTGTTTTTTTTTGCGCACGGTCCTATCAAATTGAAATAATTTTAAAACCAATCTATTCGACTGATAGGAGCCAAAAAGGTACGACTTCTTCAGAGCAGAGTGTAATCGCAATGAAGAGGTATTCTACACTCCACAGATCAACAAAAGTGGAGCCTCACCATCCGATGGAGTTTAGTGTCATATCCAAGACACATATTTTTAAGGGGTTCCTACCCCCCTCTGCAGGGAGAATAGACAGCGCTCTGTTAGCCCCGCCGTCTGGATGATCGTGAAGTGTTTTCTTAAAAAACAACTGCAGTTTGTTTTTGGAATTGTACTTCTGTCTTAGTGCATTTGATCTTTGTTGCCATTAAAACTAAAGTAAATGTATAAAATATTGTTCTCGTTCAATCTCGATAGTCTGTAAAACGGCAGATATTTCAGCACGAACGTTCATAAAAGTATAAGACTTTTTTCTACTGATTGCTTTTTGGATTTCATCTCATCAATAGTAGCGGACTTATATAAAAAAATACAGTATTTGTCAGTCATGTACTTTGGTTTCACAATAGAGCAATGAGAAATGTCAGTTTTATGATAACACAAAGCATTTTAGTAAGTCAAATGTATGATTTTCCCTGGTATTAACTATCCTCGTTCTTTTTCTCTCGTTTTTTTTTTCTTGCTTACTTCACTCTTCCTCTTTCTTAATTATTTTTCAAGTTTTCTTTAATTCAAACTCATTCTCGTCCTGCTTTCTTTTTCCCATGTCTATCTTCTGTTGATGGATTTTAAAGGAATTCAACCAGCTACAAAAACTATGAATAGCTCTTTAATAAATATTATTAGCAGACAAGGAAATCAGTTAGGAGAAGAGTAAACAGTAATTTCGCAATAACTGTGTTCAGTACTAAAATACTGTATAACGAATAGGAAACTATATTCTAGTTTACTTGTACAATCAAAATATGACTTATATATTTAAGTAACTTTACAATAATATTACAATAATCTTACAGCTTGCTCACTCGGCTAAGACTGTAGAATACACCGACTGCTTTTTCGTGGACATATACGACTCCTCCAATGAGTGTCCTAAATTTGTTACTAAACAATCTGATGGTGTGTTTCCAGTAATGCTGGAGCTTTGGGGAATGCTAAACACACCTTTATTGCCATTGCTTCCGGGTCAACTCTGGCTCGGACTGGTAGCACCTGATAGTGTCCTATCTATGGGTCAAGTAGAACTAAACTGTGTACTTATGCTAAACTGAATTGTTTGAAATAGACCTGTTTATATGTATAAAAATGGATTTGGCCTTAAATAACTTAGAATGGTTGATGTGCCATAAAACCAAACCAAACCAAACAAACCAAAATAATCTTACTGCAAGAATAGATAGTCGCATGTACAATGTACGAAAAGAATTAGGCAGATAAAACAATGATGTCTTTAAAATTATTGTAAACCATAAAAACAACTTGTAATACGAATTGTCTGAAAAGTTTTCCCAGAAAATAACATTTGGTCTCTGTTTTTTTTTTGGTTTTTTTTTAGTTCCAAGCTCCCAAAAGAATCTATTTTAGAGAATTATATGGTTATAATTCCTCCTGCTATCAACATTATTTCTTTATTAGTTTGATCTGTTGAATTTTTCTGTATGTATTTTAGTTTCCTAAAAATATAAGCGAATCTTTTTCGTTGCTTGTTTTCCTTAAATAAACATGACTTTAGTTTCATCGATCGTTTTTTCACCGTATATCACCGATGTGTATTCTTTGGGGATCCCAAGGTCTGGATCATACATTTTCCGGATTTCTACTTGAGGGTATGGATCAATATAATTTCTATTTATGATCCAAGAAAAGAATTTTTGCAAGTTTCCTGTAGTCTGTCGAATGAACACGATATGTTGTGGTCGCAAACATATTGCCGTATAAATTGCACTGATTTTTAAAACTTATAACCATGTAAATAATATGTGGTGGAGAACAGACCAACCACATTATAGTTGTTAGGGACGATGGAAGATCTCTCTCTCTCTCTATATATATATATATATATATGTGTGTGTGTGTGTGTGTCGAGAGAAAGAGAGAGAGAGAGAGAAAGAGAGAGAGAGAGAGAGAGAGAGAGAGGAATCAGGATTAGTACAGACATAGAAATTATGTAATGAGTTTTGATGAGACACCTGCACATATTTAGTTTATAAATATGACAGTTACAGGTAGTGAGAGCATGTGTGTGTGTGTGTTTGTGTGTGTGTGTGTGTCCAACTGTTATTTCCTATCAAATGGAAATACTAAATGAAAAAAACGAATTACCTTATGATTTACACATTCTGACGCCATTCTTAACAGGAAATAAAAGGCCATTTTGAATTGACATTCACTTTGCGTTGAAATGGAATTAATTCTATTTCATTGGAATATTTCATCCAAATCTATTAGTATTAACGTTTGTGACAAGAAAGATTCTGACAGTAAATAATAATAAAAAAAAATAATACCAGACAACAATTAACTCCACACAGGGTAGTTGTAGCAGTAAGTAAGTAACGTTGGTGACTGTTGTCGAGGGTGATCCGAAGGTTCTCTTTTCAATAGCTACCCCACCAAGTTGTAGGGAAGGGTGCTACTCCTTTCCTTGGATTGCTCAACTTTACCCTTGATACGTAAGTAGTAGTAATAATTGGGATCATACAATGGAGAGCATTTTTGAAATCGGTTAGTATATAGAGAAAAGTGATGTTGACCTGAGGATAGTTGCTATAACTTAGACTTCAGTGAAATACCATCAGTTAAAACTGGTTTGAAAAAATCGTAAGAAGTGAAATGATAATTAAAATTGTCAAAGAAAAAGCGATGCTCTACTTTTAACTTTGACTTTGCCAAAACATTGCAAAATGTTCCCGGTTAGTAAATATTTTTACAGTCTTTAAAGTTTTCTATTATATTATCGCAGAAAGTTTTATGCTTTTTTTAATATTAAGTATCAGGTTATGTTATTTGGAAGAGGGGAAAGTAGAGGAATAGACGGAAAGTAAAAAGAATCGTAACAGGTATTATTAACAATGGTTGTAGCTGACAGAAGGGTTTTTTCAGGTCACTCGATAGAACTATTTTGACAAAAAACGCTTATCAGTATAAGATTGGGATAATATTGCATACGTGAAACACAGAGCAAAAAGTTCATAATAAATCAATGCCACCAAAGTGTTCAGCGCTTAAAATAAAGAATATCAGTCATAAACCAATGTTACAGTTTTGATAAAATAATGAAGATAAAACGAAATAAAAATGAAAGAGGAAAAAAACCCAGGTTTTTAAGTCTTTAAGTAAAAACTTAGCAAATTTATGGTGAATTTAGCTTTTTTTTTTCTAATCAGCTTAAGTGTTCTATTACTTTTAAGTGTACCTGGTCACCTCTATGAAAGGAGCACAGATAATAAAGCAGCCCTGAATCTAGTATAGCCACCATATCCTACCCATGAAAAAATATCAAATCGAAACATAGTTCAACATGGGAACTAGTCAACAGGTTTGGGTGTCATGATCAGTTGGGGCTCCCTTGAAAGCCAACATGAAGGACACGGCTGCATCTAACGAATGTTGCTTTTTCTAAGTCCAGGTTTATTAACAACGACCTAAGCTACCACTCAACTCAAAGACACCAGTAGAAAAAATACATTAAGGAAGGTAGCAAAAATGTACTTTGTTATTATCTTAAGAGCAAATCTACACAAAGAGGATATAAGAAAAGAATCACAGAAATTTGAGCTGAATGCGCTAGATATAACATAACAAGCCAAAGACATGCTGAACCAGCTAGAATGACATTTAAGAAAGGTTGGTTATCTCACATTGAGATACTTGAAATATACCAACAAATAAATAGGGAAGAATATTAATAAGACACCCCTGCGCAAACCGAAATGCTAAATACTGAAAAACAAAAACAAAAAACACCAAACCGAAATGAAACCCTAGACTTCCAAACACCACAGAATAAACGTTATTACAAGTAGACAAAATAAATGTAGTGTTAATAAAGAAATCAAGACTGAAAAGAAGATTACCATCTCTGAGGAACCAAGACTGGGAAAAAGTCAATGTAGAAAACGAAAAGATAAACAAATTATTACCAAATATCCCAACAGACAACATCACTGAATTGAAGGAGCTGAGATATTCTGGAATGAAATTAGTCTGTGATAAAATCAGTGTGCCCCTAAGAAACTCGAACAGAAATACAAAACCTGGATGGGAAATTAGACTAGAAGTACAGGTAAAGAAATTTCGACAAGTGAAGATGCTAAGAAGGGAAATAATACGGGAACACGCGAGTAAATGTCGGGAGGAAAAAACAAAAAAAAAAGCAGGCAAATCGAACCATGCAACTTGGAGAGACAAATCAAAAGATTTTGGCGAAAAAAGAACAAAAAGGAAGCAAAGAAGAATAAGGGGAAAAGGTGATTTACATTACATTGATCAGTATATCCTCAAAGAAAACAATGTGAGACAGAAAAATATGGCCATAGCGTAGATTGACTACAAATAGGTATACGATATAGTCCACAAAGGTGAATAACAAACTGCCTCAAAATGTACAAGATATCCAACAAAATCATAAGATTTTTCGAGGAAGCCATGAATTGACCGCGGGAGGAAAAACTTTAGCTGAGGTAGAAATCCAGTGAGTTACCTTTCTGAGAGGAGCACTTTCATCATTACTAGTTGCAATAGCGTTAATGCCGCCCTCTCACATACTTAGAGAATGCACAGGGAGCTACAAATTTAATAAATTGTAAGAGAAGATTAATCACCAAATATACATGGACGACATCAATCTATTTGCAAAAAATGAAAAAGAACTGAAGACTTGAATAAAAACAATAAGAATATAAAGTAAGGCTATAGGAATAGAATTTGGCATAGAAAATATGCTCTGCTTATTATGAGAAGCAGAAAAAAAAAACAAAGAACGGAACGATAAGATTATCAAATCCTGAAAAAATCAGAACGCTCGTAGAAAAGTAAACCTATATATTCTTGGGAATACTGGAAGCGGAAACCATTAAACAAGTTGAGTTGAAAGAAAAGATAAAAAAGAAAATCTCAAGTGAACGAGAAAACTTCTCGAAACCAAGTTTTGCAGTTAAAAATTCTGGAACATACGAAAATCCCTTGGAACAGTCTCGAAGGACTTGGAAATTAGACGTGTGTGAAAGTCACAAGTTACCATTACCGGGTAAAAAAAAAGATTTTTTTTTTAATTCAAAAAATAAAACACATTTCACATCGAAATATGAATATTTCTGTGAACGTCAGAAACGTTTAAACTCAAAATTGATACGGAATGTCTAATTCTTCCCGAAAGCAAATAAAACTGTCATCCGGAAAAGTAGCGCTTTCACTGGACACCTAAAGTTTTGCGAATAAAAACATTCAGAATGAAATCATTCTATCGAGGATTCATTGGCTAATAGGCAAATCTCGATTAAACTAACCATTTGAAAATCCTTGTCATTAACGAGTGTTTCAATGGCATCTGATAAGGGACTGGTGAGGGTGGGTGAGATACAGCTTCACCCTCCAGAATGCTTGAAACGTTTAAGCTTTGGTCCAGAAGCCAAATGAATTTCCTACGGCACCTCCGCTAAACAAGAGAGCACAGTGACATTTTTTGAAGAAATTTAATTAGGCGGAGAAACAAATAGAATGGATTTTGTTTGACAAAATGTCTATTCATATATTATTTTTTTATTCTGGACAACATGGGTTATTCTACTAGTTTATGATAATTGTTTTCATTTACAGCAAGTTGACAAACACAACGTTAGTTATTTTTTTATTGATTTCACCTTTAGTTCAAGGCTTTAGAAGTATTTCCTAATTGAATTTATCAAAATACAGAACAGAATACAGATATTTCATAACTCCAATGCATATATAAAAATATTGAAATATCGTCGTTATTCTTGACAGCACGAATCATCATCATCATCATCATCATCAAGTAGGGCTAACAGCACGAATTTCGCTGACTCTATCACACTGTTCGTCCCAATCATCTATCGCTCCTGGTAGGTCCTTTGAACAATATCCAAAGTCCGCTCCTAACTGATGAAAGTATGTTCTTGCTGGTCGGGCGACACTAGCGGATGAAAAGAAGAACGTCGCTAATGAGTTTGTCCTTGCTTCTCGAGCAATTCCCTACATGTCTTGTTCGTCTTATTAGGATGGTTTGTGAGATGGGAGCTAAGTGACCGTCCAGCTGCTGTTTTGTGGGGATTTGTTTAATACAGAATGTAGTATTCTTATGTAGTTGCCATCGAACGTTTTTCACTTCTCCTAACTTATGTCACATCCATACTATAGTATTTACACAGACACTGATTGGAAGAAATCCTATTGTATCTTATCAGAGAGATCGGAATTCCATGGGATCGTTAACCTGTCGATGGCATTTCACGCATTCACTTGGTACCTTTATATTTAAAACACATAGATTCTATTTTATTTGTGTTCACTCAGAGACCAATGCTTGCCCTAGGATATACAGTAGGGATTCGGCTTGGGCAGGTGTATTTGGTAGAAGCACTAGATCATCTGCATAGTCTGAATCTGTTATAGTTTCTGCCGTATATCGTCTGCTTCCTTCCTCCTTCATTTTAAGTCTAAATCTAGTTTCTTCTATTAGATCTATCGACGTTTGAAGTACGTAATCTAGGCAGATTATGAACAAATTAAGCACTAATCTATGTCCTTAAAAGCTCCGGTGACAATGTCGGAGAAACCGGTGCTGTTATCAGTTGAACGAACCATTGCTTTCGTATTTTTTAAAGGATCCTCATAGCTGTTACAGTTTCTTTGAATAGACCTTGCGCTAGTAGTATTTGCTTCATCTTCCCTCTATGTATGGAATAAGATGTTTTGGAGAAATCTATGAACAATAGTGTTACCTCGAGATTATTTTGCACGTACTTCTATGGTGATTCGACGGATAGTCGAGGATCGATTTCTTTAAAAGTCGTTTTGATTTATCCTAAGAATTATCTCAATGTCAGGTTTGATACTGTTGAGAAGCAGCGCATTATAATCCTTAGAATATATAGTAGTAAGATTTATGCCACAATAGTTCTTTGGGATTCTGAGGTCAACGTTCTAGGGAAAAAGGAGGATGCTGCCATTTGTCCATTAGACAACGTTGCATCATCAAAGAATTATGTCATCAAATTTTCTTTGTCTTTCCTATTTATAGAAGCATTTCGTCGAGGTCTGTGGCTTCTGTACTTTTTTCTGTGCCATATCAAGTTTTTCCTTTGTAAACTATCCTAGTCGCATATCTAGCGGGTGATTACTAATTTTTGATAGGTTAACAGTGACTTCAGAAGGATTTCCAAGAAGATTCTTGAAATGTTCTAGTAACTTCTGAAGTCTTTCTTGTTGGCTGGTTGCTTTTAGTTTTGTTCTCAAGGTGCTCACCCTTCCGTTCCTTTCATTTACTGTCTGTCATGCTAATCACGTTTGTCTAGCAAGTTTCCGTTTTTATTGATTTGGACTTGAATCTATTTTAGTCTTTCTTATTGGAATGTGCTAGTTTTTCCTGAGTTTTCTTAAGTTTCTGGGCGTTGGCATCTGTTTGGTTTCTTTTATAAAGTAAAGTTTCTTTTCTCATGTGATCTTGTTTTTCTCGAATTACTGCTAATTCCCATTGAACTTTATATTTTACTCTTGGTTTAAATGAAATGTACTCGGCAGATGTTTCTATTTGGGAAGTAACACATTTTTCTTATTAGTCATTCGGAGTATTTTTTTCAAATGTATTCTGCTGAATATGAAACCTTTTTTCTTACGGTTACCGTATAATGATTTCTAGTATCTCTATTGCTGAGTGAGGACCAATCATATTATGAAGCTTCAAGAATTTGTATCTTATGTGTGCGCAGAATCAGGCAAATCTTTGCCAAGATGATTCTAGAGTCGGAAGATACTCTTTTAAAAGAAAAGTGTGACTCACCAGTTCTCAACTCTATTTTTCCATTTCTGGTTTATGAATATTAGAACAGCACGCATTAAATACTAAACATCAAATAATGACGAGTGAAAATAAAGCAAATGCGGTAGCTATGTCCCCAGGGTGAGAATCAAATAGAGAGAGAGAGAGAGTGAGAGAGAGAGAGAGAGAGAGAGAGAGAGAGAGAGAGAGAGAGCGAATGCTAGAATATTACTAATATTTTGTTCGTATGGTGAATCCTGCCGACTTTCATGCATTGTCAAGCTACCAAGTTAATGTAAGAAAAGAGGAAAATGGATTTGAAAACATCCTGAATATAAACCTTATCCAGCTGGTACATTAATTATAATGTTATATATAAGTCAATTGACATTAGTTTAGCTTCTCTACAATCAAGGAAACATATAGTTACTTGGTATTGGACAAACCAGTCATTAAATAAGTATTTCCCAGAAGTAATGACATATTTTGGGGAAATTTAACGATACTGTTACATTATTTTTTTATTTTTATTTTTAGCTGCATTGTAAAAACTAAAAGAAGACTTAGTGTCTCAATCAATGTTTCGGTCGTAAAACCGTTCGTCTTACCTCATTGCTATAAAGACAGTTTTTCCTATTTAGGTCTTTATTTGAATTTCAGTTGACCAAAAGGACAATTGAATTATCGTAATACAAATGTCCTTTATAAAAAAATTAAAACATAAGAAAATATTTACTTTGGTCGAAATAATAAAATTGTAAAATCAGAATTTTATCCTCCTCTTACTTTTCCCGTTTTATTGGCCTAAAAGTAAAATTCTGTATTTAACTGCACCGATGAAAACTTTGAAGACATAAAACAACAAATCGAATAAAGAAAATAATATTTTTGTCAAGTAAAACACTAAAGACTTTTAATGGCTTTCGAGAATTGTAGATTAAAACAAAAGACAAACAAAACATGAAGAACTTCCGAAAAAGTTGCTCATTTTTGTTAGAAATACAAAGAAGTTATTCATTTTTGTTAGCAATGCGCCGGGCAGCCAATGTCATTGCTCTGAAATAATCGATGGGCAACAAACGCAACCATTTCAGCAATAAGCATTATCAGATCATTTGAAATGAAACACAAGTATTGACGTTAAATCCTTTGCTAGACATTTGTCTGTTAAATGGTCGCTTTTTCTCATGCAAATTCTCTTTTTCCATAAATATGAAGACATTTCTATGAAGCATTAAGTAAATCTTTAAAACCACTGACATAATATAAAAAAACCCTGTCATCCTCTTTTCTGTCATATTAAAAATACGCTAAAATGATATTCGAGTAGATCGATATTTTTATGAAGTTTGTCTAAGAATCTTTCATCTTCCATTTTTACGAGTATATTACAGAAATAAAATATTTTTTGGTTATTATCCACTTTTAAGAGATCATGTGGGACATTTGATTATACCAACAATAGAAGTGAAATCGATTAGAAATTTACAGACAAATGGCGACTCTAGTCCCATGAGAACCGATATCAAGTGACTTAACTCCTGTGGAGTTAATTAAGCTTTATCATTAGTACTAGAAAAGATAGGCGATCATCTCTTTTCAAAATTATAATAAAGATGTTATAATCATCCTTTATTTTTTTTTTTTAAGGTTCAGTCGGCCAGAAAACCAAAATGAGCACGCTGTAGTAGTAAAGGCAAGATAGGAAATTGATATCTAAGCAATATTGACTTTTATTTTAAAAAATCACTGAGACAAGAGCAAGAAAATTATTCTCCTCAAAACCCAGATACTTTTTCAATATTAAAGTTATTTCATTTTGAAAACAAGCAAATGTTTGGATAAGACACAATTAAAAATTAGAAAGACATCCGATTAGATCATTCGCTAAGGATAAAGATTTTTACTGGTTTTCAGTGTCAAGTACTAGGATGAGTCAAAAGTTTTGCCAATATTTGGTAATGTGAGGCACAACTAAGATGAGTCAAACGTTTTGCAAAATGTTGGTTACGTGAGGCACTAGTAAGTCCAAGATGTTGCTCTATTTTAATACCGTGAGTCATAATTCAGCAACTCTCGATGCTTTTTCCGTTGTTGTGAGGATAACAAACCACACTGGACTCTGAAATGCTAAACTTGTCCGAAACTCTCTGCGCGCTATTCTATGGCGTGGATCACAACCTCGGATTCTACGTTTCTTTTTTAGGCCCTGTTTAATTGTTGGGGTTCTGGCAATCAGAGCAAACTTTCATCAACCATCAGGTTACTGAACTGTGATCAACTTCATCTTTCGTACAACAAATGTTTTTGGTGTTATGGCCCATTTTCAACTCGTAAATCTCATGTTCCGAAATTAGACAGCATTGTACATATA
This sequence comes from Sepioteuthis lessoniana, assembly GCA_963585895.1. NCBI lineage: Eukaryota > Metazoa > Mollusca > Cephalopoda > Myopsida > Loliginidae > Sepioteuthis > Sepioteuthis lessoniana. The sequence continues at coordinate 83,055,508 of OY757932.1, forward strand.
TCTGTGCCGTTTTCAAATCACACATGAAGTGAAGTAATGCAAAACGTGTTCGCGCACCAACTACCGCGATACTAACAACAGTGAATACATTCCATGGGTTCAGCTGCTTTGGTCACGGGAAATACACGCCGCAAACCAATACGCAACAAAATATAGCAAAATCTTTGAATCACACTAGTATAATAAAGTGATTTAGTTAACTTTTTCTCGAAGTTAAAAATGCAATTTATAATTGCAATTCGTTGAGACAAAACTTTTCCAAAGTTCATTGTAATCGTCCGACCGATAATAAAATGTTAAATGAAATTACCTCTAAATTGAATCTCTTTAGAGTATGTCAATACTTAATTAGTTTCTTCTCAAAAATCTTCCAAAAGAGAATTTATCATTGTTAACCTTGATTCACCTGCAAGAAATTATCATAATTTTCCTTGTTTTCCATCATCGGAGAAAAATGGTTAATGTCATGAATTCTGGTTGGGGATTCTAATTATTAATTGATACGACCAAAAAACATTTAAACCATGTCCACGATTTTGAAACAGATATAAACAAAAGCGATTTTCGACGATCTTTTTGATGTAAATTTTTTATCCATGACGTTCAATTCATTTAAACTTTTATAAATACTTTCACCATATCGCTATATTATTTATTTTTTGTTATTCACTTTGATGATTTAATTCATCGGCTGTTAATGATTTTTTGGCTCAATTTCCTTATAAAACCGATGGCAGCATTTCATTAGGGATCTATCTATCTATCTATCTATTTATCTACTCCAGTCGATATTTCTGAACCATTTTTTAAAAATTTTCTGAAACATATAAGTCTTTCTGTCATCTGTTGAAGGAATCGTCATGTGATTCCCCGCAGAAGCTTAAAGTCCCTAATCACTGCTAACCTGTTCTTGATACAAGGGCACAGTCTGTTATTATCTCTCTGGGTTAAATACATATGCCTTGTTTAATCCGAGGTGCCGAGCAATTAGTTCTGTGTAATAAATCCTTTTGAAGTATGACATGGGATAAAACCATGCCCGATCATCCATTTACTGAGAAAAGGAATATTTATATAGTCTTATATTACCTGGTATTTATGCCAGGGGAAATAAAATAAATGAACAGTTTTAGGCGAAGTGGTATCCCTACCTCTCGACTAAAAGAAGTTGAGTCAGGTTCATTACTTGATTACAGAAGCGCCGTTCCCCCACCCAATAAAGAAGATGCCGATGATGCAAAGCTATTTTTTATTCCTTTCAACTAGCATTCACTAAAATGCCGATCTTTTGTCACAACCTGATTATTACAAAGAAGCTATGTAAATCATTTAATGTATAAGATGCACCTCAATTTGGTCAGGCATTTCAAAATAAGTCAATATTTAAACGGGTTTAAACTAAAAATGTTAGGTAAAGGGTTTTTGCTTGACATTTGTCGTCGACTCTTCTATCAAGTCATTTAAAAGATTTCATAGGTTACCAAATACTGTTTACATTTACGGAGATGTTTACCGTTTCATTTAAGGCACACTTCAGAACTTGGACTCCACTACCCAGTAACCCAAAAGTTACCTTTAATATTATATGATATAAAGTGATTTTCTTGGACATATGTATGAAAAAAATATTCGTCTTATAAACCGTCAAATATGGTATAAAGACAAAAATAAGAACTGGGTGGATTTTCCGTGGTGTAGTGGCTAACATGAAAGACTGCGACATCCTAGTAAACGAGTTCGAACTCCAGTCCGGCTATGGTGTTCACTTTCAGATTCATACCCTTGCGAAAGGTATGAACCCTTTTGTTATTCCAGCTTGGGTTTAAATTGTAACTCTTCTATTCCTCTATAAGGATGTCTTTGGCATTAAATAAAGTTGAGATGCATAAGAAAAGAAGACACATTAATGATGAACTTAGAGCGAAGCAAAACAAATATAGATCGAATATAAGTATATATCTTGGTTTTCCGATCAGTACATCTCTCTCCCATCCTCTTTCTCTCTCTCTCTCTCTATATATATATATATATATACCTCACTCTTATATATATATATATATATATATATATATATATATATATATATATTCGATTAACTTACAAGAAGAGCGTGATAAATATTGATATGATTGATGTCAGATTATCTTTATCCTTTTCTCTGCTTCACAACTGCCGCCTTTACACATGAACCTTTTTTTTTCATGATTCAATGTCATCTTGCCCATGTGGATGCTGTACAAATTGCTTTCTTGTATCAATCTGCTGCTGTCTCTAATCATTCTTCTTTCTCTCTGGATCAGTGTTTCAAAATCATTCCGCTGTTTAAATTTCACATATCAAGTCAACATTTCTGTCTCAATCAAATATTTCTCAGTTGTTTCTTTATTTTTTGCCAACAGAGGTGCAAAGTTGAATTACAATATTTCTCGCTTTTTTTTTCTTTTTATTTAAAGTTTCTTTTTAGAAAGTTAAGCAGGAAAACCTAATTTCAAATTGTTTCGTCTTGCATTTCATCCCACAAATTATGCTTGTTGAATCGAAATGTTCAGCTTTGAAGTTTAACAGATACAAATTATTTGAAAAAGAAAATTACAGTTTAAACTAATTGGAAAAAGTGATTCGGTAAAATCGCCATTTTTGATAAATATGAAACTAGATCATTCAATATTTCTTTTCATTTCAGCAGATTTAAACGAGATTTACGTGGACGACGACGTTCGCTTTTGATTAGTTGAAATTCTTAAATTCAGCGCAAAACAGAAATACCTACCACACATTAAACTGTCACCAGGATTGTTCAAGTGAAGTTTGGCAAGTGGCAATGGCAGCTCTCTCTAGCTAACGTATTATTTTTTTTTCAGATACAATCAATTAGAATCATGGCTTAAACCAGTGCATATATCATGCGTTTGATGTACACTTTTAAGTAGTAATTTAGTAAGCTTTTTGCTTGAATATGGCACAAAACTGAGAATTGGGCAGCCAATGAATTACGTCGGAATGATGCTGTTCGGGATAGAAAATCGATACTGTTATGGGTTGAAAATCCTCTCCAGAACACCGTCATTCTGACATAACATTAAATGAGGATGAAAAGCTGTTTGTGTAACAAATACAGGCTCATCGCTCGTTAAAAAACGTGTCAACAGCAAATGCATAGTGTGCACTGGTCCAAGCCAATATCGTAACTGATCCTATCTGAAAAAAAAAAAAAAGAAAAAAAGTAAAAGATAATCCATTTGGAAGATAGAGCTATCATTGTTATTTGCCTAAGTTTACATGTACAACCCTGATGACAATTTAAAATGTGAAAAGTATTTCTGCTGTGTCTTGTACTTCTCCTTGCCGGCTGCATAATTTGTGACGCTTATTAATCAATCTGTGTAAAGTTTTTTCTTTTCTTAGGAGATGCGTTTCATTTGTTGCAATTTTCACGCCCTTGACTTTGTTGGAGCAAAGATGTAAGAAAGCTCAAAAGATCAATTCAAAATCGATTCTTCTAACATCCTCGCTGTTTTAAAATTTTCTTAACGTTCGCATCTTTTTAACTTCAGACGAGTACAAACAGGTGTTTCAAGAAGACTAAGAAACAGGAATTATCCCTTATGCGATCAAAAACAGCCGCTTCATTTTTAAATTTATATATTCCTGAAGAAAATATTGTAATTTCTACTTTTTTGGAGATTCCCTGAAATATATTTTGTGGTTTGGAAAAAATGAAAAATACAGATAGAAATCAAGTTGTTCGTGGCTAAATAACTCTTTGAAAATATTTACTTTACAGAAAAAAATCTAATCAAATTACTCAGCGGTTCTCTCACAGTAAGTAGAAATAGTTATGGAAAATCTGAATAAGTAAAATATTCTTAATCAACACATAAATCATATTTTTAAGTAGAGTAGATCTCATCATGGAGATTATAAATATTAAAAATTGGCTTTGATTAATTTAAAGAAAAGATGATCTAACTATTTTAGCGTTGTCATTTTAAAAATGTATTTTACAAATAATTCATGATTTTTTCCCTAGAACACTGTTCATCCTATTTGCGTAGAAGATGAAAAGAATAAAGAAAAGTGATTAAAGAGAGAATGGAGATCAAAAGATAAAAACAGAGATAGATAGATAGATAGATAGAGAGAGAGAGAGAGAGAGAGAGAATGATAGAAGATGGAATTGTTTAATGTTTGTCAAGTTGTCAAATCGAGAATAGGTTTTTAGAGTTGTCAGGACGATATATAAACTTCTATATGTAAAACATTAATGGTTTCAAAGAAGACAATTCAGAAGGGAAACAATCAACGATACTGACAGAATAAGATAATCCCATAACTTTATGTATGTATCTACCTACTTATCTAAATATAATAGATGTGTGCAAAAGTTTCTAATGCTTTTTTCGTAAGTCTCTTTAGAGTTAAAAACTCAGTTTTTCACTGGAACTATTCACAAACACTATATATATATATATATATATATATATATATATATATATATATATATATATATATATGGGGGGTTAACTCCTAAAAATACCAAAACCACATCAATTCGAGAAAGTCAAGAAGATGTTAAGTCCTAAAATCCTTACCCCCAAAAAGACACAAATTAAAACCCCCCAAAACAAGATATCTTAATTCAAATACTTATTAGAAACTTAGCAAAATGTTAACAAATTATGACTCAAAAAGGTTTCACTTTTCAAACAGATATTTAAGCTTAACGACATCTTCAAGGTAAACAAAGCAACCACATTGGATAATATTGCAAAGTCGTATATTTAACTAGTCCAGCTTTAAAGCTCATATCCCTACCTCCTGTGCAGCCAATTCTATGACATTCATACATATTCAGTCTTGAAATGTAAGTTGTAAGAAAAAAAGCAAAAACCGGACGGAATTAACATATATATATATATATATATATATATATATATATATATATATATATATATATATACTTAAGTGTGTATGTGTGTGTTTCTCAAACACCGTTTATGTGTCTGTTCTTTCGTTCCCTAGCAATATATATATATATATATATATATATATATATATATATATATATATATATATAGAGAGAGAGAGAGAGAGAGTGAAAGAACTGGAGAGAGAGAGAAAGAGAGAGAAAATAGACAGAAAGATCTGTGTTCTTGTGTATGTATGAGAGAGAGAGACAGAGAGAGACAGAGAGGGAGACCGAGGGGGAGAGAAAGAGAGAGAGAGAGTACAGTCAGACAGAAAGAGTGAGATTTATTAAACTTGACTTAATATAAAACCAGATGATGCTTCGTGAAGCGGGAAGATATCAGCCTGGTTTGTAAATGAACATTATCAATCCTGACATTTTATCCGGGATTGCACTTTGATTATTAGCGCTTGTAGGAAATATGCAACTATCTTAACCAATTAGTATACCGAGACTAGTTCTTTTTTTTTTCTTTTTCGGTGGTCGGTTGTTTCTTGAGATACCTGTTGGAAGACAAGACCATAAGTTTCACGCCTTGTAAACTATGGGAATTGAGTTTTCAGGCCATCATCGTCAATTCAAGTCAGTATTCGATGTTTCGTTGATTTCTCTGATTAAATTCAATTCGAAAATGGAAACGTTGATCATTACTCTTTTATTTTCTTCTTTATGAAACTTTTACTTTTAAAAACATCAAGTTGTTGGCCAAAGTTTATTTTACTTTCTCATGGGTCTTTATATTTTTCGTCTCTATATAAACATAAAATTTTATCGATACGGATGATAGATATTGGTGAACACCGGTGTAAGCACTACAGCACACACATAAATGACGATGAAACAGCGACGCCTCTTTTGCCCATCCTAGTTCAGGAGAGACAGCATTTTTGCCGAGCGACATCGCGACGCCATTTCATGCAAATGTCAGTTCGTTGTACTGGAAGACATTGACAAAATCATTTCAATGTTACTCTTGCGTCCTCGATCGTGGCGACTTGCTACATGCAGAGACAAATTGCTTGATGACGCAATAAAAACATCATTAGATTTGTCAAAATCTTGTTCGCTCCAAGACAGCGTTAGTTGAACAAAATCCAGAAGCATAAATCGACTCTTACAAAGGAGAACATTTTTGTGTTAAAGATTTTCCTTTTCTTACATATCAACTTCACATGACGAGCAGTTTACATATATATATATATATATATATATATATATATATATATATATATATATATAAAGATTATAGTATAGAAAAAAATGAGGAAATATGGCGTTTTTGAAGTATATATATCCATTATAGCCACTTTAGCATTATATGTGAATACACTCGTTGAGTGGATTTCTTTACCATGAGATTCTGCTGACGTCTCTGTACAGTCTATATGTCTCTTACTTTTTGTATATTTCTTTGATATACATATCTCTCCTTATCTATCCTACCTTTTGATCATCACAGGAAGAATCAAGTATTATATATATTTACCGATAGATATATAGATAGATCGAAACATGTAGACACATATCAATTTGATATTGCCCAAACAATTTTCTAAATGAAGTTAATTTTCTTCTAAACCAAAGACACCAGGATTTTATAATTTTTTGTGAAGTATTATATAACAAAAGATTTTTACAAGTATCAATGGTTCTTATGGCTATATACACATTAATAACAAAACTTATTCCATTGTGATAATAGAACGCAAAAATAGTTAAACGTGTGTGTGTGTGTGTGTGTGTGTGTGTGTGTGTGTGTGTGTGTGTGTGTGTGTGTGTGTGTGTGTGTGTGTGTGAGTATGCAAAAGAGAGTGGTAGAGAGAGACTGTTCGTCTGTATATGAAGGAGATATGGAATAGGAGAAAGGATGGAATTGTTTTATATTTTTATTACAGTTTCTTGTTCAATGGCATATTAACCTACGTGGATTATTCAATGTCAAAACTATTCTTGAAGAAGAAAAATTAGGTTACTATTTAACCTATAGATGGGGGTGGAAAAGGTGTTCGTACTTTTTATTTGTCCTCTACTCAACGGAGACTCATCTCCGTTTGCTTTTTGTCAAATGGAGAACACGTTTTATGAGATAGATAGATAGATAGATAGAGAGAGAGAGAGAGAGAGAGAGAGAGAGAGAGAGAGAGAGTGAGAGCTATTTTGAAGGTGGATGAGTGAATGAGAGAGTGAAGATAAAAAAGCAAGAGCGAAAAGAAGAAGAAGAAGAAGAAGAAGAAGAAGAAGAAGAAGAAGAAGAAGAAGAAGAAAGTTGTGATCAATCAAATTCTCAGATTAATCGGCCAATCAGAAATGACTGAAGAATTTATTAAGGTTTGTATTAGACATCAAGTGATCGTGTTTTTAATACTAAATGAAAGGTGTTACAATCCTCGTTGGTAACACATGGAAATCATTTGAATAATATTGGAGGTAAAAAAAAAATCGTCACGACAGATATAGTGGCAGAGAGCAAAAGATGAAACAACAAGAAAAGAGAAAGAGAGGGAGTGTGTGTGTGTGTGTGTGTGTGTGTGTGTGATAGATAGATAGAGAGAAAGACAGACCGACGTGGTCGGGAAGAAATAAAGACATAGAGTTGAACATAGTTTTTCAAGCAGGTTGTTTACAAGACGTCATGGAAATTTCAATTACACATTTCCAGGATTGAAGTTAATCGTGAAATATTTTTTTCTTTATTGAAACTAGGTTCACTAACAAACTTTAAAATTAGGCGAAAATTTCCAATTGATTTACTGTGATTTTTTAATGAATTATATGAGTATTTAGCCAGACTGTGAGTTATACAAATAGTTACGTAAAGAAAAGTCTTTACAAAGAGGTTAAAATCTGATGAAAGATATCAAATTATGCAATGCATTGAATTCACAGTGAACGTTATAAGAACTTTTATTGGATTTTTTGTAGAAAAATCTTATTGTTTAAACTTATTAATTACAGTTAATTAATTGGAAAATAACGATTTGATATGCTTCAAACGAAACGATAAAGGAATTTACCTTGTATTTCATTCTAAGCTGTTCGGTCGGAAGTTTTAATTGATCGATTGATTGATTGATTGATTGATTTTAACGGCATGTTAACCTGCCTAGGGTCTTTTTTATGACTAAAGTTAAGGGATTCTCCTTCGTTGTACATTCATATTTAAATTTTGAGTTGTTGTTTCAAAGAGATGATATTTTTTGTTTTAGACAAACAATAGAACACGAATAATTTCTAAACGAATCTATTTGAGACATACAAAGGAAACTTACAGCTGCTTTCACTTGAGGTCCGAGTGGATCTGGGATTAATGGCTATGTTGGAGGGATTAACAATCCGCATATCTTTAGAACTTGAGTCGCATCATCAGATGCACTTTAAAGTCATATCCAAGAACCCCCCCATGTTTTTAGGGAAGATCTTACCCCACTGCAGAGGAAACGGTACAGTCAGCATATTTTAAAGCCCACCGAAAAGACTTGCTGAAATTTTTATGCAAAGATACAGCATTAAATCGAGAAATATTATTCACAACTATCTGACATTGATAAATTCGTTCTACTGTTGGTTGTTGGAAAAGTATTTTACCGCGTTCGACTTTGGATGAGTCTCTTGTCTCTTTCCTATAATGTAACAGAAAGAAAGTTAATTTTGAACTTTTTATATAACGTAAATTTTTATCAAATTTAAAATTTAGTGGCAACAGGAATTCTCAATAGTTGTAATTACGTTAAAAATATTCAAATGTTCATCTCAGTTCAACTCATTACATTCAACAATATCAATAAAATAAACAATCTTGAAAATTTTCAAACGGTAAGGATTCAATATTTTTACTCGGGTTAAAAGTTTGGTGGGCAATTCTATCTATCTATCTATCTATCTATCTATCTATCTATCGTATCATTGTAAAGAGTACTGCCATATTTGAAATAATACAGTTCGAATAATGGAGTAATAAAATGGTAGCATATTCTAGGAATCTACTTCAATCTTATCTCCTAATTCTGTTTCTAATATAAACAACAGGACTTTTAGTTTTGAGATAAAGAACGGAAAAGACTAGCGAGAAAATATAGTAACACACAGTAATCGATATGAATTATATTCGAAACCATCCAAAACTGTCTAAATTTTATACTTGATTGCTGTAAAACTTGGATTATTATCGAATCAATTTAGGCTATAAATTTTTAAAAAAGCGTGTATATATATATATATATATATATATATATATATATATATATATATAAAACACCAACCGATACTTCGTCCGGTTAAAAAAAACCGTATAAAGAATATTAAGAGAAATAAGATGGGTCAGACTCATACACACTCGTATATATACATCTTCTAGAATGTGTGCATGAACACAAGTAATCTAATGTATTGATAAATTCATACAGAATGCACGCAAAAATGACATGATGAAAGCTTTTGTCGTAAGTTGCGCCAATCAATCTGCAGGAAATTCAAAGTAAAGAATCTAGTTGGTGCATGTTAATCAATAAACACATATATAACTCTATTTCTTTGGTCCCATTGCCGTAACCCGACCATCTACTGGGTCATGAGATAATTTGATTTTTTTTATTTCCATCGAATAGAGCAGTGAGTTTCCCTCGAAGATTATCACTAATGAGCTCCTCTCAAGACATGGCGTCTCTTGCCAACACTTTGGGAATAGGCAGAAAGGCACAGCGTCTTTTGGGATCTTTGTCAATCCTTTTTCTTTACTTTAATCCACAGAAATATATTTGGCAGAGCAACGCCATTCAATCATTATAATTGATGAATGCAAGAAGCAAGAAAGGGTAAATTATTTGAGTTCCTAAAAAAGCTAACCGTTTTTTTCTCACTGATAAGTGTGTAATCTTTCAGAAGACTTTTTTCAGGTGACGTGACAATCAAATTTTTTTGTCAGTTTTCGTTTACTAAAGAAAGTATATGAATCAATTTTGTATGCAAGATGAGATTTCATTCTTGGTCATTGATTTAATGATTTCAATTCACTAGAATAAGGAAAAAAGGCGTGTTCTTGTTGAGGAAGAGAAAAAGTTCTGAGAGGATTGAATTATGAAATCACCTGAAAAACTCTAAAGATGTTATTCCCAAAAGTTCATGTCGAAAATTAATTATCCGAACGAATTTAATCCTTCCAAACTGTTACCTTGTCAGTACTATTGAACAATGACACCATTTGGACTTCAATGAAATGCTTGAAAAAAAAGATAGAAGGTAATTTCCTAAAGATGCTGTGTTTGGTGTTAAGAAGAAATCCTAGAAGTTGCAACTTTCAAAACAGCAAATGTACGGCCATTTGTCACCCATCGCAAAAAAAAACATCCAAGTAAGACGAGAAAGGCATTTTGGCATTACAGGAGAAATAAGGACAAACTCATGAACAATTTTTTTCTGATAAACTTCCACACGCTGACGCATCAGTGTTGATTGAACAGCAAAAACTTACATTGATCAGTTCTGTGCAGACACTGTATATCGTCTAGAGAACGTATAAACAGTGACTGCCGACAGAGACGAATGACCAGAAAGAGATTCAGGGGAATATGCGCTGTTAGACCTCCTTAAAGATGACAAAATACATGATTGCTTGTATTTCTGGACGGTCGTTACTGTGTTTTTACTGTTATAGAATTTAGAGGAAGGAAATTTTGATTTTGCTGGAAATAAGCCGATCAGATACAGTTTTCATCGATTGATTTTAGAATTAAACATTGTTATACAAATTATCGATGAGTTTAAATCCACCCTAGGGTCTGAGGAAAGTCCCTGTGGTGTAGTGGCTAACGTGCTTGACTGCAACATCGTAGTCAGCCGGTTCGAACTCCAGTCGCGCTATAACATTCGCTTTTGGACAGGCATGAGCCATTTTATCCCTACCAACTATGGGTTAAAAAGTACCATGATTGTTATTTTACATGGATAGCTTTGGCATTAAATAAAACCAAGAAGGTTGATATGCCATTAATCAAAGAAACTGAAATTAAAACCAACCCACTCTGGTGTCTGCCAATGGGGTGGGGGATGGTATTGCACTTATATTTCATCTGGTTGAGTAAAAATCTACCTACTTTGTATTTAAAATCTTGGTGTTTGGCAAAACACAAGGCCTGTTGAAGAACTCACTAACACACTCTTCTCTCCATGAACAATTAAAGCATGTGAAAGACAAGATAATTATGGCAATGAGACAGAGAGAAGAAATAGATGGATAAATACCTTTCACAGCAGCCTCATCCAATTCGAACCGAAACAATTTGATATTTTACTCTTTTCGCCGATTTTGCCGTGTCAATAATCATTACTTTATCTTGCACTTGATTTACGTAAGTATTATTCAATATAACTTCACAGTCGTCTATTTAATGTGAAGATTATTAAGTATTTATAGTGCACTGATCTAGGGGCAGACAACTATGTTTGACTTTAGCACCGTGATGTTTCTTTTGTCACATTTGCTGAATGACGTAAAACTGAGTTACTTCCATTTTAATGAGAGTCAAATCTCATTTTATCATATGTATTATATTAGGTAAGTTCTAAGGGCTCTGGGAGTTGCCATGAAAAATACTCAATTAATTCAGCTACCGAGCAAACTTTGGATTATTTTATTTTCCCAACAAAAAATCTAAAAGTGAAAATAAAAGCAAATCCATTCAAATGTTGTTATCTTCAATTGGACTTTTTTGTTTTCCTTTCTCTCGCTCTCCCTTTCTTCAAGTTTTGCTTTTATTTGTTCCTTTTCTTTACGGTGAATCATTTTCAAATTCACAAGACCCATAAATCTTTCTCTTCAGTTTGGCCATTTCTAGAAAGAAACCGTAAAAGAAAGCAAAATATACCAGCAATTATTTATCGTCCGAAAAAAAAACCAAAAAAACAGATGGGTATTTTCCATTTGTTTAACGTTACTAACAGTCAAATGACTTGTTTATTTTTATACTTATTTGGTCTCTGGTTTCTCCTTTTTCAGCCAGGGGTTGTCAACAACGCGAAGAAAATGGTATTTCAAGTTAGATTCCGAATTTACCAACCAGTTTCAACACCTTAGGGAATTCATTCAGAATTCTTCTTGCTTTTTGGGAGGGAGTGTTGTTTATCTTTTGTAAAAGTAGTCGCAAATTTGCCTTGTGAAAAAAAAAAAAACTTGCTAAATCTGCCATTTTTTAATGAAGTGTTCCATTTCTGAGATAATTAATGATTGATTGATTGATTGATTTTAACGGTTTGTAAACATGTTTAAAATCATTTTGTGTTTGTGGTTATTTTATGCCCGGTGTAAAAATAATCGTGTACATCGCACATTTATATTTACGTTTTTGGGTTGTTGTTTTAAGAATTTATTTTTGCAAAAAGTTGTATAGTATCAAGTATTCTTCTCTAATACAAATAATTTATGCACAGTCTAATACGAATGATTTTCAAACAGATTTATTTGACCGATTGAGGGATTCCTAACAAGAACTACTTCTCCTGTCAGGGTAGACCTGGAAGTAATCGCTATGAAGAGGTTGTATATTCTCTCAAGAGCTCGATAACTGGAGGGCTAAGGCATAATCAAGGTCAACCAGTTTTTTGATTTAATGGAAGTTAATATTTGGTGGAGGTTGTGTTTTAAATCTCCCGTTCATAGAGGCCACGGCAATACTTGTGTGGTTGTCTTTTTGTTGAAGTGTGTGTAGATTCTTTCCTTGAAAGTATGATTGCAGTCTAATCATAGAACATTGAAGGTATTTATCAGGTACAGAGTTCGATTTTTCAGAGACATGAAGAAATGATAATGCAATCTACGTATTATCAAAAACAACATAGAAGCAACTGCTTGTTGTACAGTGTGCTTAATTAGAGCAATAGTAAAAAGGTTGTTGATCGTTTAGATATGTTCTTTCAACAGCTGTTTTGAAAGATTCAACTGTTTGCAGGTAATTACCCAACCCATACCCAAAGGATAGGATATGACACAAGGTCAACTTTTGAGCAGAGTACAAGTAGTTTAAATTCAGTTAACCTTCTCCTGAAATGATTACCTAACCAAGACAAAAAACACAGCCTGCCCTACTATTAACTCATAGCTGGGAAGGGAAAGAACGTATGGATTCATGCCTTTTCCAATAACATTTGGGCGAAGTAAAACTAATTGTACAAATGACAACTGTCAAATATGTAATGAAAATTTCATTCGTGTCGATGCGTGTCTTAATCTCCGGGAAAATTACGATTATCAAGAAGAGTAGCAGAAATTCCTTTAAGATCTGAGAGAGATTTATACTCTGCCTCAAGAAAGGATTTCAAAAAAGCTATCCACACCGGAACTTCTAATTTAATGGAAAATATTTATTATGTTCTGCCTCCAAATTTTCCTAGAAGTTTTCATCTTGTATGTTCGTTGAAATTACATTTCGTCTTTTTAATTCGCATCTTCAAAATTCGAAGATAATTTTCACACATTTCTAACAGTTGTATTTTTATCTTTGCAAAATCTACAGTTGTCAATGATAGAAAGATAAACATGTTTTATAATAATCATTGCACAATTGAGACAGACCTATGGTGAAGAGTTGGCGATACCTTTGCAGAATGTTAGTAGTTTTTGACTTATATCAAAAAGGTGTTCACATCAAAATATTCATTTAATCCAAAAAACATTTCGAAGAATATTTTAATTTTGTTTAGCCAAATTTTTGGAATGATGTAAAGTCAAATTTCCCACGAGTTACTTTCATTTTAGCGAGAGACAAATCTTATTTTATCATATTATAGGTGAGATATATCTTCCCTGGTTGAGTCATACCAAAGACTCAAAAAATGGTATTTGATGCCGCCTTGCTTAACACTCAGCATTATAAAGTAAGGACCAAGGGTAAAATGGAACAATCCAGGAAATGAAGTGGCGCCCTCCCTTACATCTCGGTGTGGTAGCTATTGAAAAGGGAGCCTTCGGGTCACCCTCGACTAAGGTCGCCAACTTTTACTCATATCTTTTCCGAAATGTTTCAATTTCTTGGTTTAATGGCATATCAACTTTCGGGGGTTAATTTATACCAAAGCCATTATTTTAGAAGAATAGCATTGGCAGTATTAACCTACAACTGGGGGGCACTAGGGGGGGGGGTTCAAATTTCCGAAGAGTATTTGTCCGAAAGTAAACATAATAGCTAGACAGGAGTTCGAACCCGCGCTTACTATGATGTCACAGTTCAGCACGTTAAACACCAAGGAGTCTCTCCTCTTCCAAAATCTATGATTGTACATGCATTTCGTCTTCTTTCTCTCCTTCTTTTTTCTCTCATTTTCTGTTTTGATTTCCTCTTTCTTTTTCCTCTTTTTCACCAAGATAGCCAAAAAATATCGTATAAATACTTACTCATCCAACATGTTTATTACGTTCCAGTTAAAACTTTGCGTATATGTTACTAGCACTACTATGCTACGTTTCCATGTATGTTTTACTCAACCTCGAGTAGAATATGACTCAAGGTCAATTTTATAGCGGAGTACATCTGGTTTGTATTCATTGTTTTCCTTTTCCTTGACTCGTTGTCGAACCATAGCTAGAGAATTCAGTCTGCCCTACAATTTATTCATAGATGGAGAGAGAAAAATGGATTCATGTTTTCCTCAATTGACATCAGCGCATTGTTAAACGCAAATAGTGTCGTCTAGGATTTGAAATCAGATGGCTTAGTCGATATCCTACAACGACAATCGTTACACCATGGGTACCTCCACACCAATATAGTGAAAAAGACTTTAAACTAATCAATTGCCACTGAGGCTGATGTATATTATGAGTGTATAAATATCCTCAACGAGAAACCTCCCGATTGGATCTTCCCTTACATCTCTGCAAAAACAGCGCCGTTTGCGAGGAAGCGCTTCCCTGATAAATGTCTTCTGAGGAGACAAACATAATAATCTGAAGAAATCAAGTCAGAACTGTGTCGTGGATTCGGTAAATAAATCCTCACCCCATCATCTCATGCACTGGAATTTGTGTTCTTTTGCGAAGTTCTTGGGGACCCAAAGATATTACACTTTCCGATATCCCAAGTTCTCTTGGCCGATTTCACAAACCAACGACTTTGGAAGATTAACTTCCACAACTATATGAAGTTTGCTATGTCTTTCATCTCCAATAAAAGATTCAATGTGCTCAATACTATTTCATGGTGTTCACACACTATACCACGTTTGTCCTGTAGAACTATGCCCCTTCTGTGAATGCACTACACTAGAACGATATCAACTTCCTATTCGTTACATGTTCACAATACAAAGTAACAAGTTCGTGTTGAATTTTTTGTTGGAATTTTACATGTAAAAATCTTATTATCGTACCTTTTATCTCTATTTTGTATTGTATTTTTGGATCCCAGTAATATTTATATACATTACATATGCAAATATATAATATCAATATTATTCTGGTTATTATAACTAGTATTACATACTATATGTTGTTTACTATTAGCAGCTTTCACAATATATTTTTATTCTGGTAATTTTTTATACACTTATACCTTTGTTGTTGGAAATTCTTTGTATATCCCCAACCTACACACACACACACACACACACACACACACACACACACATATATATATATATATATATATATATATATATATATATATATATATATATACCCCTTTGTCTCGAAGGATATGACACAAAGTCAATTTTTAAGCGGAGTTTAACAGGTCTGAAATACTAAGTTTTGTTTTCAGAGATCGGCTTCCACATCGAGATTATGGGGCTCAGTTTACTCTACTATTTACCCATAGAAGAACTGAGAATCATTAGATTCATACCTTTACCAAGGGTATCAGCGCTATATGAAGTGCAAACAGCCACTGTCAGGGTTTGAACTCGGGTCACTGTGTCCATTTCCTACGACGGTAACCATTACACGACGAACATCTCTGTCTCTGTCTCTGTCTCTCTCTCTCTCTCTCTCTCTCTATATATATATATATATATATATCACCCATAAATGAGTGTATCTCTTGAATTTTTATTTTGGAAAAGTTAGTTATTTAATTACTCAAATTTATCAGGTTTTTGTTATTTCTCATGGAACCTATGACGAATTTCGACCCCCGACTTACGCGAAATCTTAAAGTTCACCGACCCTTCAGATGTAAAGTATCTCCCTCTCAATCTATCTCTCTATCAAACTAACCCTCTCTCTATATCTCTCTGTACCTCGAACGGATATTTTATAGACAGATTTTGTGAGGACAAGGGAACGCGGGATACCGGTTTTCTTTTTGAAACTTTCAAGGATTAATATATGATTGGTGAGTTGTCTGTTGCTAGGCGAGCAAAGGTCTGGAAGGAAGAAAGCTGATTGGTCAAGAGTCCCGGGTGATGAAACGGCGGGAATATGGAACCACGTTAAAATTTTACCGTTAGCCGAAAATCGTCTTCGGAAAGATATGTGCTTGTTATTTAGCGAATAATGTTAAGCTAGCGCCCCAAGCCAACTCATTTGGGGAGCTTAAGAAAACAGTCAGAAAGATACAAAACTTTGGCCCTTTTATTTCTTTACTGACGGTGAAAACAGAATCTGAATGGAACAAACTTATTGAAAGAAGAAATCCTGAGAAGTTTGAATTAGATCACGAGGAAGGTTTAAAATTTCAGTTGACCAGAAAAACTACTGAGAGAAGGACGTATTTTGAGAAATGGATTTCGTGGTCCGACAACATCGTGTCAACTCATTTACGAAATGAGCCGAATAATATACGTCAAATCTTCAAGTTGACCTTCCATTTATCAGTTAATTGTTGAATAACGATAACACACAAAGGAAAAATAACTTTTTTCACAAGTGTTATTCGACTTACATTCAACATTTCTCGAAGAGACATTGTCCAGAAAGATCCACAAGAAGTTATGAAGAAATTATAAGAAGGAGATAAAAAAGAAGAAAGAAAGAAAGTTTTAACCAGAGAGGCACGGGCCTAATTCATCAAAGAAACTTTGCGGCTCAAAGGAAAGAAAAAAATAATAATAAAAGGGAAAAGAGAGAGAGAAAGAGAGAGAGAGAGAGAGGGGGGGAATATATATATATATATATATATATATATATATATAATTCTACAGTCAGATAAGTAAAAACTTTATGATTTTGTGAACAGACCATAGTTGTTGATTCTATTACACCCCACCCCTATGTAGGTTACAAACACACCCACACACACACACCAAGAAATGATGAAAGGTATTAAAAGTTTTATTTTTTAAACATACCAAAATAGGAGCTTCCCTATTTGAATTGTTTGTATTTTGATACAATATTTTTCAATTTGGTCGGAGTGAAACATTTCACTGCACATCCGTTTCATTGTATTTTTTTTTTTTTTGTCAATGCATTTGTTTCTTTATTTTTTTTTATCAGTATTATAATAAAAGGAAGTTTTAATCCACCCTGTGCATTTGACTTCATTCTAGGTTGTTCTTTACTTCTCGTGTGTTGGCTTCTACATTATCCGAAATTCAAATGACGACTCGGGTATAAAAATATAGATTAATTATTATTAGACGTCGTTATCTTTGCTTTTTAGCAAGAGTATCCAGACGCTCGTAATAAACCTTATCAAACCAAAACGGATACTATTAGGTTTTATTCATTACCAAATTATGCTGCATCCAATCTCTGTAATCAAGCATATAAATATGTAGCTGTACAAAAATAAGTAAACCCCTAATTTTATATAGCAAGTATATTATTACTCTTCTTACTTGGATGGTTTGTATGATAGGTGGTAAGTGGCTTTACAGCTGCTGTTGTATGGGATGCTGCTTCCAGGATTTGTTCAAATCAGCACGCAGTATCCCTGTGTAGTTCTAATCTAGCTTTTTTTGTGAAGCGTTTCTATATAGTCCAAGAGGTGTAACCATACCATAGTACTGACACGGTTGCAGTTTGTTAGAATTCCTATGTTATTTTATCAGTGAGATAACCTATTAATAGCAATCCATGTTTTTCTTTTCTTTCAGTCGATGAGATTTTGTTACCGAGGTATGTGAACTGATTTATTATGTACATAAGCATGTCATTTAATATAGAGATGGCTTGCGTAGGTTTTGTCCCAAATTAGGGGATCATTTGCATATTAAGTAGTATATTTCCATTTCAGATCAGATCGAAGCTCACTGATTTGTATCAATATCTTCTTATCAGTTTTAATGGTTTCTTTGTTTAATGGCATATCAACCTTTATAATTATTTAATGTCAAGGTCATTCTTGCAGAGGAATAGCAGTGCTAATATTTAACCAATACCTGGGGGGATAAAGGGGTTCATGCCTTTGCCAAAAATATTTCTCAGAAAGTGAACGTGATAGTGTGATTGGAGATCGAACCCGCTTACTTTGATACTACTCTCCAGCACATTAACCTTATTTTTGAACCTCGTAACACTAACTCCTCATAGTATAAAAGTGGGTGTTCGAGTATACTGACAGCATAATGTCACGGACCATGAGCATTGTGCAAGTTGTTGCCTTACAGTTTGTTGGTTTTCTAGGCATATCAACCCTTAGAGGTTAATTAATGACAAATCCTGTTTATGTATATATCAGATGTATATGATTAGTTTGGTTATTTATTAATGGCATATCAACTCTTGATGGTTATTCAGAGCCATATCTTGTTTGTACGTGGTTTTTAAATAGATTGTTTGTAGGTAACTTTAAGATGGGTTTGAGGTCATTTATTAGCTCACGATTAAATGGTTTTAAGTATTGCATTAATCTTTAATCGGATATCCTTTATATTTTCTAGATTGTGGCTGGCAGTTATGTTGTCAGTTTCAATATCTATACTTTCTATGATATAAGTTCTATACAGGTATTTGGTTGATCCCTGCGCATTGTGCATTGTTTATTCTTTTTTTTGCTGACTTCATTCATAATGCTGAGGAGTCTCTTTCGAGTTTTGGCTGAGGGCAATTTGAATACGCTTCCTGGTCCTTATAGTTCACTTTGGTGTTGATGTATATGTTTCTAGACTGTTCCATGGTAGCTTCTACTTTTTGCTTGATTGGTTCTAACTTTTTGGGAGACACGTTTGTTAGTTTGTCTATGGTAGTTTTTTCTTAACAAATTGGAGGTCTATTTGACCGTTGTTTTGAAGGAGATCTGGTATTTTTGGAGCAGTAGTTTGTGATTGAGCGGCTGATTTTGTGAATGTTTTGAATTTGATTATTTCAATGGATTTCTCTTAGTTTGTTTTGAGTTCTTTTAGTTGAGTTTATGCTCCTGTTTGAGGAATTTCGCCCGAGTGTGGTTTTTTTCAGTTGCTCTTGAAACTGGCCAATCATTTGGTCCCAGTTAGTTGTGGTGTTATCTGTGAATAATGTGAACGTATATCCCATTCTAACCTAATAGTAGGTAATTGAATATACGATAATTGCACCTGTGGAAAAAAACAAAAAAAAATATTAGCATCTTTTGATAAAAACAGATCTTATTTCAAAGGTATAAAGTTTAATATTTCCTAATAAATCCCAAATAAGATTAGACACAGCTGTAATAGATAATTATTTCATTTTATTTTATCTATTTTTCAATTTCAATTATTCCTTTGTAATATGTTTAATCAAATTTCCAGAGAACCCTCGTGGCGTAGTTGCAAACGTGCCGGACTACAACATCGTCGTTAGCAAATTCGAACTCTAGTCGTTCTATTAAGTTCACTTTCGGACAAAATTCTCTAGGGGGGAAAAAGTATGAACTTCCTTATCCCCGACCCCATCTATAAATGAAACAGTACAACAACTGTTCGTCTACAAGGATGGATTTGGTTTTAAATAAAACAACAACAACATGGAAAAGACTTATACTAACAAATGGAAAAGACTAATACTAAAAGCACTTATTCTTGTCAGAAATGCTAACTAAGCAGCAATGAGGCAGCTCCATACTGAAATGGAGGGGTGCACTTACTAAGAGCAACTACTATCTGTCATCTGCAATACTTTGTAATCAACAACAAACAATACATGTATAGATACAAAGTTGAAAACAGAATGATGGTTAAATTTACTCTTTAAAAACGAATGATTGTCACAATCCGTTTTGCATAACTGTTAGTTTCATGATGATACTCACCAAAAATCTCATGAACGATTTTCAAATCAGGAAACCGACAGCTATGCTACACAGACTGTGATGACCGTTCGACAAAAAAAACTTTAAGGTTTATCATAAAATTTTTAAACCGATTTTGCAATCCTCTTTATACGGGCTTTACGTCAGGTATTGAGCCCTGTAAAAGAAACAACGTAAGCAGAACTTATTTTTAACACACACACACACACATATATATATATATATATATATATATATATATAATTACAGGTCCTCTGATCTATTTTAGTCTTGGGCGTATCTCATGTAGTGTGTTTTGAGCTGGAACATCCCGACGAGGCCCATCCCTCTCCAGGTCTACCACTGTTTTGAATTGAGATTTTTTCTTCTATATCGGTTGCCATACTAAGTATCCACGTCCCCTTTTTTATAAAAAGAATATTTGCTTCTAAACCAAAGATAGTAAGATTTTATGATTTCTTTTGGAAAATTATAAAACTAAAATGCCTATTTTCAGATATTATTCATTACTAAACTCTAAATCATCAAAAGTGAAAATAAGAAAACAGCTTTGCCAGTCTGCCTTTTTATTCAACCATAGCTGGAGGGAGGGTTGTTGGACATACACATGCATACACACACAGACACACGCACATATATATATATATATATATATATATAGAGAGAGAGAGAGAGAAATTGCTTGTTTGAGAATTAAATTAAAACATTCATTTCTTTAACGTGCAGCTGTTTTTGGCTAAAAACAGTCGACAAGAACACCATATTTATTTGTATCAAATAAAATCTAAAATCAACTCATGGCAAAAAATGTCAAAGAAACTTCTTTGGTGAAAAGTATTTCTTTAAACATATCATGATGAACAATCAATTGAGTAAGTGTGTCAATGAAACTTCTGCCAACCTCACCTGACACAATGATCTAAAAGCTTTCCTTGAGTAAGCACATTTTATTCAAATAAAAAGAAAAAGAAAAAACATAACAAAGGCTACCATATATCATTTAATTTTTATTCATTGAGGGTAAACATTATCAATGATTATAATTAATAACAAGATTTCGTCGTTTTTCAATTCATTTTAAAAATTTTATCTGATTTTGTCAGTTTCACATGTGACGTGGTATGCCACCGAGAAAGGAAAAGGGAAGATAAATTCCCCTCCCCTCTGTGTTTGAACGAACAAGTCCCAAGACTGACTGTTAAAAGGGAGATATGAACTAAGGTCAAACGCTACCTGCACTCCAAAACCTATAATTGGTTGGACAGAGAAGGGAATGTAAGTCATTGAGTCGCATGACCGGATGAAATAGAGAGAAGGAAGAAACAGGCCAAATGATTGGCCCGAGCGTTTAGAGCCGAAAAATAGTACCTTTTCGTTAGAGGAAATTTGGAAAAGGATCTTTAGTTCTGGACAGACATTGGCAAGAGATGGACGCCAAGTTAGCCAAGCTCCGGGGAAAGAATACCCCGTAAAAAGCCTAGAACAGAAACTTTGAACAGTAGTCAGCAGAAAGGCCGACCTAGCCGATTCTGGAGGAATGTCACTCGTCCGTAAGAGAAAGGCACCTGAGAAATAAACCCTTCGACAAGATAAGTACAACTTAAAACTGTTTTTTCCTTCTACCCTTCCTAAATATTGGAAATTGCATACACACACACACACACACACACACACACACACACACACACATATATATATATATTCAGAAAAGGAAAGAAAGAAACTGAAAAGATTTGTTTCATAAACCGTAAATGAATGAGTGGACTGAGATACTTTCTCAAATAAAAGAAAGAAAAGTAAAAAGAAAGAAAAGAAAAAAAAAGAAAGAAAGAAAAAAAGGAGAAAGAAGAAAAGGACTGTCGAGAGATACATTTGTGTTTAACACTGTCTACTTGGCTTAACAAAGCCGATAGTTTAAAAGGAAAGGAGAAAAGAAAAAAAGGAACTGTTTCTTAAATCTCAATTATTTGTTTGGTCGTCGCTTATTAAAGCTTTGTTACATTTTAAATGCACCCCACTTGTGTTGGAATCTATTCGTTATGTTGTTTATCTATCGAGTTGCCTTCTTTTGCACATATCTTTTTCAGCTTCGTATCGCTTTCATTTATTCTCGCTAAATGTCTTATTCACCTTAAAAACATTACAAGGGAATTTTGGAAATTTGACTACAGTGAAATATATTTTGTTTTAACCTAGAAGTCTATGCTTTCTGTTATTCGAGGGGGAAGAAAACGAAGGACTTGGTGGTGTATGTGAAAGTGAAATTTGAACCCCCCCCGCCAGCGTCAAGATGAGTCTAGCGCCAAATTAAACCACACATTATTTGCCAGTTACCTTTTGCCCGAAACAGGAGTCTTGACTAGGACTTATTTTGCGAAGGGGTCAAGTGACAGACTGCCCCGACGTCACATGTGCATAAAATAAACTCTAACCACGAGATAAATATTTATTCACCGTTACACACCAAAGCCATTAAATCTGTCACGATGACAGTATTCCCTTGACAGTATTCTCTTGCAGAGGGGGCAATACTCCTTTCCCATAAAACTACGTTGACTGTATTCCTCTTCCCATAAAATGGCCGTTTGTATTCCTCAGCAAAGGGAGCAAGGCTCCTTTCCCATAAAACTTGACTGTATTCCCCTGCAGAGGAAGCAACAATCTCTTTCAATAAAACTCCGTTGATTGTATTTCCCTACAGAGGAGACAAGACTTCCATCCCATAAAACTGCTGTCTGTATTCCTCTGAAAAGGGAGTAATACTTTTTTCACATAAAATTACGTTGACTATTTCCATGCAGAGGGGTCAAGCTTCCCTTCCCATAAAAATACGTTAACTGTATTCCATTGCAAGATTCCCTTTTCATAGAAATGTATCCTGATTATAAAAGGAAAAACAATTCAAAATTATCACTATTCAGATTATTAATACTGCTTCATCTAAAAGATAAATATGAAAATAAAAATGTTTGAACACGAGTAGACAATAAAAATAAACACGACAGAAACCAATCGGAGAATATTGGATGAGTTAGTGATATGATTTAAACTTTTGTCATAACAATTGTTCTCCTAGTTTCACTGATCAAGTCGAAGGAACGTATAAAGAGGCTTCTACGAGGCAAGAGGAGACATAGGTTCGAGTCTCACCGCCTAGTTATGTTGAATTTCACCTGATTTTAGACAATGTTAAAAACGCGATAAGCTGAACCTTTTTAGACCTTATTTTTGCGATGCAAGTATCACTGGGGAAAGAGAAAATAGAAATGTAATTTAAGAAATCTAATTGGAGTTTACCAAAACTTTTCCCGTTCCCCAATGATACTTTCATCAGAAAATTAAGGTTAAAAAGTTTATCTTCGGGTTACTCTTACTGAGCTTTTTACCCGGACTAGATGTACTGTTTATCGCTGTCGTAAGATTGCGATAAAAACTAACGTTTTTCGGGGGAAAAGAAATTCGAGTCAGAATTATTATTAATAAAAGTTATCTTATTTAGCATCTGAAAAAAAAGGTTCGTTTCCAAGAAAGTCTCGTATTATAAAGGAAATATAACTTTTCGCATCGTTTCGGCTTAGCATTACCTTGATCCAAATTTGGTCGGAGCTATTTTCTTCAAATTGATACCTAATCCACCTTTCTGTGATAATATCGTATAATACAATAAAATGCACTCAATTCGTCTTTAATCCGGAACTCGTCGTTTTACTTTCGGAAATGGCTGGAAAAATCCCATTTGCCACGGAAAATCTTGAGAATTCATTTTATTCCAAAGAATTTTATAAAAGCGAAGATGAGCATCATTACTCGGCGGGTAAACTACTTTTTTCTCGAAAATATGAAAGAATTCAAGCACTTCGCTTAAATGTTATATAAAGCTGCTAGTTGAGAATATGGACACAAAATTATTAAAGATTTCATTTTAGCAACAATTAAAAACGTTGAGTAAAGATTTTTAAGCCAGCAGACAATTGTTTCTGAGTTCGATTCTCATTGATTTCCTCGTTTTTCTGACCTTGTAACAAACTAAATTAAGCTTACAAAAAATAATACATAATCCATACACATAATCAAGCAAAATAAACACACACATACATTCTCTCTTCCACACACATGTACACACATAAATGAGGGTCATTCAGAAAGTTCTAAACCTCACTAAGAAAGAAGAGCATCCCTGAAAAATTTTGTAGCAACATACTACCACTTCTTATAAAACTAGAAAAACTTATTCAGATTTTTATTGTCGTATAACAAGTGGTAATGTGTTTCCACAACAAAAATGTTCTGCTATGTTCTTTTTGAGTGAGGCTTAAAACTTTTTTGAACGACCCTCGTAGCACCCGGGCGAAAGCATTAATGGTTGCCATTCGCGTCATGCAAAACTCTTCAAACGAATTGAGCACTCAGACATCCAAGAGCGCAAAATGTAAACAAATGAAATGTTAATACATATGCCTTAAATCCATCAACTGACGTTAGGTCATCGAATGGCGGAAGTTTACAAAGTTTCTATGTCAATGCGCACAAAACGGAATATATGTGCTATAACCAAACAGGTGACATTTCCACACTAGACGGAACCTCTCTGAAACTAGTAGACAAATTCACCTACCTTGGAACCAGCGTCTCATCAACCGAAAAAGACATCAACACGGCTAACGAAGGCATGGACAGCTATCGATAGGCTCTCGATCGTATGGAAATCAGACCTGACCGATAAAATGAAACGCAGTTTCTTCCAGGCAGCGGTCGTGCCTATACTGGTATATGGAGGCACTACTTGGACTCTAAATAAACGGCTGGAGAAGAAGCTAGACGGCAATTACACAAGAATGCTGCGAGCAATATTGAACTAGTCCTGGCGGTAACACCCCACAAGGCACTAACTATACGACCACCTGCCTCCCATCACGAAAACTATCCAAGTTAGACGAACCAGACACGCAGGACACTGCTGGAGAAGCAACGACGAGCTCATCAGTGACGTACTCCTATGGACCCCTGCATACGGCCAAGCAAAAGCAGGACGACCAGCTCGAACATACAGATAGCAGCTATGTGAGGATACGTGACGTAGCCCTGAAGACCTGCCAGGGGCAATGAATGATAGGGAGAAGTGGCGAGAGAGGGTCAGGGATATCCGTGCTAGCGGCACGACATGATGATGAAAAGCATTCCTAGTTGAGTTGGACAGTATTAA
This sequence comes from Sepioteuthis lessoniana, assembly GCA_963585895.1. Taxonomy (NCBI): domain Eukaryota; kingdom Metazoa; phylum Mollusca; class Cephalopoda; order Myopsida; family Loliginidae; genus Sepioteuthis; species Sepioteuthis lessoniana. The sequence goes on from OY757932.1 coordinate 83,080,817, forward strand.
AAATAGCGTTTGAGATCGTTTTCTCAGCGAATTTATGATAGATAGATAGATAGATATGAATAGTAATTTTGAGAAGTATTGATTGTCAGATTGATAGATACTGAATCACAGGCATAAATAAGACTAGAACACAAAATTCTATCATAGGTAACACGCAAATACCACCCACACCTGGATCTTCTTAGGTATATTTTTATTAAGCACACACACACACACACACACACACACACACACACACACACACACACTCTCTCTCTCTCTCTCTCTCTCTCTCTCTCTCTCTCTCTCTCTCTCTCTCTCGCACGCACGCACGCACGCAAACGTATGTAAATACATAAATAATTTCTTATCATAATGATAACCGAAACATTTATTTTCATTTTATATATTTTTGATAAGTACTTTTGACAGAGTTCTCTTCTTAATAACTGTACTTTATTCTGTGTTAACTGTTAATCAAATCGTACATTTGGCGTCAAAATTCAGACCTAAATTCAACTAAAAAACACATACCAGGCTACGGACTTATTGATTTCCTTCGTATATAACAAAAGTAGCGAATTATCTGACAAATTATCAATGCACATTTTTGCTCGCTTAATAGATTCCCTCCACCCAAGTAAAAATGTCAACGTTAAGTCAAACAGCTTTGCGCTTAAAAAACAACTTTTAGACAAAAAGATAGACGAACGATAAATAATAAATAAAACAATTTTTTAAAGAATAGTATCGATATTTGAATATATAATTAAAATTCTTTTCGTGAATTTATTTTTGTTTGAATTTTATTTTATATTTTTCCTCAAAAATCATTCCGACGAAACTTGATAAAGATCATCATGAACGATTTTGCCGAAATCCTGTACAATAGGTGAATGAAAAACATTAATTATTCCATATCTCAGAACAGTTGTCATTGAATGAAGGATTCTACAGTTGGGATAAGAAAAAAAAATTGATGAAGATATTAGTCAGAAGAATCCCTATGGAGGGAGTCTCCATTACTTTTCTCCACATATCAATTTTTCTTTAGAAAGTTATCAAATATTAAAACCAATTTTTTGCTCTTATTTTCTATAATTCTCAGTGGAACTTCCGAAAATAATGAAGTTTCTTGTTAGAATAAGAAAAAGAAAAATGTCGAAATATATCCGAGAGATCTGCAGGGATAAAAGCGAGTAGATTTTCTGTTTATCGCAATTTTTTTCTCTTTTTCTACCTTTGACGGATTCCGAATCTGAGCTGATTATCAACTCAGTCGGGTGCATTTCTCAACAAATATTTTTTGACTTTTTATGCCGACATAAGGGAGAATATCGCCGGCGTCATTACACCGACAGAGATGTAAGAAAAAAGAGAAACACGTGCTCTCCCGCAACATCTTTCTTTCTTTTTCTGCCTTTCTTTGTCCCGCTCTTTACACATATACACATATATACTTACTAACACTTCAACTAGAAAAACTACATACCAACAAAACTTTACTTTGTCCAGCAGAAGGTTGCGGATATTCATATATAAACACACGCAAGCACAAATATACACGTTAATATGACAAATATTTCTTGAAGAAAACATTGTTTTATAAGATTTGCTTTTCTTCTTTTCACTTTATACACATGTACACAAGTCTAATAGCTAAAATATTCAAGAAACACCCGACACACACACACACACACACACACACACACACACACACACACACACACATATATATATATATATATATATATATATATATATATCTGAAGACAGCGAATCTTTCTCGCCGAGAGTGTATTCTAGAAGCAGGAAAAAAACTTTGGTTCAATTTCTACGCAATTTCATAAATATTCAAATCAGCTATTATTACATATTACTTAATAAAAGAAAAGAATTCAAAATTCACGACTTCATGAACATTTGTCTTTTCTTATTCAGCAAATTAAAAATAGATATCATTGACAAACACCGACTTCCACTTTTCTAGCAATATTTTCTCTGAGAGAAAAACTGACCCATTTCTTTTTCAATGCAAAAAAGTATTTTCTTTTTTTGAATTTAATGTTACAGAGAGAAGACAATCCCAATTCCCCCAAGTGTGAATTAAAAAGATGAATAAAAATTGTTAAATCCTTTTTACTTACCTAATTCCATGATCAGTTAACATGAAAGTCAATTCTTCTAAACATAAGAGTGTTTATAGTGCCTATGATGATTAGTAAACTCGGAATGGTTCCGAAAACGTTGCAAATTGTTGGAATTTTAAAAAACAGTTTTGGAAATTTGAAGAATCGTGGTGTTTACTTAATCACCAGCCAGGAAGAATTGAATCCAACCAAAAATTATTGAAAGTAAAAAGGATGCTTTATTTCTTATTATTATTTCACGCCTTACAAGTTTTTCGCACCACTTTTAATTGGTAGACTCTCACTGGTATCAAATTGATAGCAAGTCTCCTCAGGTGTTAGGGACTCTCTAATCAGAGCTAGCAAAGGCTGTGGAATAAACCGATTGCATCTCTGCGGAGCGGTAAGATCCCTCCCCAATGAATGTCAATAAACCATCTGATGGTGAGGTTCTAGTTCTAGAGCTTTTACGAATAGAGAGTATTCGTTATCATTTCCCTCGGGTTTATTTTGGCACTGAGTGGTAGTACTTGTTTGTAGTGGTGAGTCTTATCTTTTAGTCAAAATAGAAATGTTCGATCTTTTATTTCAGATTATAACAAATATTAAATGGAATTATTATTAGTGTAGAACAGAAATACTTGAAATCATTTAGCTGTATGAAAACAAATAGGCTTTGCCTTACCAGACTATTCGTTGACAAATTATATATATATATATATATATATATATATATATATATATATATATATATATATATATATATATATATCTGTCGGGGTCTAAGCTATGGAGCAAATTGAACTAGTTAATCTTTTACTATACCTGAAACCATTTAACTGTGTGAAAATACAGGATTAATGTCAAATTGAATTATTAAGATTACATAAAAGTACTTGAAACCATTTGCATTACTGGAGCCTCATCATCAGATTGTTTAGTGTCATAACCAGGACGCTCATTGGGAGAGTCTTACCTCTCTGCAGTGATACAGTCGGTGTATTCTACAGCCACAGCCGACTGGAAATCAGGAAGAAATACTTGATAAATAGAATTACTTATGTTAAATAGCAATACATGATACCATCTAAACTGTGTGCAAACAAAACATTAATATTTAATATGACTATTAGTATTAGGTAACATACTTGAAACCATCTGAATCGTTTAAAAATCAACTACAAACTGTGTGCTTACAAATCATATATATATATATATATATACTCATTAATACATTTGGTCTCGGAGAGTGTCGTCATTGATGTGTTTTGCTTGGTTTATTGGGGAGTTTCGTGTCTTCCAACATCATACTCTCCTTACTAAGCAGACCCTATCAGAGATTATCAGTCTCTTTTACGCCCTCCAGTTTACGCAAACGTGGAAAGAAAAAATTTGGCAATTTATCTATTTGAACGATTTGAACCACTCTTTCGCGCCTCTGATTGGTTGTTGCAAACAACCAGTCAAATGCGCTGCAATGTCTATTTTAGTGATTTGCGAGGACAGTATCACTTTTTTGAAACATATGAATGGCTCGTAATTATTCATTTGCGCCGCTCCTGTCCTCCTGTCCAGTACTTAGCTCTCGCCAGACCAGGATGTCTGTTTTTGTAAGTTTTATCTTTATTCCTCCTCCTCAAAAAAAATCCCCTCGGTACAAATTCAATTTTTTCCGATTAACTAAAGTTGAAATATCAGGTATCGATCGAATCAACTTACTAGAGTTACAATGGCAATTGGAGATGTTTTTTCTTTTACCTCTACCTTATGCACCCACGCGCTAGCAAAAAAAATCCCCTTCAAGTATTTGTAGTAAAACACATCAGAGCCCTCGAAACAATGCTCGGAAAATTTTAAGTTGTTAAAAGAGCAGTTTTATTGAAAGATTCTTTTTTACAGGCTATTAAAACTTCGCTATGCAAATTCTGCGTTTTAGCGACTAAAAATAAAATGGATTATTTTAAACAGAGACTTAATTATGCCGACAATTGGAAATGTTGTTCTTATTTTACTCCCATGCAGAAAAAAAATCATAAATGAAAACAAATAATGAATAAGTAAATCAGAAACCTAATACATTTGACTTTAAACCCTTTCCCTACTTTTTTTCGCCTCAGCAAGCGAATATCTATCTCGAAAAACTCTTTAATAAAACCTGATAAAATTGACTCTCTTCTTCCTACTACACCTATGCCATCTCCATCATCTTATTATTTGGCTCATTTGCTTTATAAATAGAAAAACTCGGAAAACGATCTCAGTTTGAAAAAAGTTCTATGGAATAAAAAGAACGAAATATCGTGTATCTGAATCGCTGTTAAGTGTTTCATTCCTCCAACTGACCACATATTTCTATCTGTAAAAACTCTTTAACTCTTTACAAAAGAACAAATCATTGGCGCTTGAAACATTGATTAAGAAATATTAATTTTTAAAAATCTAAAACTATTTAATTGAAAGACAAAATTCGAAGGATTCTGTATTCCTTTTTCTATATGTTGAAAAAGTTTCCTCTATACAATTTCGGCGTTTTCGCGACCAAAAAAAATGAATGAATGAATATACAACGGAAATTGGAAACTTTTTAAATTTTTCCTTTCCTCTCTTTCTTTTTCTTCTCTCTCACTCCTCGTAAAAAAAAGAAAGGAAACAGCAATAACGAAATCGCCCTCTCTATCTACTGTAGGACAAACCGACGAAACTCGAAATACTGATCGAGAAATATTAGTTTATCAAAAATTTGAAAAAAATTGAAAGACCACAACCACAAAACCTGTATTCCCTTTCACTATACAACACACATACACACACACACACACACACACGTCTACATAAACATACCTGCACCCATGTATTCTATTAAGAAAAGATTCCGATTGCTCTTGTAACTATTACAACTAATTTAAGATGAACTCATCAAATTAACGTATGAAATATTAAGATGCTTAACGATTATAAATATTTACAAAACAACGCCTAAAACCCTACTATTTACATCTTATTCTCCTGAAAAAAAAACCTGTAAAAACCACCATCGAAAACTCATTAAAATGTAAGACAAAGATTTGAAAAGTCGTTCATTCCTTTTCCTATGATACTTAAAGAAAGGTTACATACATAGATACACCACGCACCCATCCAAATTAATATTTACATACCCACACACACAGTCACGCACACACACGCATTCACACACACAGGCACCTATTTATACAAGTATATTCCTATTGTTCTACTAACTATTATAACTAGATTAAGAGAAAGTCAACAATTGAACGTGTAAAATATGTCTATTGCTCGTTTGTAGATGATTACAAAACCGATTTCCCAAGAAAGTCTTGTTACTAATTAACGATGAAATCTACAGATTAGCGTGTAAAATATGTATAGCACGCTTATGAGTATTTACAAAAACAAATAAATAAAAACAAAAATAAAACAAATTTTAATATCATTTTAAAGATGTATATTATATGTGTTTATTTGGTAGCCTATGAGCCACTTCGTTTTCCCCACAGCCATTTGTTTTCTCCGCCGTCTTAATTATGGTTTCAATAGCTTTCCTTTTTCTGTTTCCTGCCAAATCAATTTCTGAGAGGACCTTGCAAAGATACCTTGTAAAGAGTCCCCATGAGCCAACCTCTATTCGCGTACAGCTTGCATTCCATCCATTATTTTTGCATATCTCTAGGAGTTCATCATATTTGAATTTCTTCAGTTCATGGGCCTCTTCTACGTGTTCCTCGCATGGAACTATCAATTCCCACATTATTATTTTCTTTATTTTGTTTGAAAATATCAATATATGTGGGCGTAATGATATTTGAGCAATATGGTCTGTAAATTTTAATCTTGTCTCTAAATCAGCCCTTAATTCCCAGTTTGTCGCTAGAAACTGTATTTGGTGTTGGCTTTTCCTTAGGTTTGGATTTTACACTAGCCCTGCCAAATCCTGTTTATATATATATATATATATATATATATATATATATATATAAACAAGATTTGTCATTGAATAACCACATCGTTTGATATGCTATAAAACACTAACTAACAAACCATTTTCTGAATATTCCTGCCAATCTTCACAAGGTCCATATGGTCTCTAATCTTTCTCTGGTTTCTTATTATTCCATTATTTTTCCAGGTTTTGGGTGACTGTTCCAAGTGCACCAATTAAAATTGGTATCAACGTCACTCCACATATTCCACAGTTTTTAAGCTCTTTGGAAAGATCCTAGTATTTTTCGATCTTTTTGTCTACTTTCAGTTAACTGTGTGATTCGTTGGAGCTGCAAAAATTATTAAATGACAAGTTCTTGTTTCTTTTTAATTGACACTGAGTCTGGTTTTCATTTGTGGAGATACAGTGATCTGTTTGTATCTCAAAATCCTAGAGAATTTGATGGTTCCAATTATCATTCACGAGTCTTGTGAGTATCCTAGCCGATCACAACTATGCTGTGGTCAAGATAGTCTCAGATTCTATCCAGTTTTCCCCCGCCAACCCACTTGGGTCCGTTCCAAGCGCACCAAGTATAATTACTCTCATTCTAACCAGCTTGTTTGGCTCTCTGGTAAGATCCAAATATTTTTCTATTTTTACGTTTATAATTAATTTTTACTCTATGCTCCGCCACAATAACAATATCTACGAGATGACAAGTTCTTTTTATCTTTGTTGCTGCTGTTGTTTTTGTTGTTATAGATTACAGAGTGCTGGCCTCTTCCGACGGAATCTCTTCCTGAACTCCCTTAAAACCTCCACATAGTTACCCTAACCCTAACCCATTGGCCAATCAATTCTGGTGTATTGACTCCCTTACTCCTCTTACACATATCATCATCCCTCACAGACTCCCTACCTTCCTTGCATCTCTTATGTCACTCAAAAACTGATGATCGGTTCGTGCAAGATGGTCAAAAAGCGGTCTGAAGCATTCCATACCTTTTTTGTGGCATTTTTCCAAGTTTAAAACAGAATTTTATTGCATATCGTTCTTCTAAAGTGTCCTCACGTCCAGATTGCATTTTTGAAATTCACCAGCTGTGACAATTTGTCTTTAGTATGGTGTATTCCAATAGCTGCTGTAGCTGTTGATTTGAACCTGAAATTATGAAAATTGGTCAGTCATCTCATAAAAAGTATAGCAAGAACATAGTGAATTTTCAAGATCCTATGACAATTTTAAATGCTTGTAGAAAAAATTCAGGAAATTTATTGAATGCAACACGTAAATAATGGAAATAAATCCGACAGTATAAAGAAATTAAATAAATGAATACAAAAGTGATGAATTTATTATAAAGGAAAGTCAGGGTTAAAACGTTTCGTTTATAGTAAACCTTCATCAGGACTTAAAGATGGTGGAACAAGTGTTGATAGGATAACAATGGATATTTTAACAAAATACAATAACAGAGAAAAGAAAAATATTTATACAAAGAAAGATCATATAATCGTTCAATCATTCAATCAGCATTCTTTTTTTCTCTTTTGTCATGATTGTTTTGGCAATTGTTTTGCTTTTATCATCTTTCAAACCGTTGTATCTCCTCGAAGTTCTATACATTTAAACATCATTACCTCTACCTATCACGTGATTGTTTTTCAAAAATGAATCCAAAAATCTACTAAGAAAATATTTCCTTACATTTTTAAAGATTCTAATGAAAATATGTAAATGTGACTTTTAAAAGAGATACTGTACTGAATACAATATCCAACCAGAAGTACTTGACTTTAAAGGTATGTGGACATTTGTATATCTATGTTAGGGTCTGTGTGTGTGTGTGTGTGAATCAGAGAGAGGGGGGGAAATAAAGCGAAAGAACTTCACTCGGTCTTATGTTTTTTTTAATTATGTTTACAATATAGGATATAACATCCATGTATTACATACAGTCATACACCACGCACACATTGGTTTTTACTAACCTTGTTTGCTCTGGCATAAGATCACACTTTAGTGGAGCATTATGGGAAAATCGAACTTATATATATGAATTGGAGTGTTAAAAAATTATCAAAACTGAAGCTTTATTTACCAAGACAGAAGTGAACAATGAATGAAACGTTCATTTCCTTCAAAAGACGAGCTGTGAAAAAGTGTTGAGACTGAAGCTGTATTCACCAAGACAGAAATGTACAATGAATAAAACGTTAATTTTCTACAAAACAGACTTCTTTAAATCCAGCACACTTATTTCTAGCGAATTTCTCACTAATCGAAGCACAACTGACACTCCTGTTTTGATTTGGTGAAAATTTGCGCCGTAGTACTGACATTGATTGGTATAAACAGCTAGAAATCATCGCCTTATCATATAAATTGTCCAGTTGTATATACGTATTCATTAAATTTTAATTTAACAATTTAAACATTATTATGTCTAGATATGTTTTTATCACATTATATATATATATATATATATATATATATATATATATATATATATATATATATAAGCAAAAAGAAAAAATTAAACTCCTTGGTGTCATTATAAATTTATTTTTTGTTGTTAAAACCATCATCTGATGCATAACCAAAATTTTTATTTGGGTGTTCTTTTATAACTTCCGGCGAGAATCGGTTTTGAAAACATTCTTATTTTCATTTTTTTTAATTAATATAATTCTTTAATTAAAATAATTTTCATATACTTTATCATATTTTTAATCAAGAAAAAAACTAAGTTATATCTATTGTTATTTTTCATTAGAAAACAACCAGAAATAAATTCATAATGACACCAAGGAAGTGACTTTTTTTCTTTTTGCTTTTATATAAAAAGATTTTTTAGCTCTGCACGCTGAGCGTTGATATATTCTTAATCCCAAATTAATTATACATCAATAGCCGTTGGCATTGAGCACTCAGATTGGATATTCCTATCCCTAGGATTTTCTCCTTGGATTATATATATATATACGAAATTCAAAAAATTAAATAAGAATCCAACCAACCAACTAAAATCAAAAATTAATGAACTAATCACTGCTAATAATGCCGAATTTAATAGCACAAAACTACCCAAAATAATTGGGGATCATACATCCGGCTATCTTTACGGGACCGTAAAAATACATAAACCTAATCATCCTCTACGCCCTATTATATCACAAATACCTACACCAATTTATCAACTCACAAAAACAATAAAACAGCTTATTTCACCATACTTACCTAGCAAATACAACATAAAATCTACATATGAATTAATTCAAGTTCTTCATACAATTAAACCCAATAATGGTATATTAGCCTCACTCGATGTAGAAAATTTATTTACTAATGTACCTGTTAATGAAACAATTGATATTATTATAAATAATATTTATAATAACCCATCTCTTCCTCCTCTTAATATCAACCCTAATATACTTCGAAAACTACTCCTAACATGCACTACTGAAGTTCCATTTTATGACCATCTTGGAAATATTTACGTTCAGACAGATGGCGTATCTATGGGGTCTGTCTGCCCGATTTTCAGTAATTTCTACATGTCAGATCTCGAAAATAGAATTTTTAATAGCATAAAAAAACCTCCAATATACCTAAGATATGTTGATGATATCCGTATTCTTACTAATAATATTAACGAAATCAACATACTACAAGACACCTTCCAAAACAATTCAGTTCTTAAATGTACCCATGAACAAAACAAAACAATAAGATTTCCTTTTTAGATGTTCGCATTGATACTAACAACAATAATAACTTCACTACCTCCACTTACAAAAAACCATCGAGTAATAACTCCTGTACCCTCAATTTTAAAAGCAATTATTCATAATCTAATATCCCGTGCCAAAATAATCTCCTCCTCCAAAACAATATTTTATAAAGAGGTAGAAAACGTAAAACAGGCTCTCATCAATAATGGGTTTCCTAACTATATTGTTGATGAACAAATTAAACGTATGATCAAAAATGTTAACCAACAAAATAAACAGTGTACTACTCCATCCAGTCAACAAACATATATCAAACTTTTTTATCGTAACCAAATGCACTACAATAATAAATCCGATGAAAAAATATTGAAAACACTGGTTCACAAAAACATACTCCCCACTGATCCTAATAAAAAAACAAAACTTATTATATATTATAATAAGTTTAAAACCTCGAATTTAGTCATTAGAAATAATTCTTCTCCCTCGATTGGAGTTTTGCAAAAAACCAACGTTATATATAAATTTAAATATCCTTTAGGAGATTGTATCTCTGATAATAATAATATATATGTTGGTTTAACCTCAACTACCCTGTCGAGGAGACTTACAATGCACCTTTCTGACACAAGTTCAATAGCTCAGGATTTTAAAAAAACATTCATGCCCAACAACACAACTACGGAAAATACTCACCGACAACACAACAATATTAGAACATCAAAATAATAAACAAAAACTTCAGATTCTCGAAGCACTACATATTAGAAACATGCAACCAACACTTAATAGAATTAATCTTCAAACCAGTGCTAATGTACTTAAATGTCTTTAGCTACTGGCACTAATTATAGAATTACATTTAAAAGCAAACGCCATAATCTTCAACGGCAAAAACGCCCTTACACAGTAGTAATATGCTAAAACAAAAGTTACATCACCTTTGTAATAGATCCTCCCCTGATGATGGCCCAAAGTCGGAGAGAAAGTACTAGGGATACATACAGCTATGGACAATACATAAATCAATTCCCCCCGAATACGATAAAAGTAATACGGGAATTCGAACGGTTCCAGAAGAAAATATGTAGACATAAAATGTCTATTATGTTTAATGAAATTTGCATATATATATATATATATATATATATATATATATATATATGTGTGTGTGTGTGTGTGTGTGTGTATGTGTGAAGAAATGGTAGATTTTGGTTAATCTGACAAGATGATAGAACCAAGTGGAAAAGTGAATAAACCAAAAACTTATAATGGGTTTAATCGTAATATTTTGTTCTTTATTCAAGGAAGAATTTCTTCAGACGAAAACTTTTTTGAGTTATTCTACATTTTAGCAACTGAAGAAATAGATGAAATAATGGTGAAAATGTAAAAAGATATAAAGGGAGATAAAATTGCTAAAATGTAGAAAAACTAAAAAAAATTCAATCAGAAGTTCTTTTTTGAATAAAGAACGAAATATTACAACTAAACCCGTTGTATTTGGTTTATCCATTTTTCCACTTACTTCTATTATATATATATATATATAATTAATATTCATAATATAGTTTGCTATATTCATAAATAAAGAGTGCTCAGAATTAGTGATAGACCATATATGTCTATGTTAAGATAGCGTCGACATAAAGTCAAAAGAACTTTTAGTGACTGTCAGTTTCTCATCGGATCAGAAAGGGACAGTCACCAAGCTGTGTTGAGTCTCTGTCTACTCTCTCCTAACTTTCTATATATATAAATTCTTTTGCATATGAAATTCTACTCATAGATTCTCGTGTACACGTAAATGTTAGAAATATAAAACAAGTTCTTTTCCATCTGCCTATATGATCCATCCATGTATGAATTATGTGTGTGTAGTGTCTTCAACACGTAAATCAACCGTCTCTTCAAGTCCCAACTCTCAGTTCCTTTGTCAATAGACAAATATAAAGCTTATATACAGGTCTATTTTTGACAAAAAGCAAATATCTGTAAGTATAGAAATATATGTTTAATTTTCCTTTTCCCCCAATTTTCCAATTTTATTCATTTGTTTGTTTTGTTTTCTAATCTGGTTCATCGATCTTCATTTGACCTGATGCAGTTTGTCTTTCTTATCCAATCAGCTCATTTCCAATTTTACTTTTTATTACTTGTGTTTACTGACAAGAAGAAGAAGAAGAAGAAGAAGAGTAGGAGGAGGAGGAGGAGAAGGAGGAGAAGGAAAAATTCAATGACTACAACTACAACTACTACTACTAATAATAATAGTTATATTAATAATTATGAGTAGAAGAAGAGGAAAATACAACAACTACCACTACTGCTACTACTAATAAGAAGAAGAACAAAAATAACTATAACTTTATTTGAGGAAATTGAATGAATGCATTTATTATTAACAACCAGTTTTGGCGATCTCCCGTTTAATATATACTTTCTTAGAGAGAGAGAGAGAGAGAGAGAGAGAGAGAGAGAGAGAGAGAGAGAGAGAGAGAGAGAGAGTGACAAACAGACAGACAGAAGAGGAGAAGCAATTCAGATATTTTGGAAGTCACTATGTTTAGCATCAAAACTAACAAATGGCACTGGAAATAACACATGTCAAGTGCAAATACTTTATATCTATCGAAAGTCTTGGCAAAGGACGGATATGACCTCCTTCTCAAACACACGTACTTTTATATTTGTGTTTATGTGTGGGGGGAGAGAAAAAGAGAGAAAGAGAGAGAGAGAGACGGAGAGGGAGAGGGAGTAAGAGAGAGATATTAAAGCGGAAGTGGGACAGAATGTTATGAATAGAGTTTAGCATCGAAGACCCATATTCATGCTATTTGTGTGTAACTGATTCCCTAAATTTGTCTCAATCTATCACAAGATCGAGTCATCAAACATCTAAAGCATTTTTAAAATCACTTTATATTGTTCAGAAGTGGCTGGCGGGACGACTCTTTCCGTCTTGATAATTTCATTTAATGATATCTTGTATGAAGAAGAGTTTCAGGAAAATTAATATAAAAAGCATTAAAAACATGTTTTCTCTATTAAGTGGAATAAATAAATTCATTTTTCAAGATTCTGGAATCACATAAAATTTTAAATCTCTTTAATTTAGTTCCCAATTCCTTCTTATCAACTGGAATTTGACAGATTGTTCTGTTTGAGAAATGAAAGACGTTGAATCTCATTGAGACATGAAAGACGTTTATTTTCATTCCCGAATTTTGTTCAAGATTTCGTTTTTATTAATTTTTCATTCATCACCTTTCTATAGAATGCTCCGACTCTCTTAACGAATGTCCTGGATATGACATTAAACAATCAGATGGTGAGGCTCCAGTCTTGGAGCTTTGTAGAATCCGGAGTATCTCTTTATTGCCATTACTCCCAGAGTGGTAGATTTTGATAAGGTCAAATAGAGCTGTTTGACATTTAAAATTTATGCAAACGATTGACGTATGCTATATTGAATTGTCTGAAATAGAAGTGTTTGATCATTTAATTGTGTAAACTAATAACTGATGTTAAATTGAATTGTTTGTGATGCCTAGCAATATTTAGAGACATTTAACTGTGTGCAAACGAATAAATAATACTGAATAGAATTATTAGTGTTAAATAGCAATACTTGTAAACACTTCATTGTGTGCAAACAAATGACCAATACTGAATAGAATTATAAGTATTAGATAGTGATAATTGAAACCATTTAACAATGTAGAAACAATGAATAGCAATACTAAAAGTAAAGTTAGTAAAGTTAGCGACCATAGTCGAGGGTGACCCGAAGGCTCCCTTTTCGATAGCTACTACACCAAGGTGTAGGGGAGGGCGCTACTCCATTCCCTGGATTGCTCCACTTTACCCTTGAACCGTACCTTATAATGCTGAGTGTTAAGCAAGGTGGTATCAAGTTCCATTTTTAAAGTCTTTGGTATGACTTGACCTGGGATTGAACCTAGGTCTCCCGGGCCATTGGCGAACACTCTAACCGCTGGGCCAATGTCCCGGTTCATAGCAATACTAGTGTGTAAAAAATTAACTAATTTAAAAATGAAATTAACTACAAACTATTCCCTTACAAATTGTATATGTATATCCATTTAAATGTGTTCTATAAAATGATTGATAGTAAATAGAATAATTCTTGTTTGATGGGAATGCTTGAAACCAATTAACTGTGGGCAAAAAATGAGCTCAGGCAGATTTTAAAATGTTATCGACAAAAGTGTTTACAAATCATATATTTGATATAAATGTAACAACAGGATTCGACATTAAATAACTTACAATAGTTGATATGCCATAAAACCCAACCAAACGAAATTAATTACCCTTTTCTATTTTCTTTTCCTTTTCATTTTTATTTATATTCACCTTCCATTTCTCTTCTTTCGTGGCCTTTGCTTTCTCATTTTACCTTCTTCGCCTCTTTTTTTTTCTTCTTTTCCTTCTTTTATCACTCATTGCTTACCACTTTTTTCGATCCTTATTATCCCCTCATATATATATATATATATATATATATGGAAAAGATATATGAACTGAACGTACTGATGAAATCATATTGAATGATCAAAATTTGGAAGACATCGGCAATGAATTTTATTCTCTGACATATTTACTACACTGCCCTAATGTTTGGACACGGGAAAGTATCCAACTATTTAGAATAGCCCGATAACCAGTTTGCGCGGCCTTAATGTAACCTTACAACCAATCAGAAGTCAACTGAATGTGCATGAATTAGCAAACACTTTATTGTAGCATGATTGGATGGCATTAATTGAGTCATCTTGTGTACAAGGTAACCTTCTCATTTCCATTGTCTGAATGATTATGTTCTTTACTTTTCGGGTGGTAGTTTTTGGCATATTATCACATCAACGAGGTAGATTAGTGCAGATTCGGTTATGTGTGAACACCGGCTTATCCTATCGCTAAAATCGCCATTGAAATGTCGTGGAAGAGATTAGAGAGGACAAAACAAGACAAGATCAAAGAAGAGAATTTTGCCAACTGTCGCAAACGGTAAAAGGGAAATGCAGATAATTGTAATAGACTAAAGCTTCATTTTCCAAGGTTGATTTTACATCAATTTTAAAGTAACCTTCTTCACAAAAATGGTTTATATATATATATATATATATATATATATATATATATATATATATATATATATATATATATAATTGAAAGGTTATAAAGGTTGTTTAACCCATTAATCAGAATTGAACGATACCAAACTTCTGGGGGGGGGCTAAAAATCAGTGTCCAGAAGCTCTAAGTTGTGGATTGAAAGATATCTACTACTTTTTTTTTTATATATATTAAAATTGGTAAAAATATTGAAAGCGTTTACTTTAAAAACTGATTACTGTTACTTCAAGTTTCTGCAAATGTTGTTACAATCATCCTACAACTCCGTTCTTAGGATCTTGACCACTTTTGTAACGAATTTTTATTCACTAGCAACAAAATTATACCTCACACACACACACACACACACACACACACACACACACACACACACACACACACACACACACACACACACACACATATATATATATATATATATATTAAAGTGTGGGTTCCACTTATTCTTTTTATATAAATGGGCAAAAGATAACGTGGCCCATAAAAAGAAATGATCTCTAATATCTTAACGAAGACATTGAAAAAATATAAAAATGTACTTATATCTAAAGCCGTCGAGTGAAGGCATTTAAAAATAAAAGAATGTTTTTTGCGATATTTCGAGGAAATCATTTTTCTTTATCTGACAATACAAAAATAACCAAGAAATCGGCTTGATGTCATCAATATGGAAATAAATCCAAATTGAGTCATTATGTGTTGCTGTCTAGTTTGTGCTTGAAAAATATAGCATTTAGGTTGTTAGCATGTATCTATTTCCGTCTGATTTATGTTTTAAAGAATGTGAAATTTCGCTTTAATGTTCTTGTTACCCGTAGGTGTTTGTAGCTAAATGTTTGTAGCTAAAATGTTTGCGCCATTTTAAGGAAATATTTTCATTCTTGATTTTTATTAAGTTTATGTTAGTCTGAGTAAAATATTTAATTTGCCTTGTTTATTTATTTGGATTGTAGCTGATTTCTAACATGAGAAGTACTGGGTTATTTATGAGAAAAGTATCGGTATCCCTGTAAAAAAAAAACATATCTAAATTTCTGTTCATGTGTGTGCAATTTGTTGATCCATTTAATTTCTTGTTTTCAACTAATGTGTACGAAACAAAACTCTGTGGTTACTAGGAAGCATTTAATGTTGTCCTGAGTGTATCCGAGCAAATTAAAGTGTTTGGATACAGGGTAATATAGGGATTTTTCGTGGATAGTTGCTTTGTATTGTTGAATCTTAGTTTCTTTAACGTAACCTCCGTTGTCGTATTGACGACAGAAAACAATATATTTCTTTGGTGCTATCGCAAGAATGACTAGGGTGGGTGAATAATGATTCTGGTCATAAGTAAAAGGGGAATGTAAAACTAGGTAATTGTAGATTAAACCATCCGCATTCAAAATGTTGTTGCCATTAAAAAGTATTTTCGTTCGACTAATGTTAGCAATGTTCTATTAGATTCAGCAAATAAGGGAATATATCTATTTTTTTTCTTGGGCAACAGTAAATTGTTTCAAGTTCTCTGAAACAAAAACAAAATGTGTCCATTTTTGTCCCAAAAAATTGCATAATGACCCCAGTCTGAAACTCGATGGTGTAGAGATCCCAATAGTAGATGATTATAAATTTCTGGGGATAATATTTGACAAGAAACTGACTTTCATTCCCCACTTAAAATATCTAAAAACGAAATACAACGAAACATTGCAGCTGCTGTGTGTGGTGGCCCACAAAGAATAGGGAGCTGAACGAAATATGCGATTATTATCATATAGATCATTAATACGATCTAAATTGATTTATGGCAGTATCATATACCGATCAGCTAGAAAGAGCTACTTGAAAACCCTCGACCCAATCTATCATGGAGGCTTAGGGCTAGTGCTTGGAGCCTTTAAAACATCCCCAGCTGAGAGCCTATATACAGAGGCTAATGAAGCTCCTGCAAATATTAGAAGTCACAAACTGGCCCTCCAGTACTACGTCAAATTAAAGTCATGCCTAACAAATCCGGCACATCATAAAGTTTTTCATCCCAAGTACAAAGAGCTATTCCAAAAGAATGAAAAAGCCATAAAACCCTTTGGCCTCCGGATGGAAACAATTATTGGAGAAGCAGAAGTAGACCTGACTGAAAACCATAAAACAATCATACCAGATATTCCACCATGGACAATAAGGACCCCAAACATAATCTTAACACTTTGTAAATTCTATAAAAATAAAACCAATCCACTAATTTTCCAAGAAGAATTAGAAAAACTTAAGGAGAAATATCCTAAACACTTGCACATCTTCCCGGATGGATCTAAAGTGGATAAGATAACAATGTAATATCCTGAACACTTGCACATCTTCCCGGATGGATCTAAAGTGGATAAGATAACAATGTAATATCCTAAACACTTGCACATCTTCCCGGATGGATCTAAAGTGGATAAGATAACAATGTAATATCCTAAACACTTGCACATCTTCCCGGATGGATCTAAAGTGGATAAGATAACAATGTAATATCCTGAACACTTGCACATCTTCCCGGATGGATCTAAAGTGGATAAGATAACAATGTAATATCCTAAACACTTGCACATCTTCCCGGATGGATCTAAAGTGGATAAGATAACAATGTAATATCCTGAACACTTGCACATCTTCCCGGATGGATCTAAAGTGGATAAGATAACAATGTAATATCCTAAACCCTTGCACATCTTCCCGGATGGATCTAAAGTGGATAAGATAACAATGTAATATCCTGAACACTTGCACATCTTCCCGGATGGATCTAAAGTGGATAAGATAACAATGTAATATCCTAAACACTTGCACATCTTCCCGGATGGATCTAAAGTGGATAAGATAACAATGTAATATCCTGAACACTTGCACATCTTCCCGGATGGATCTAAAGTGGATAAGATAACAATGTAATATCCTAAACCCTTGCACATCTTCCCGGATGGATCTAAAGTGGATAAGATAACAATGTAATATCCTGAACACTTGCACATCTTCCCGGATGGATCTAAAGTGGATAAGATAACAATGTAATATCCTAAACACTTGCACATCTTCCCGGATGGATCTAAAGTGGATAAGATAACAATGTAATATCCTGAACACTTGCACATCTTCCCGGATGGATCTAAAGTGGATAAGATGACAATGTAATATCCTAAACACTTGCACATCTTCCCGGATGGATCTAAAGTGGATAAGATAACAATGTAATATCCTAAACACTTGCACATCTTCCCGGATGGATCTAAAGTGGATAAGATAACAATGTAATATCCTGAACACTTGCACATCTTCCCGGATGGATCTAAAGTGGATAAGATAACAATGTAATATCCTAAACACTTGCACATCTTCCCGGATGGATCTAAAGTGGATAAGATAACAATGTAATATCCTGAACACTTGCACATCTTCCCGGATGGATCTAAAGTGGATAAGATAACAATGTAATATCCTGAACACTTGCACATCTTCCCGGATGGATCTAAAGTGGATAAGATAACAATGTAATATCCTGAACACTTGCACATCTTCCCGGATGGATCTAAAGTGGATAAGATAACAATGTAATATCCTAAACACTTGCACATCTTCCCGGATGGATCTAAAGTGGATAAGATAACAATGTAATATCCTGAACACTTGCACATCTTCCCGGATGGATCTAAAGTGGATAAGATAACAATGTAATATCCTAAACACTTGCACATCTTCCCGGATGGATCTAAAGTGGATAAGATAACAATGTAATATCCTGAACACTTGCACATCTTCCCGGATGGATCTAAAGTGGATAAGATGACAATGTAATATCCTAAACACTTGCACATCTTCCCGGATGGATCTAAAGTGGATAAGATAACAATGTAATATCCTAAACACTTGCACATCTTCCCGGATGGATCTAAAGTGGATAAGATAACAATGTAATATCCTGAACACTTGCACATCTTCCCGGATGGATCTAAAGTGGATAAGATAACAATGTAATATCCTAAACACTTGCACATCTTCCCGGATGGATCTAAAGTGGATAAGATAACAATGTAATATCCTGAACACTTGCACATCTTCCCGGATGGATCTAAAGTGGATAAGATAACAATGTAATATCCTGAACACTTGCACATCTTCCCGGATGGATCTAAAGTGGATAAGATAACAATGTAATATCCTAAACACTTGCACATCTTCCCGGATGGATCTAAAGTGGATAAGATAACAATGTAATATCCTAAACACTTGCACATCTTCCCGGATGGATCTAAAGTGGATAAGATAACAATGTAATATCCTGAACACTTGCACATCTTCCCGGATGGATCTAAAGTGGATAAGATAACAATGTAATATCCTGAACACTTGCACATCTTCCCGGATGGATCTAAAGTGGATAAGATAACAATGTAATATCCTAAACACTTGCACATCTTCCCGGATGGATCTAAAGTGGATAAGATAACAATGTAATATCCTAAACACTTGCACATCTTCCCGGATGGATCTAAAGTGGATAAGATAACAATGTAATATCCTGAACACTTGCACATCTTCCCGGATGGATCTAAAGTGGATAAGATAACAATGTAATATCCTGAACACTTGCACATCTTCCCGGATGGATCTAAAGTGGATAAGATAACAATGTAATATCCTGAACACTTGCACATCTTCCCGGATGGATCTAAAGTGGATAAGATAACAATGTAATATCCTGAACACTTGCACATCTTCCCGGATGGATCTAAAGTGGATAAGATAACAATGTAATATCCTAAACACTTGCACATCTTCCCGGATGGATCTAAAGTGGATAAGATAACAATGTAATATCCTGAACACTTGCACATCTTCCCGGATGGATCTAAAGTGGATAAGATAACAATGTAATATCCTGAACACTTGCACATCTTCCCGGATGGATCTAAAGTGGATAAGATAACAATGTAATATCCTAAACACTTGCACATCTTCCCGGATGGATCTAAAGTGGATAAGATAACAATGTAATATCCTGAACACTTGCACATCTTCCCGGATGGATCTAAAGTGGATAAGATAACAATGTAATATCCTAAACACTTGCACATCTTCCCGGATGGATCTAAAGTGGATAAGATAACAATGTAATATCCTGAACACTTGCACATCTTCCCGGATGGATCTAAAGTGGATAAGATAACAATGTAATATCCTGAACACTTGCACATCTTCCCGGATGGATCTAAAGTGGATAAGATAACAATGTAATATCCTGAACACTTGCACATCTTCCCGGATGGATCTAAAGTGGATAAGATAACAATGTAATATCCTGAACACTTGCACATCTTCCCGGATGGATCTAAAGTGGATAAGATAACAATGTAATATCCTAAACACTTGCACATCTTCCCGGATGGATCTAAAGTGGATAAGATAACAATGTAATATCCTAAACACTTGCACATCTTCCCGGATGGATCTAAAGTGGATAAGATAACAATGTAATATCCTAAACACTTGCACATCTTCCCGGATGGATCTAAAGTGGATAAGATAACAATGTAATATCCTGAACACTTGCACATCTTCCCGGATGGATCTAAAGTGGATAAGATAACAATGTAATATCCTGAACACTTGCACATCTTCCCGGATGGATCTAAAGTGGATAAGATAACAATGTAATATCCTGAACACTTGCACATCTTCCCGGATGGATCTAAAGTGGATAAGATAACAATGTAATATCCTAAACACTTGCACATCTTCCCGGATGGATCTAAAGTGGATAAGATAACAATGTAATATCCTAAACACTTGCACATCTTCCCGGATGGATCTAAAGTGGATAAGATAACAATGTAATATCCTGAACACTTGCACATCTTCCCGGATGGATCTAAAGTGGATAAGATAACAATGTAATATCCTGAACACTTGCACATCTTCCCGGATGGATCTAAAGTGGATAAGATAACAATGTAATATCCTAAACACTTGCACATCTTCCCGGATGGATCTAAAGTGGATAAGATAACAATGTAATATCCTGAACACTTGCACATCTTCCCGGATGGATCTAAAGTGGATAAGATAACAATGTAATATCCTAAACACTTGCACATCTTCCCGGATGGATCTAAAGTGGATAAGATAACAATGTAATATCCTGAACACTTGCACATCTTCCCGGATGGATCTAAAGTGGATAAGATAACAATGTAATATCCTGAACACTTGCACATCTTCCCGGATGGATCTAAAGTGGATAAGATAACAATGTAATATCCTGAACACTTGCACATCTTCCCGGATGGATCTAAAGTGGATAAGATAACAATGTAATATCCTGAACACTTGCACATCTTCCCGGATGGATCTAAAGTGGATAAGATAACAATGTAATATCCTAAACACTTGCACATCTTCCCGGATGGATCTAAAGTGGATAAGATAACAATGTAATATCCTAAACACTTGCACATCTTCCCGGATGGATCTAAAGTGGATAAGATAACAATGTAATATCCTAAACACTTGCACATCTTCCCGGATGGATCTAAAGTGGATAAGATAACAATGTAATATCCTGAACACTTGCACATCTTCCCGGATGGATCTAAAGTGGATAAGATAACAATGTAATATCCTGAACACTTGCACATCTTCCCGGATGGATCTAAAGTGGATAAGATAACAATGTAATATCCTGAACACTTGCACATCTTCCCGGATGGATCTAAAGTGGATAAGATAACAATGTAATATCCTAAACACTTGCACATCTTCCCGGATGGATCTAAAGTGGATAAGATAACAATGTAATATCCTGAACACTTGCACATCTTCCCGGATGGATCTAAAGTGGATAAGATAACAATGTAATATCCTAAACACTTGCACATCTTCCCGGATGGATCTAAAGTGGATAAGATAACAATGTAATATCCTGAACACTTGCACATCTTCCCGGATGGATCTAAAGTGGATAAGATAACAATGTAATATCCTGAACACTTGCACATCTTCCCGGATGGATCTAAAGTGGATAAGATAACAATGTAATATCCTAAACACTTGCACATCTTCCCGGATGGATCTAAAGTGGATAAGATAACAATGTAATATCCTGAACACTTGCACATCTTCCCGGATGGATCTAAAGTGGATAAGATAACAATGTAATATCCTGAACACTTGCACATCTTCCCGGATGGATCTAAAGTGGATAAGATAACAATGTAATATCCTGAACACTTGCACATCTTCCCGGATGGATCTAAAGTGGATAAGATAACAATGTAATATCCTAAACACTTGCACATCTTCCCGGATGGATCTAAAGTGGATAAGATAACAATGTAATATCCTGAACACTTGCACATCTTCCCGGATGGATCTAAAGTGGATAAGATAACAATGTAATATCCTGAACACTTGCACATCTTCCCGGATGGATCTAAAGTGGATAAGATAACAATGTAATATCCTGAACACTTGCACATCTTCCCGGATGGATCTAAAGTGGATAAGATAACAATGTAATATCCTAAACACTTGCACATCTTCCCGGATGGATCTAAAGTGGATAAGATAACAATGTAATATCCTGAACACTTGCACATCTTCCCGGATGGATCTAAAGTGGATAAGATAACAATGTAATATCCTAAACACTTGCACATCTTCCCGGATGGATCTAAAGTGGATAAGATAACAATGTAATATCCTGAACACTTGCACATCTTCCCGGATGGATCTAAAGTGGATAAGATAACAATGTAATATCCTGAACACTTGCACATCTTCCCGGATGGATCTAAAGTGGATAAGATAACAATGTAATATCCTAAACACTTGCACATCTTCCCGGATGGATCTAAAGTGGATAAGATAACAATGTAATATCCTGAACACTTGCACATCTTCCCGGATGGATCTAAAGTGGATAAGATAACAATGTAATATCCTAAACACTTGCACATCTTCCCGGATGGATCTAAAGTGGATAAGATAACAATGTAATATCCTGAACACTTGCACATCTTCCCGGATGGATCTAAAGTGGATAAGATAACAATGTAATATCCTAAACACTTGCACATCTTCCCGGATGGATCTAAAGTGGATAAGATAACAATGTAATATCCTGAACACTTGCACATCTTCCCGGATGGATCTAAAGTGGATAAGATAACAATGTAATATCCTGAACACTTGCACATCTTCCCGGATGGATCTAAAGTGGATAAGATAACAATGTAATATCCTAAACACTTGCACATCTTCCCGGATGGATCTAAAGTGGATAAGATAACAATGTAATATCCTAAACACTTGCACATCTTCCCGGATGGATCTAAAGTGGATAAGATAACAATGTAATATCCTGAACACTTGCACATCTTCCCGGATGGATCTAAAGTGGATAAGATAACAATGTAATATCCTGAACACTTGCACATCTTCCCGGATGGATCTAAAGTGGATAAGATAACAATGTAATATCCTGAACACTTGCACATCTTCCCGGATGGATCTAAAGTGGATAAGATAACAATGTAATATCCTGAACACTTGCACATCTTCCCGGATGGATCTAAAGTGGATAAGATAACAATGTAATATCCTAAACACTTGCACATCTTCCCGGATGGATCTAAAGTGGATAAGATAACAATGTAATATCCTAAACACTTGCACATCTTCCCGGATGGATCTAAAGTGGATAAGATAACAATGTAATATCCTAAACACTTGCACATCTTCCCGGATGGATCTAAAGTGGATAAGATAACAATGTAATATCCTAAACACTTGCACATCTTCCCGGATGGATCTAAAGTGGATAAGATAACAATGTAATATCCTGAACACTTGCACATCTTCCCGGATGGATCTAAAGTGGATAAGATAACAATGTAATATCCTGAACACTTGCACATCTTCCCGGATGGATCTAAAGTGGATAAGATAACAATGTAATATCCTAAACACTTGCACATCTTCCCGGATGGATCTAAAGTGGATAAGATAACAATGTAATATCCTGAACACTTGCACATCTTCCCGGATGGATCTAAAGTGGATAAGATAACAATGTAATATCCTAAACACTTGCACATCTTCCCGGATGGATCTAAAGTGGATAAGATAACAATGTAATATCCTAAACACTTGCACATCTTCCCGGATGGATCTAAAGTGGATAAGATAACAATGTAATATCCTAAACACTTGCACATCTTCCCGGATGGATCTAAAGTGGATAAGATAACAATGTAATATCTTAAACACTTGCACATCTTCCCGGATGGATCTAAAGTGGATAAGATAACAATGTAATATCCTGAACACTTGCACATCTTCCCGGATGGATCTAAAGTGGATAAGATAACAATGTAATATCCTAAACACTTGCACATCTTCCCGGATGGATCTAAAGTGGATAAGATAACAATGTAATATCCTGAACACTTGCACATCTTCCCGGATGGATCTAAAGTGGATAAGATAACAATGTAATATCCTGAACACTTGCACATCTTCCCGGATGGATCTAAAGTGGATAAGATAACAATGTAATATCCTGAACACTTGCACATCTTCCCGGATGGATCTAAAGTGGATAAGATAACAATGTAATATCCTAAACACTTGCACATCTTCCCGGATGGATCTAAAGTGGATAAGATAACAATGTAATATCCTGAACACTTGCACATCTTCCCGGATGGATCTAAAGTGGATAAGATAACAATGTAATATCCTGAACACTTGCACATCTTCCCGGATGGATCTAAAGTGGATAAGATAACAATGTAATATCCTAAACACTTGCACATCTTCCCGGATGGATCTAAAGTGGATAAGATAACAATGTAATATCCTGAACACTTGCACATCTTCCCGGATGGATCTAAAGTGGATAAGATAACAATGTAATATCCTAAACACTTGCACATCTTCCCGGATGGATCTAAAGTGGATAAGATAACAATGTAATATCCTGAACACTTGCACATCTTCCCGGATGGATCTAAAGTGGATAAGATAACAATGTAATATCCTAAACACTTGCACATCTTCCCGGATGGATCTAAAGTGGATAAGATAACAATGTAATATCCTGAACACTTGCACATCTTCCCGGATGGATCTAAAGTGGATAAGATAACAATGTAATATCCTGAACACTTGCACATCTTCCCGGATGGATCTAAAGTGGATAAGATAACAATGTAATATCCTAAACACTTGCACATCTTCCCGGATGGATCTAAAGTGGATAAGATAACAATGTAATATCCTGAACACTTGCACATCTTCCCGGATGGATCTAAAGTGGATAAGATAACAATGTAATATCCTAAACACTTGCACATCTTCCCGGATGGATCTAAAGTGGATAAGATAACAATGTAATATCCTAAACACTTGCACATCTTCCCGGATGGATCTAAAGTGGATAAGATAACAATGTAATATCCTGAACACTTGCACATCTTCCCGGATGGATCTAAAGTGGATAAGATAACAATGTAATATCCTGAACACTTGCACATCTTCCCGGATGGATCTAAAGTGGATAAGATAACAATGTAATATCCTAAACACTTGCACATCTTCCCGGATGGATCTAAAGTGGATAAGATAACAATGTAATATCCTAAACACTTGCAAATCTTCCCGGATGGATCTAAAGTGGATAAGATAACAATGTAATATCCTGAACACTTGCACATCTTCCCGGATGGATCTAAAGTGGATAAGATAACAATGTAATATCCTAAACACTTGCACATCTTCCCGGATGGATCTAAAGTGGATAAGATAACAATGTAATATCCTGAACACTTGCACATCTTCCCGGATGGATCTAAAGTGGATAAGATAACAATGTAATATCTTAAACACTTGCACATCTTCCCGGATGGATCTAAAGTGGATAAGATAACAATGTAATATCCTGAACACTTGCACATCTTCCCGGATGGATCTAAAGTGGATAAGATAACAATGTAATATCCTGAACACTTGCACATCTTCCCGGATGGATCTAAAGTGGATAAGATAACAATGTAATATCTTAAACACTTGCACATCTTCCCGGATGGATCTAAAGTGGATAAGATAACAATGTAATATCCTGAACACTTGCACATCTTCCCGGATGGATCTAAAGTGGATAAGATAACAATGTAATATCTTAAACACTTGCACATCTTCCCGGATGGATCTAAAGTGGATAAGATAACAATGTAATATCCTGAACACTTGCACATCTTCCCGGATGGATCTAAAGTGGATAAGATAACAATGTAATATCCTAAACACTTGCACATCTTCCCGGATGGATCTAAAGTGGATAAGATAACAATGTAATATCCTAAACACTTGCACATCTTCCCGGATGGATCTAAAGTGGATAAGATAACAATGTAATATCCTAAACACTTGCACATCTTCCCGGATGGATCTAAAGTGGATAAGATAACAATGTAATATCCTGAACACTTGCACATCTTCCCGGATGGATCTAAAGTGGATAAGATAACAATGTAATATCCTAAACACTTGCACATCTTCCCGGATGGATCTAAAGTGGATAAGATAACAATGTAATATCCTAAACACTTGCACATCTTCCCGGATGGATCTAAAGTGGATAAGATAACAGGATATGCTACAATACATAAAGGAAAATAAATAAATACATACTACAGCAAAGACAACAACGCTGGAACAATAATGAAAATAATAAATCATTAGAAATTAAACCCGCACAGGGGGAATGGCAGCAAAGCTAAAAAAAACCGAATTAGAAAAACTTAAGGAGAAATATCCTAAACACTTGCACATCTTACATTGTCCAGACTCCGGATAGTTCATACAAGAATAACACACTCTTACTTACTCGAAGGAAAACAACAACCAATGTATTATGATTGTCAGACCAAATACACCGCGAAGCACATTCTCTTCGAATATACCGACCCAGCCCATATAAGAAAAACCTTCTATAGTGCAAACAATATGAAGGAACTGTTCCAAAACACTGAAATAAATAATGTGATATAATTTCTAAAAACAGTGAAGTTATACACAAAAGTCTAAAGAAATTTACAATAAGACCAAATTACTTTGATAAATACTTTCTTTACTAGATATATTCTAACAAACTGACCCCTTCCCCAAGCTGTTTCACAGTTTTGTTTTATTTATGATCATGATTTACTACAAATAAACTCCTAGTAAAAAAAACAAAAACAAAAAAAAACGACAAAAAACCCCCAAACAAACAAAAAACAAGTACCCAACTAATTATCTAAAGTTTATCATTAATTCCTTAGACCTCTCCTTTGAATTTCTTTTCAGACTTATTTTCTTTAACTTGATTCGGCATTAAATGACCGATGAGGTTGATATGTCGTAAAACAAAACAAAAACGAACAAATATTTTTTCTTTTTCTAATACACATTTCTTGAGTACATTTACAACAAAATATTCATATAATCAATAACAGAGAGACAGACAGACAGACAGAGTGACTGACTATTTGAGGGTATTCAGTGAATGTATACCAACCCATCAGTCGATTCTAATTTTAGGTATGAATTAGCAACTAGAAAACCGATATTCACAGCCCATTTTGTTTTTCTTATTTTAAGGATTTTATTTGATATCTTAAATAATCGTAGATAAATGGTACGATCCGTTTAAGACAGCAGTTTCTTACTACCGAAGTCATTGTGTTAGGGTTGTAGAATTGCTGGCTGATATTGCCAAGTAGTTATTGTAGTATAGAAAAATGTTGACTATTTGAAAAAGACGATAACGACATGAAAACAGAATAATAGAAAAACAAACTAACATATAAGTTGGCTTAGTTCAATGATTAGAATGAAATAACTTCGTGTTGTTAATACACACACGCGCGTGCGCACATACATGTCTTTATGTGCATATGTAATCTTATCCATATGGTGCAATATGTGCATTTCTTAATAATTATTCTGGTCGTTGTGTCGTCTTCAGCCTTACGAGATTCACTATTCAATATTCTTTTGTCATGAGGACGTTTGTTTCCTATCCGACGACATCGCATCGTCTTTTCTTCTACTTCTTGGCAAGAAAGATGAATAACATTTTAATTATTTTTGCTTTCTGATAGTCTAGCGTCAGACAAGACATAATCTTTAAAGAATTTTTTCCAATCGTAACAAGTGATAACCATTGTTGCCGAAGCAGAAGTTGTCGTTTTTATGCCGTTATAACAGCGACCAACGTAGACATATAAATAAAATCAATTATTTTGTTCTGTTCACAAAGCGATAAAAAAAAATTTACATGGAAGAAACCACCGAGGCATGATGAGATTTAATTTCAGAATTCAGAAACAAGTGTGTTTGTTGACGTCGATATAATTCTACTTCATCCTTAATCTGTTACCTTGTTGTTTATTTCTCACTGAGACCCATAGAAATTAATGAAAACTACCACCACACATCCTCCCTTACCTGATTTTACTTCATTTGGTCTTTTATCATAGAAGATAAAAAGCTTTTAGAAATAAATTAACCTCTAATACGACCTCATATAGAATATTATACTCAGTCTTGGGCTCCAGTGTCGAGACATTTGAGTGTAATTTTGGGATTGGATGGAATTCAGAGAAGAGTAACAAAACTAATAAAAAGATAAAAAAATATTACAGTTATGGAGATAAATAAGAGAACTTAAGACTAATTACTCGACTAGAAAGAAGAAAGAGTGGTTATCTAATTCAAACTTTCAAAATAATTAATGGAATTTTTGATCATGGTGGATTATTTTCAATATTTGTCCTTGAATTGGACATTTACAGTCACGATGAATTTGAAAAACAAAATTAGTTAAGCAATTGCATCCTTTTTCTCATAGACTAGTATATTTTTGGAACAAATTGCCTATTTAGATTTAAAAAAACCCAGCTGTTTTCCCGAGGGCATTAGTCCAAAAGTGAACGTCGTATTGTGACTCGAGTTTAAACTCGCTAATTTTGAGGTCGCAGTTCATTGCGTAAGCCATTACTCAAGGATCCCATAACCCCCAAAACAGTTGATGTGTAAAGAAATTAAGATTAAATCGGAGAAATTCAGGAATAATGGTTAGAAAAAGAAAGAGAATTATTGATCTGAATTTGTTTGGTTTGGTTTAGTTTGATGGCATCTCAACCATTGTTGGTTATTTAATGTCAAATCCTGTTTTACATTCATATTAAATATATGATTTGAAAACACATTTTATAGATACACAGAGTTAAATGACCAAACAGTTTTATTTCAAACAATTCAAATTAGTATCAGTCAACAAAGTTAAATGGTTCCAAGTCTTGGTATGTATCACTAACAATTCAATTAAATATCAATCATTTGTTTACACACTTAATTGATCAAACAGTTCTACTTCAAGTAATTCAATGAAGCATGAGTCATTTGTTTGCACTCAGTTGAAATGTCAAACAATTCTATTTGATCCATAGATAGGACCCTATCAGATGCTACCACTCCGGGCCAGAGTGGACCTAGGAGTGATTATAATAACGAAGTATTCTGTATTCCCCAGAGCCCAAGCATTACTGGAGCCTCACCATCAGATTGTTTAGTGTTATAATCTGGACAGTTGTGTCTTACCTCTCAGCGGAGATGCAATCGGTAAATTCTATGGGTTGAAAGGATGATGAGTGAAAAAATTAATAAAAACGAAATCTTGCGCAAATTCGGAAATGAAAGTAAACATCTTTCATTTCTCAAACAGAAAAAGCTGCCGACTGAGTTAGGTGAATTGAACCTGTTCATAAATATTGTATCAATATTGTATAGTATGTGTAAGGATCATATTTTTTCCTTTTTTTCAAAAGGTTGATGTGAGAAGATCAGGCATAAAAAAGTAATAATAGTGACTTTACTTATGTTTCAGTCTTGACATTACTGGAAACCTGGTGTCTCGATAACATCACTTCCAAACTGATCTGATTTAAAATTGAAATGGAATTCACTGCAGTTTGGTAAAATGTGTAATTGGTCACAAGTCAGCTAAAACAATTCATTAATCCTTTTCAAAAATCTATATTAATACCAAATGAATCTTTGACTATTTTAAAATATGTGAATCTTCTCTTATTTCGAAAAATCAGTTTATCGTGTTTGAAAAGATTTTAGAAGATAAACAAAAAAACCCTATCAGAATCGTTACAAAAAGGATTCTCTACAAAGATAAAAGCCACGATATTTAAGTTCTTCATTTTTTGGATACGCACGCACGTGCGCCCACGAACATACTTTCTCTCTCTCTCTCTCTCTCTCTCTCTCTCTCTCTCTCTCTCTCTCTCTTTCACTCTCTCTCTCTCACTCTCTCTCTCACACACACACAGATATATATGCCTTGAAAATGTTCGAAATGTTGGATTTTACGTAGCCTGTAATACCGACCAATGCCGCTTGTGATAAATATGCAATTATTTAAGCCACTAAGTCACCAGCAGTTGCTAGCATGTCTTTCTTTTGGATGCTTTGCGATATTGGGAAGTAAATGACCATACAACTGCTATTTTGAAGGGTAATGCTCGTAGATTTATTCAAAATTCATGCAGCAATCTCGTGTAGTTCTTACCCAGCTTCTCTGCCAGCGTCCCCCATAAGATTCCGAGTGGTGCAAAAATACAATGGTACTAATGTGGCGACAGCTTGGAAGGTTTTTCGTTTTAGTTGTAAAAAAGTATATATAATTTTATGCAATTTTATTTTGGGGGGATAGAGGTGTTGCAATTTTATTTTTGGTGACAAATGTGTTGCAATTGTATTTTTGGTGAAAAAGGTGTGGCAATTTTATTTTTGGTTAAAAAGGTGTGGCAATATTATTTTTGGTGACAGAGGTGTTGCAATTCTATTTTTTGTGACATAGGTATTGCAATTTTATTCTGGGTGACGATGGTGTTGCAATTTTATTTTTGGTGACGGAGGTGTTGTAATTTTATTCTGGGTGACGATGGTGTTGCAATTTTATTTTTGGTGACGGAGGTGTTGCAATTTTATTCTGGGTGACGATGGTGTTGCTATTTTATATTTGGTGACGGAGGTGTTGCAATTTTATTCTGGGTGAGGATGGTGTTGCAATTTCATTTTTGTGACTGAGGTGTTGCAATTTTATTCTGTATGACGATGGTGTTGCAATTTTATTTTTGGTGACGGAGGTGTTGTAATTTTATTCTGGGTGACGATGGTGTTGCAATTTTATTTTTGGTGACGGAGGTGTTGCAATTTTATTCTGTGTGGCGATGGTGTTGCAATTTTATATTTGGTGACGGAGGTGTTGTAATTTTATTTTGGGTGACGATGGTGTTGCAATTTTATTTTTGGTGACGGAGGTGTTGCAATTTTATTCTGGGTGACGATGGTGTTGCTATTTTATATTTGGTGACGGAGGTGTTGCAATTTTATTCTGGGTGAGGATGGTGTTGCAATTTTATTTTTGGTGACGGAGGTGTTGCAATTTTATTCTGGGTGACGATGGTGTTGCAATTTTATTTTTGGTGACGGAGGTGTTGCAATTTTATTCTAGGTGACGATAGTGTTGCAATTGTATTTTTGGTGACGGAGGTGTTGCAATTTTATTCTGGGTGACGATGGTGTTGCAATTTTATTTTTGGTGACGGAGGTGTTGCAGTTTTATACTGGGTGACGATGGTGTTGCAATTTTATATTTGGTGTCGGAGGTGTTGCAATTTTATTTTTGGTGACGGAGGTGTTGCAATTTTATATTTGGTTACGGAAGGGTTGTAATTTTATTCTGGGTGACGATGGTGTTGCAATTTTATTTTTGGTGACGGAGGTGTTGCAATTTTATTCTGGGTGACGATGGTGTTGCAATTTTATTTTTGGTGACGGAGGTGTTGCAATTTTATTCTAGGTGACGATAGTGTTGCAATTGTATTTTTGGTGACGGAGGTGTTGCAATTTTATTCTGGGTGACGATGGTGTTGCAATTTTATTTTTGGTGACGGAGGTGTTGCAGTTTTATACTGGGTGACGATGGTGTTGCAATTTTATATTTGGTGTCGGAGGTGTTGCAATTTTATTTTTGGTGACGGAGGTGTTGCAATTTTATATTTGGTTACGGAAGGGTTGTAATTTTATTCTGGGTGACGATGGTGTTGCAATTTTATTTTTGGTGACGGAGGTGTTGCAATTTTATTCTGGGTGACGATGGTGTTTCAATTTTATTTTTGGTGACGGAGGTGTTGCAATTTTATTCTGGGTGACGATGGTGTTGCAATTTTATATTTGGTGACGGCGGTATTGCAATTTTATTCTGTCTGGCGATGGTGTTGCAATTTTATATTTGGTGACGGAGGTGTTGTAATTTTATTCTGGGTGACGATGGTGTTGCAGTTTTATTTTTGATGACGGAGGTGTTGCAATTTTATTCTGGGTGAGGATGGTGTTGCTATTTTATATTTGGTGACGGAGGTGTTGCAATTTTATTCTGGGTGAGGATGGTGTTGCAATTTTATTTTTGGTGACGGAGGTGTTGCAATTTTATTCTGTATGACGATGGTGTTGCAATTTTATTTTTGGTGACGGAGGTGTTGTAATTTTATTCTGGGTGACGATGGTGTTGCAATTTTATTTTTGGTGACGGAAGTGTTTCAATTTTATTCTGGGTGACGATGGTGTTGCAATTTTATTTTTGGTGACGGAGGTGTTGCAATTTTATTCTGGGTGACGATGGTGTTGCAATTTTATATTTGGTGACGGAGGTGTTGCAATTTTATTCTGTGTGGCGATGGTGTTGCAATTTTATATTTGGTGACGGAGGTGTTGTAATTTTATTTTGGGTGACGATGGTGTTGCAATTTTATTTTTGGTGACGGAGGTGTTGCAATTTTATTCTGGGTGACGATGGTGTTGCTATTTTATATTTGGTGACGGAGGTGTTGCAATTTTATTCTGGGTGAGGATGGTGTTGCAATTTTATTTTTGGTGACGGAGGTGTTGCAATTTTATTCTGGGTGACGATGGTGTTGCAATTTTATTTTTGGTGACGGAGGTGTTGCAATTTTATTCTAGGTGACGATAGTGTTGCAATTGTATTTTTGGTGACGGAGGTGTTGCAATTTTATTCTGGGTGACGATGGTGTTGCAATTTTATTTTTGGTGACGGAGGTGTTGCAGTTTTATACTGGGTGACGATGGTGTTGCAATTTTATATTTGGTGTCGGAGGTGTTGCAATTTTATTTTTGGTGACGGAGGTGTTGCAATTTTATATTTGGTTACGGAAGGGTTGTAATTTTATTCTGGGTGACGATGGTGTTGCAATTTTATATTTGGTGACGGCGGTATTGCAATTTTATTCTGTCTGGCGATGGTGTTGCAATTTTATATTTGGTGACGGAGGTGTTGTAATTTTATTCTGGGTGACGATGGTGTTGCAGTTTTATTTTTGGTGACGGAGGTGTTGCAATTTTATTCTGGGTGAGGATGGTGTTGCTATTTTATATTTGGTGACGGAGGTGTTGCAATTTTATTCTGGGTGAGGATGGTGTTGCAATTTTATTTTTGGTGACGGAGGTGTTGCAATTTTATTCTGTATGACGATGGTGTTGCAATTTTATTTTTGGTGACGGAGGTGTTGTAATTTTATTCTGGGTGACGATGGTGTTGCAATTTTATTTTTGGTGACGGAAGTGTTTCAATTTTATTCTGGGTGACGATGGTGTTGCAATTTTATATTTGGTGACGGAGGTGTTGTAATTTTATTTTTGGTGACGGAGGTGTTGCAATTTTATTCTGGGTGAGGATGTTGTTGCAATTTTATTTTTGGTGACGGAGGTGTTGCAATTTTATTCTGGGTGACGATGGTGTTGCAATTTTATTTTTGATGACGGAGGTGTTGCAATTTTATTCTGGGTGACGATGGTGTTGCAATTTTATTTTTGGTGACGGAGGTGTTGTAATTCAGTACGTCTTAGATAAATACCATTAATGTCTATTTTTATGATTTTTCACTCGATTCGATTCAGTATCTTTGTTTAATGTCATACTAATCTTCATGAGCTATTTAATGTCAATGCCACCAATTTAGAAGAACAGTCGTGACATTATTTAACTCATAGCAAATGGGCGGTTCATGCCTTTCTTAAAGTTATTTGTCTAAAAATGAACATTAATAATGCAATCCGAATTCGAATTAATATTTAACGATGTTGATGTTTAATACGCTACCTACTTCACCACAAGGACTCTCCCCTATTCCACTAGAAATTATAAAATACCGATGTACTTGGTTTGAAAGAAGATTAATTTTGTATTAAACAAATTGTTAGTTGGACACTTTTTATATGCGATGCTGTAGAGAGAAAGAACTGTAAAAGTAACATTTTCAAATATGAATAATTTAAGAACTTAAAAGTTACAAAACCTTTTCCTTTTTACATGGTTTTGGAAGAGGAGACTAAAAATATTCTAATTATATAGAATCCTATTAACCAAATATCCTCGAAGCTTTTTATGCCTATAACTAATATATTCTTTGTAAAACTTGTTTATAGTCGCGATATCTAGTGAATATGAAGTGGCCTTTTGGGTCTGTATTTGAGCCGCTAGAAAAGATAAACTTGGTATTTTATTTTGGAAAAATCTTGACCAAACATCTTTACTCATGCACAAACGAAGAGAAATCACAACCTGGGAAGTTGTTTCCGTAAAAGTGCCCTAAATATTTTCGGTGAATAAACACTGTCGTCAAAACCCCTCAGGGGCTGGCACATGAGAGTCAATGAACCTATAGGAAAAGACATATTAGTGTGGCAAACTGTATGTTCACCAAGATAACACGTGGATTTACTTCCGCATTGAAATAAGCGCATTTTCTTCACTGATAAACACTGAGTTGTACACCAATTCGGTTATCATCAACATGAAGAGAGACAAACA
The DNA here is from genome assembly GCA_963585895.1 of Sepioteuthis lessoniana. Classification (NCBI taxonomy): domain Eukaryota; kingdom Metazoa; phylum Mollusca; class Cephalopoda; order Myopsida; family Loliginidae; genus Sepioteuthis; species Sepioteuthis lessoniana. Next base: position 83,115,744 of record OY757932.1, read on the forward strand.
AAAAATGGTTTCAAAATCTCTCTCTCTTTCTTTCTTTCTTTCTTTATTTATTTATTTATTTATTTGTTTATTTGTTATGCTATCTTTCTGTTACTGTCTGTATGTCTCTCTCTGTATCTGTTTGTCTGTCTGTACCTCTCCCTCTCTCTCTCTCTCTCTCTCTCTCTCTCTATATATATATATATATATATATATATATATATAGAGAGAGAGAGAGAGAGAGAGAGAAAGAGAGAGAGATAGCGTTTATATAGGGTCTAGTCTTTTTTCTATATAATTTTGTTTCTTTTTAAACATAAGATTAGGTAGAAGAAATATACAAGTTTTGTAATGCATAATATCAATTTCCTTATTCTCCCTCACCATGAAACTATAACACGCACACACACACACACACACACACACACACACACACACACACACACACACACACACACATATATATATATATATATATATATATATATATATGCACATACATGTGTTTGTAAGTCAGTGACTGATGTAAAAGTTGTATTTTTATTATCATTAATTTTGTTTTTCTCTTTTAATCTGTGATGATAACATGTGTGTGTGTGTGTGTGTGTGTGTGTGTGTGTGTGTGTGTGTGTGTGTGTAGTGTAAAATGTGTTTTTCAAAACAAGTTCCAAATTCGAAATTAAAAATGAATTCTTTAAAAACAAATATGTCGCTTGTGCAACTGCCAATTTCACGAAGTTTATCGATCGACAGACGTTTTAGGGAAGTTATTGAGAACATGAATATCGACTATTAATTTAAAAAACTCGACATTAATCTTGAAACTCTTTACGAGTGGCTTTATACCTGAAAATTGGTCACTATGAATCATAAAAACTCAGAACTACTATAAGTTGCCTGTCTTTATATATATATATATATATATATATATGTGTGTGTGTGTGTGTGTGTGTGTGTGTGTGTGTGTGTGTGTGTGTGTGTGTGTGTGTTGTTGTTGTTGATCCAAAGAGAGAATAAAAATATTTCAAAGTCGGTAGGTCCACGAAGAGATTGGTATTTTTTGAATATACGAGTATCTATATATTAAAAAAATACAAATCTCTCTTCGTGGACCTATTTTAGTATATATATATATATATATATATATATATATATATATATATATATATATATATAGATAGATAGATATAGATATATATATACACTAAAGAGAGAGGGAAAGATAGTTTCACCAATAGATAAAATCTTAGCAAGGCGGATATTATCAGGTATATTTCATAATCCAAATCTACAGCATTGGAAGTACCTAATTAAAATTTAGATATGCAATGTTCAAAAATAGCTACATAGCGAATATATTTACATAATTAATAAAGGGGTTTGGAATTCTATTTTTGGGTTTCAATTCTGTAGAGTATGAGAGTAGATAAAACCTAATAATATTTGATTTCATTGTAAAAATTTCCCAAGAAGCAATAAAATTCTTATAGCTTGAGCAAAGACAAAAATTTCAAACTATCAAAGTAAGATGAACCAGTCATACAGAGAACTGCTAGAGAAGTGAGCTCGAACTCATAAGTGATATTCTGCCGTGGACTACAACACAAGGACACACCAGTATTGATGGTCTAGCAAAAACTTACATTTATCAGCTGTGTGCAGACACTGGATGCAGTGTAGAGAACCTACCATTAGTGTTGGGTGATAGAAACGGACAGCAAGAGAGAGAGAGAGAGAGAGAGAGAGAGAGAGAGAGAGAGAGAGAGAGATTGCGATGGGTTGATCATCACCATTTAAAATCATCAATCCCCAGCATGCACTTTGTTGGTTTCAGGTTTTGTCAACTGTCCGGCAAACTAGACTCAGTAGATCACTGTCTGTGAGATAAGTAGCACCATGCACAATTCAGCCCTTCAGAAAATTGGAAACGACATGCAACACTGATTGACATTCATGACGAATGGTCCTTTACAAAGATTCCACAGTGTTTTGTAACAATCTGAGGACAGTGCAGAGGATTCGAAAAGAGTTAGATGCACCCAGTGGTGTTACAAAGGTATGGCAGCTTCGAACCTTCACACTGATCGCTCTGATAAGAAAAGAACTCTTAAATTTCTTGAGATTCAAGCCATGATTATTAATGATCCGAGCAAGTTATTCAGTTTCATAGCCAGGGACATGGAAGTGTCTTTCTTGTCTGCGGTAGTGCATGAAGACATTCGGTATTTCTTATACAAGATAAGAAAGTATCACAGACCATAAATGTCAAGAAGGAGGACAACGATGCATAGCTTTTTAACAAATTCAAGCATCCCCTCCAACCAAAAATTTCTGCCTGGTGATGAACTTGGCTTGTTCAGTCCTCAGTAGATATACTGATAGTGATGAAAATGAAGCACCCTATCCACATTATGGTGTTTGGGGCATTCAATCACGATGGTGACTTCATGCTTCCATTAATTTTGCCAAATAGCCTCAGACTCAACTCGAAGGTCAACATCAAGTGCCTGAGGATGTAGTGCTACCCGGAAGACCCTATTTCTGACTAGAGCAGAAGAAAGTGAGAAAATATCTGCGATTACATCACTCTTAAAATCTGGCCACCTAACTCTCCAGATTGCAATCTCCCTGATTATTAAGTTTGGGGCGCGTTTGAGCAAGCGACCAGAAAAAAATAGATGGACTGAAAAGTAAGGATGTTTGCAACATTTATCAATTAGAATAAGGAGACATTATTTACATTTTTATAATGGTTTGTCTATTTGCCTTATTTTTGAAGTTAAAAACAAACGAGAAAATAAGGTAAAATATTCCTCTTCAAGCCATTTTTATTACTTTATTCATTTTCGTAGCTTAATCTTCTCATGATGTAATTAATAAAAGAGAAAAAATTCAAGTTAAAAATTGTTTTTAGAGGTTCAAAATTGGTATCAGTAGATTAAACTCTTTCCCTCATTTTAAGTGACTGGGATTTTGTTAAAGTAAAAATACTGAATAAATAAAATTGACTGATTTGATTTTAAAAAAATGTATTTTATCCGAATACACATCTTTAGTTTATTTGTTGTGTGGTTTTCAATATTTTTCTACGAAGACCCGGAAGAGAACCAATATAAAAAGCGTCACTTTAGGAAAATAAACTGTTTCCAAGAATTAAACCCTCGAAAAGAACGTTTCTTCTTCAGCTGTGAAACAACTGTCGGTCTTGTTAATATTTTTTCATCATACGTTTTTCTTTCCTCTGCAAGGGATTCTTTCCTTCTTTTTAATTTAGAATATAATTAAAAAATTTAAAGGTAATTTTTAAAGATTTATTTTATGATCTCGAGTATTTTGAGATTGATAAAATGTATCGAAATAAAAAGTGTTTACAAAAAAATGGGCATTCCAATCCAGAAAATTTATTACTATAAAAAACATGAATTTTAACGCTTTCAATCATAAAGATATGGGGGCGTGTCTGGTCAGTTATAAATCATGATATAGCCGATTAAGTAGGCAAATCGCTGACAAAACCTGTGCAACACAGTTCAAATTAGTTCAATCTACTAAAACCTGTTTTTTTCCTGCCAAATTTATGCATAAAAATGAAAACAAACTTAAAAATGACATTTTTACATTTTTCTTAGATTTTCTTAGATTTTCCCGACATAATTAATGCGTATATATATATATATATATATATATATATATATATATATATATATTAAGAGAGGGAGGGGGAAGACAGAAATATTTATATATTTGTGTGTGTGTGTGTGTGTGTGTGTGTGTGTGTGTGTGTGTGTGTGTGTGTGTGTGTGTGTGATACTGTCAAACTCTTTATTCTTTTGTCTTCTTTTTTCTCTTTTCCTCACTTTACGCACATTATATTCCCAAGATTTTGCAGATTATTTTTTCATTATCTACGTAGTTTCTCTCATTCTCGAATAAAAGATCTTCTCATAATGTGCTATGATTCTATTGGACTCGTTTTCTTCTAATTAAAGAGAAATAGTTATTCAAGAGTGCTTCGGAAATTTAAGACATCGAAAAAGAATGAATCCGTATCAAGCAAAACTTTGTGATAAAATCATTAAAGATTGATTAACGTTTCTAAGAATAACAAATTAATGAAAATATCGCCAAACAACTAAGAATAATCATTACTATTATTATTATTATTAGTAGTAGTAGTAGTAGTAGTAGTAGTTGCTGCATTATATATATATATATATATATATATATATATATATATATATACAAACCTTAAACACAATCTTTAATGGTAGAAACTTTGAAATTAATTCTCAACTAAAATGTCATCAATACAGTTCAAATGAGATATGTATAAATTGCTTTCAACTAAAGCAGCCTGTCTTCAATTTGAACGTAATTTGCACTTCAAATACCAAATACCATTGTGAGCAGGTTGACGCCAATCAATTGCAAATTTTTTCATGATTCCTTTCAGTAAATAAAAAACAACAACAATTACAAAACTGTGAAAATCTTGTGGCTTAGTCAGGTTAGTACACCAATTTACAAGTCACGCATAACATGTAGAATTTTATAAAAACAACATTTATCGCTGTCTTTGTTGGTGCAGTTAAGTTATAAAGTTTATTTCATCATTGAAATAGGTACCCACACATAAATTTAGGGAGGAATACACAAATAATTCACAAAACATACAAGACTAATCGAAGCATACATGAATAAAAAAAAACATTTTCATAGAAAGAAACAGATTAAGATTGATAGAAATAGAATGTGATAGATATAAAGATAGATAGACAAGGAAATATGAACATAATATATATATATATATATATATATATATATATATATATATATATATATATATATATATAGATAGATAGATAGATAGATAGATAGATAGATAGATAGATAGATAGAAACAACCTTTCCATGAATAAAAGTCCGGCTAGCTGAGATTTCTAGTCTTTGTGGGGCCACCAGTCTAAGAGAAAAATACTCTGAATTCAAACCCCTACCAATATTTCAGAGTGTCAGTGTAATTTGTTAAAAACCAGTTGTATCAGATTTAGCAGGCAAGCAGTGATTGTTAATAGCCCAAGAAAATAAAAGAAGAAAACAGCAGATAACCGACTTCATCATTCAGCGACACTTTCTCGTTAGAGAAAAACAAATAAATTCATATATATATATATATATATATATAGAGAGAGAGAGAGAGAGAGAGAGAGAGTGTGTGTGTGTGTGTGTGTGTGTGTTTGTGTGTGTGTGTGTGTGTGAGAGAGAGAGAGAGAGAGAGAGAGAAGGACATGCATAAACCCTGATACAATACGCTATTGTTAATACAAACAAAAACGTATCTTCACATATACACAAGAACGCATACAAATACACCTCCCCATATACATACCCCCACACACACGTACACATCTGTACTAACGAAGACTAAAACAATGACGAGTAATATTTTAGATTAACAAACCACGAAAGAATTCTATTCAGGTTTCCACGCCGAACAAATCCACTAATCTAATTAGCTTAAGTTCATTATAAGTCGATACTAATTCAGTCTGCAAGATGTTGTCAAATATATTCAGCACTTGAATAAAAACGTTAGTTTTACATAAAGTTATCACCCATCCCTCAAACATCGCTTTTTTAAATAAAAGTCGTAAAAGAACGATAACTCATGTCTCCATTTTTCGTTTTTGATTTGACAGTCAAATTTTACTTGTCGGAAGAATGTAGATAAAATGTCCAAAAGTCTTGCCAAAAATCACATGAAAGAAAGTAAAACTGTGTCACGTGAATTTAACATTCTTGTCTGTTCTTGTTTCAATCACAGCTTTTTTATTGAACATTTTGATTTGGTATAGATTACTTTGGATTTGTTTGGCTGCCTTCATCGCGAGTCAGATTCGTCGTCTTGGATTCTTTTTTTTACCAAGTTATTATTCCAGTCTTTTATAGAAACAGAGAGAGTGCGATTATTATTATTATTATTATTATTATTATTATTATTATTATTTTACTCCTTTATTAGTTTTTACTCCAGTGCTAACTGACGGTCATCCGCTGGAGTGACAGCAAGTCTCCTCAAGTCTCCAGGACTCTTCTCAGTATTCTGGTCGTTCTTCATAATGCTGGAGTTATTATTATCATTATTCTGAGCCGATTTTAACAATTGTTTTGTTTAGATGGTCTTAATTCTTCTACTGATTTCTTACTCCTCCGTTTCCTTTTCCAGGCTCCTGGAGACTGTTCCGAGGTCGCTGACTATAATTGGTATTATCTTGACTGTCATGTTCCACAGCCTTTTCATTTTTCTGGCAACGTCCAAGTTTTTGTCAATCTTTTCGCTTTCTTTTATTTTCACTCGATGATCCGCCGGAATGGCAAAATAAACAAAACGCCATATTCTCTCTACTTTTGTTATTAATTAAGACTAAGTCTGGTCTTCTGACGGTAATCCGTCTGTATATTATTATTATCGTCATTATTATCATTTACTCATTAGAGTTTTTCACATCAGCGTTACCTGATGGTCTTTCACAGGAATTTGGGTGACAGCAAGTCTCCTCAAGTCTCCAGCACTCTCCTCAGAATTCTGGCCGTTCTCAATAATGCTATGGTTTGGATGGTCTCCACTCGTCCACCAACTTCCAAGTCCTCCAGTCACTTTAGTAATCCTCTACTTACTGTTCCAAACGCACCAATTACAATTGGTATAATTGTTACCTGCATGTTCCATAGATTTTTTAATTCCCTAGCAAGGTCGAGGTACTTATCCTTTTTTTTACATTCTTTCAGTTTTATTCTGTGATCCGCCGGGACAGCAAAGTCGACAATTCAGCAATTTTTTTTTTTGTTGATTATTATTAGGTCTGGTCTTCTGGCCGAGATTAGGTGATCCGTGTGTATGTCAAATTCCCATTGGAGTTTATGTGTATTATTTTCTAGGACAGGTGCTGGGTTGTGCACATACAATTTGTTCGTATGGTCAAATTCAAATTTCTTGAACATCTCCCAGTGAATCACCTTGCCGACCCAGTCGTGTCTTCTCTTATATTCTTTCTGCACTAATTTGCTGCATTCGCTTATTATGTGATTTAGGGTTTCATCTCTCTCACCGCATAGCCGACATTTGCTATTTTGTTGCGTCTTATCTATTCTCACTTTGACATGATTGGTTCTTATAGCGTTGTTTTGCGCTGCTATTAGGAGAGATTCTGGTTCTCAAAATTTCCTTTTCTTAGCCATGTCCAGATTATTATTATTATTATTATTATTATTATTATTATTATTATTATTCACCCCTTGCAAGCATTTTTACAACGTCAACTGATGATCTTTCACTGGAATATAAGTGACTGCAAGTTGTGGGTTGTATTGTCTTGATTCTTCCACTGATTTCAAGTTCTGAGAATCTTTTTTGCAAGTCTTTGGGGACTGTTCTTAGCGCTCCACTTATTATTAGTATCAATGTTACCTGCACAACCCATTGCTTTTTTAGTTCTCTGGATCGATTTAAGCATTTGTTTATTTTTTCCTTGTTCATTAAATATAGGTATGGTTCTCTGGCCTGGATTGAGTGATTCGTTTGTATCTCAAAGTTCCAGCAAAATATTATTATTATTATTATTATTATTATTATTTACTCCTTTAGAGTTTTTTACATTAGTGTTAGCTGATGTTTTTTAACTGTTTGTGTGACAGCAAGTCTCCTCAAGTCTCCTTGACTCGTCTCAGGATTCTGGCCGTTCTCAGCAATGCTGTCATTTGGATAGTTTTTACCCGTCCGCCAACTTCCAAGTCCTCCACGACTTTTAATAATCCTTTAGATATTGTGCCAAAAGCACCAATCACAATTGGCACAATCGTCACTTTCATGTACCACAGCTTTTTCAATTCTCTAGCAAGGTCGACGTACTTATCCTTCTTTTTATATTCCTTCAGATTTATTTTGTGGTCCGCCGGGACTGCAAAGTCGACAATTTTGCAAATTATCTTTTTTTGTTGATTATTATGAGGTCTGGTCTTCTGGCCTGGATTAGGTGATCCGTTTGTATGTTAAAGTCCCATAGGAATTTATGTGTGTCATTTTCTAGGACAGGTGCTGGGTCGTGCATATACCATTTGTTGGTATGGTCAAATTTAAATTTCTTGCACATTTCCCAGTGGATCACCTTGCCGACTCAGTCGTGTCTCGCCTTATACTCCTTCTGTGCTAATTTGCTGCTTTCGCTTATAATGTGATTGATCGTTTTTTCTGTCACCGCATAGCCTACATTTACTGTTTTGTTGCGTCTTATCCGTTCTCGCTTTGATATGATTGGTCCTTATGGCGTTGTCCTGTGCTGCTATTAGGAGTGATTCCGTTTCTCTCTTAAGGTTTCCTTTTCTTAGCCAGGTCCATATTTTCTAGTGGGAGATATTGTTTATTAATCGTTTAAAGCGGCCATTGAGTTGTTTTTTCTCCTATTTTTGTTTCCTAGTTATTGTCATTCGATCGTCTATCGTGTTGTCCGTATCGTTTCTGATGGCTGTAGTTAGTGCTCGTTCGTGTTTTTCTATGTAGTCTTCGAGCTGTTGTATCGATGCGTCAACGCTGTCTTCAATGCTGGCAAGTCCTCTTCTTCCCTCTTTTCTAGATACATATAGTCTGTCAACGTCGTCTCTAGGATGTAATGCCTTATGCATGGTCATTAGTTTTCTTGTTCTTTGATCCATTTGTTTAAGTTCATCTCTGGTCCACTTGAGGAAGCGTTCTGAATATCTAACGCAGGGCACAGCCCAAGTATTTATTCCTTTGATGGGGTTTCTGCTGGAGAGTTTTGTCTCGGGTAGTTTTCTAGTTCTCCTGAGATATTCTTTTCGAATCTAGTCTTTCATTTCCACTTGTTTGATGGTGTCAGCCTCCAAGATCCCTAAGTATTTGTAGGTTTCATTTTCTCCGAGTGTTCTAATTTCGTCGTGATTTGGTAGTTCTATTCCACTTTGCCACTTTTCATGACGAGCATGGCACATTTTTCTATGCCAAATTCCATTCCTATGTCCTGACTGTATATTCTAACGGCGTGTATGAGAGTTTTCAGTTCTTTTTCATTTTTTGCAAATAGTTTAATGTCATCCATGTACATTAGGTGATTGATCTTCTCTTGCGATCTGCTAAATTTGTATCCGGCAGTGCATTTTCTGAGTATGTAGTTAAGTGGCATCATGGCTATTATGAATAGTAAGGGTGATAGTGCATCTCCTTGGAAAATCCCTCATTGGATCTTTGATTCAGCTTAGCTTCTTCCTCTTGCTGTCAGCTCCACTCTCCAGGTTTGCATGGTCTGTTCGATGAAGTTTATGACTTTATTATTATTATTATCATTATTATTATTATTATTATTATTATTATTATTATTATTATATTCTTTTTGACATTTTCACACCAGTTTTCCCGGTATTTTTGAAGAGAAATCTAAGTGACAGCAAATCTCCTCAGATCCTCAAAACTCTTCTACGTATCTTTGTTGATTTTGATAGGATTGTGGTTTGGTTGGCCTCGACTCTTCAACTGACTTACATTTCCCCGGGTAAGTTTTTCAGGTTATTGGTTGCTGTTCCAAGGCCTCTACCACTAGGATCACCATCACTTTCATATTCCAATTTACTTTTGATGTGATTTAACTATTCAGCCTTTCTCTTGTGTTATTTCCGTTTCAATAGTTTCATCTAGAAAGGTATTGTTTGATTTCCATTCAGCAAAAGTTTTTGACCATTGATTTGTGGTAGAATTTTCTTTATTTTGAAATGTTTTGTTTTACTCGTTGTATTTTGTTTCGGTATCTTTTGAGTTTCCCTTTTTTTACCTAATATTTTTGTTTTTATGTCTTTCAGTTGTTTTGACTCTCTTCCCTGTTGTCGATGTCTTTTTTCTATTGTTTCATCCATTTTATCCATGTCTTTCTTCTTTCCTTAGTACATGTCCTCGTTGTTTCCTTATTTGTTCTCATTTTTCATTCAGTTTCTTTTTTTCTTTTTCTAATCGTCTTCCGATATGAAATACGAAATTTGTCACTGACTACCTTTGCCTCACCAAAAATTACATCATTCAGTTAAGTGATGTTTGGATATTTTTAAATAGTTTATTCTCCGTTTCCATTTCTATTTTAACCTTTTTCCCAGCTTTGTTTCCTTAGTGACTGTAATTGTTCCTTCTCTTTTGTCATAATTTTCTTTATCGTGCTTACAATGTTCCTTGTGTTAAAATTGATGTTGCTGTGGTGATACTGGTTTCCGCTATATTGTGACTTTCAAGATTTGATATTTCAGTTCCTTTGGACATCTCTTGTTCATAATTTTCTTTCCAAATACTACATCCGTATACATCTAGTATTTCAAGGACAGAAAACCATATTTTTTAACAATTATTCTTGCTTGGTTCGTTGTGCTTTCACTTGTTGTAATAAATATTCCCCTAAAGTTCAATCATTCGTTTTCTATAATCTCTTTGTTTGCTTTTTACAGTGGTTTACATGTTTATTGTCAACTCCACTTCTTTTTCTGACCTTTTGATGTATCATTGTGGCTGTGGCTCTAGTGTGTGTACATGAAATTAGAACAACCAACATTTACAGAAAGATTACTAGATTCTTCTCGATGGCTTTGAAAGGAGCACCTGTTAACCATGACATTCAGATTTGTCATTTGAGTCGCACGTTTATTTTTATTAATATCAAACATTTTCATGTTTGGTATATTGTGGCTATTCCTGACCGAGAGGTTTTGGATTACCTGTCCGTCTTTTGCTGGGGTAAATTAGTATTCTTCTGGGGAAGGAAAACCTGAAGCGTATGATCAGCATGAAAAACACAAACACGCACGCACGCACGCACGCACGCAGAACAAGAAAAAAAGGCCAGAAGAAGAAAAAAAACACGCTTTAAGATGTTAAAAATGTGCATTATATTCAAGTTCTCACTTAATCCATGTCAAACTATACATTATTTTATAATTAGTCATCATTTGTAGATGGAACAGAATTAATGTTTAAAACGGACCTTATGCATTCACAATTTTTCAACGCTGTTCAAATACACTAGTTTACATTATTATTATTATTATTATTATTATTATTATTATTAACCCTGTGCAAGTTTTTACCCCAGCATTAGCTCGTGGGTTTTCACTTGGGTCAGAGCGAGAGTAAGTCTCCTTAGGTCTCCTTCAATCTTCTGAGTATTCTGACTGATCTTAGCTATGCTGTGGTCTGAATGATCTTGATTCATCCTCCGATCTTCAACTCTTCCAGTCCCTTTTCCAAACCTTTGGGGATTTTTCAAAGTGCGCCAATTACAACTGGTATCACTGTCACCCACTTTCTTAATTATCTTGCAGGTTCCAAGTACTTGTCTCTCTTTTTGCTTTCTTTAATTTTCTCTTTGTGATCCGCTGAGACAGTAAAGTCCACTATACGGCAAGTTCTTGTTAATTATCACGAGATCTAGTTTTCTGGCCGGGAATACATGATCATTTTGTATCTCAACATCCCAGAGAATCTTATGCATCTCATTCCCCCAGGAAGAAGCCTCGTTTGCGCACATACCATTTGATAGTATGATAGAATATTAATTTCTTGTACAATTCCCGCTGGACCACTTTCCTCACCCAGTCGTGCCTAGTCTTATAATTCTTTTGGTGCAAGTTTTGCTACATTCATTTATAATTTCATTATTCATTTCGTGTTTATCACTACATAATCTACACTTGCTATCCTGTTGCGTATTATCGATTTTTGCTTTTATATCATCTCATCATCTTATTGTGCCATAAGCACTGATATCCCTGACCCTCTCTCGCCATTCCTCCCTATCGTTCATCGCTCCCGGCAGGTCCTTAGGGCTACACCCCGTATCCACACAGAGCTGCTGTATGTAGGTTCTAGCTGGTTGCCTTGCTTTTGCTCGGCCATATAATGGGGTCCATAGGAGTACATCACTTATGAGCTCTTCCCTACTTCTCCAGCAGTGTCCTGCATGTCTGGTTCGTCTAACTTTGAGAGTTTTCGTGATGGGTGGTAGGTGGCCGTATAGCTGCTGCTTTGTGGGGTGTTGCCTCCTGGACTTGTTCAATACTGCTCGCAGCCTTCTTGTGTAGTTATCTCCATCCGTTTAGTTAGCGTCCATGTAGTGCATCCATATAGCAGTATCGACACGACCGCTGCTTGGAAGAAACTGCGCTTCATTTTATCGGCCAGGTCTGACTTCCATATGACCGATAGCCAATTGTTAGCTGTCCATGCCTCTGCTAGTCGCGTATCGATGTCTTTTTTGGTTGATGAGACTCTGCTTCCTAGGTAGGTGAACTTGTCAACTTGTTTCAGAGAGCTGCCGTTTAGTGTGGAAATGTCGCCTGTTTGATTAAAGCACATATATTCTGTTTTGTGTGCATTGCCATGGAGGCCAATTCCTGCAGCGGCTCGTTCCAGACTATGCAGTAGGGTTTCGGCTTGGGCGGGTGCCATTTCCAGAATCGCTATGTCATCAGCGTAGTCGGCGTCGGTAATTGTTTTTGCGGGGTACCTTCTGCTTCTTTTCTTCGTTAGCTTTTATTGTATCAATCGATGTTCTAAGCCCATAGTCTAGACAGATAATATAATTAGTCTTTATGACAGTTTTTTCGTTGTTATCCAAGAAAATCAAGTTTCCCTTCTCGTAGTCATGTTCGGAGCTTCTCCAGTGAAAATTTCGCCATTTTTTCTTCTTCCCATTTCTCTTTCCTTGTTATTGTGGTTCTGTTTGTTCTTATCTTGTCAGTGTTTTCACTCGCCACTGTAATTGTCTTGCTTGGCTCATTTTAATGTGGTCCTCGTCTCCTCGTATTGATAAATCAACGCTATTTTCAATACTTGCAGATCCTTTTCCTTCTTCTATTCTTGACATATGTAATCTATCTATGTCATCTCCCGGATGTAAAGCCTTTTGCATCGGCATCAATTTATTTGTCCTCTCGTTCATTTGTTCGAGTTTCTTGTCCATATTTAGAATCGTCTCGAGTATCTTACAAATCATAAGTACGTAATTAAGTGACATCATTACTATTACAAATAGTCATAGCTAAAAAGCATTTCCTTGGAAGATGCTTCTCTGCCTTTTCACCTCTACTAATGTTTTTCCTCCCGTTGTTTATGCAACTTTCCAGTTTTTCACTGTTTCCATTAGGAATTTCATAACATTATCGGTAATCTTGTGAAATTTCAGACAATTTATGACCCAAGAAAGTGGGACCATATCATTGGCTTATTTGGTGCCAGTCAACATCATGGCTACATTTTTCCACCTTGTTTTGATCTCACTGAGGATGTGCAGGTCAATTTACACCAATTCCTGTTGTTCCCCAGTGACATTCTTTCTGTCCTTCAGGAAATAGTCCGTGGCATAATAGAGAGTAAAACACACTATTGTTCTCTACATGTTGAGAATGGTTAATATTTTCTTTTTGGTGGGGGTCTTTCTGGATGGGGATAGTTTAGCTCTTTTTCGTTCATCCTGGTATTCTTGCTTCAAGGTATCTATTCGGTTGATGGGTCAGTCTATCATAGATGGACGTGAAGTTTTCATACCAGAATCCACGTACTTCCATCTTGGCTTGGCGTTTTCCAATTTGTTACTTTTTCGGTGTTGCTTTGAGCGATTCCTGGTTTATTTATCACCTCATGGCCTTCTTCGTGTCTTTGTAATTATTTTTTCATTTTATTTATCCATTTGGCCTTTCTTTTTTCTGTTCCCATATTTTGCTACTTTTATGCATTTAATATTCTATCAACGCATGCATTAAAATTATCTCAATCCAACTTCAGAAAGAGCTTACTAAACCTACATTTTTGCATGATATCACACTTAATACATCTAAAACCCTCGATTAATTGATTTTAACTTGTCAACCAATCTCGGATTAGAAAATGGTGTCGTCTATATTTACATTTTTTCCAAATTTATTTTTTGCACACATTTATAATATTATTGCAATACAAATATTTTTTATTCAGATCTATCTAACATAAAGATGGGACCCTAGCAGATCTATTTTACTCATAGATTGTATCCTTGCAGCTCTATTTGACTCAAAGATGGGGCCCTAGCAGATCTCTTTTACCCATAGATGGGATCCTTGCAGATCTATTTGATCAATTGATTGGGCCCTATCAGATCTATTTTATTCATTGATGGGCTCCAAGCAGATCTATTTTACACAAAGATTGGACTCTATCAGATCTATTTTTCTCATAGATGGGATCCTTACAGATCTATTTGATCAATAGATGGGACCCTAGCAGATCTATTTGACTCATAGATGGACATTAATTGGTACTACTACTTCGAGTAAAAGATGACCTGGTAGTAATGGCAATGAAGGGTTACTCCACACTCCACAGAGCCTCACCATCAGATTCCGTTTAGTGTATTACACCCTCTGCAGGAGGTACAATTAACGTATTCTAAGCCCTGTCGACAGGGTGATAAAACCGCTCAAAATGAGAAAACAAGTTGAATGTAATACTTGATTTTTACTTAAACATAATTTCAAAAATCATGTTTAGATAAAAGTTGTTTGTTATTTTTATCTTAATGATTGAAAACGAATAAAAAAAATTGTATACCGTGGGTTGAAAAAAAAAAGCGCTTTCGAAAAAAAAAGAGAAAAAAAAAGAGAATAATTGATTCACGTATTGTCACGCTAGATGCTAAGGAAGATATTTAGTCAAAAATATCTACAAACCAAAGAATATTATTTGAATTCGGTTGAGTTATAAATGATTTTTATTTTTTAAAAGGAAATTGAAATTACGTATTACAAACTACCAATATTTTAAACGCAATACGAAATTACTGATTAACAAGTGACTTCATCGGCCACTTTTATTTCAGTATTGAAAGAGCTTGCATCATAATTTAATCAATGATCTGACGCCCCTAAAATCAAGGAACTGAAAGTGTCTATTCGACATGTAATTTTATGGGAATATAAGAATAATAAGAACATTACGGGATCAGCTAAGAAAATTTCAAGTGTTTTCGGTCAAGGTGTCACTACAGACTACCAAGTCCGAAACTAGTTGTCAAAGTTTTGTTCTGGTAATAAGACATTGAGAAATGAACCAAGGACAATCATTAGTCTCGATCATGATGCTTTAAAAAATTGATGGAATGCAATCTGCACAGAAGTATCTAAAGAATTAGCACTTGACACATCCCAATCCATAATCTTCCACCATTCAAAAAAGACAGGAAAAGTAAATAAGCAAGGATTATCAAGGATGAATCTCTGCTACCTAACTCAAAAACGGAGCTTCACGGAAAAAGATGTTATGTTGTGTGTATGGTTGAATCATCGCAGTATTGTTCATTTTGAGGTTTTAAACTATAATCAGTCACTAAATGCAGAATTATACTCTCAAAAGTTGCAGCCTGGCCATGAAAATCTCAGAAAACGTCCGGTACAGGTTTGTTGGAGAAACGTTGTGTATGTCCATAATAACGTAAGGCCACATTCAGCAAAAACACGCTGGAAAAAATATGTGATTTAGGACTGTCGGTTCTAACCCATCCACCATATTTATCAGACATATACCAAGTGATTTCCATCTGTTTTCGTTATCGACAAAATACTGTGAATGACAAAAATGTTCTCAAGAAAATCAGGTGAAAACTTTAGCGGAAAACTTCAGCTCAAAACTAACTGAATTTTACTTGAGAAGAATCAATAAACAAACTGATAAATGGCAAGAGGTGATTCAGAATTATGACGAATATACTACTGATAAAGGTTTAGTAATTATTAGATTATTCATAAATGAATTATATTTTCTAAAAGGAAAATTATTTCTAATTCAACCCAATATATCCATAATATATTAACAATGAATTCCATAGAAGAAAAGACAAGATAAATGTATTTGTACACACAAGAACATTTAACCTTTTATATACATTATATAAATACACAACGTGTCCTAACGGCAAGAAATATACACATATTGTTCCATAAACAAGCAGTATGTGGAGGGATACAAAATTGGAAAAAAGCTTACATGATCAGGCAAAGTAAATTAGCCACGTGTATTTACCGTTCCTTTCTACAGACCACGATACATCTTTCTTGTTCAAAGAACATTGACAAAAGAGATCAAGAATAGATTTAAGAAACTGTCATGTGGCACCCACAAAACACTCAAAGAACACACCAATTCTCTAAGGGAGATGATTATCTATTATCTCTAACAAAGGTTTTACGAACCGAAATGAAGTATCAAAAATGACAAATCATTAATATTTGCATTATTGATATTTTTGTGAAGTTTGAAAATGTTAAAATAGTATTTCTACTCATACTGCATTCCGTTTCTTACTGAGACTCATCATTTCCAAACGAGTTTAGATATTTGAAATGATAAAAAATTCCAACATAGAAAAGGAATCAATTGCTGATTTTGGAATAAACATGACGAAATTTTACTTTGGAATGTTTTCTAATTTTTTCATTTGACTCTGACGGAAATACAAGAAATAGTGATACTAATTCGAAAGGTAAATACTCATTTTTGTCTTTATTTGAAATTCTCGCTGGTAGGGAAGATATTTGTCCACTTACCAAGGACCAATATTTGCATTAGTACATCTAACTATACTAACACTGAATAGAAGGAAGGAAAGACAAGATATATATATATATATATATATATATATATATATATATATATATATATATATATCAGTGGTATAAACAGAAACGTATCTCATAAGCTAAAATTATACACACTTTGTTCCACGAACAAGTACTTGGTGGAAGGGATTAAAATTAGCAAAAAAGGGGGGGGGGGTTGCCTAATAAGGGTAGTTAAAATGATAGCTCTGTTCCTTTGTGGTTCTCTCGTAAAGTCAAAGACGGAGACAAAGTTTCTACTGTTCAAAGAACAGAGGCAAAAAGAGGCAGAGAATAATTTTCTGAGACTATCAGGTGACAACCCTGATGGATATGCAAATTATTTACGGAAGATATGTATTTATTGTATCCCTACAAATGCATTCTGATTTTCAAAGTGTGGAAAGTTGACAAATCTGATCTTGATCTCAAATATATCCCCACTCCCTAAATATTTTATCGGTTGCGAATACTGAATTCTGATATTTCAAAATAGTAAGGATGTCACAATGAAATCCGCAATATGGGACGAGAAAAATATTTTGAAAAAAGTCCTATTTCTCGATGCACTGCGAATAATTTTTGATGAGATGAAGAGAGAAAATCTCTTGGTTTTGCCGAAAGGAATTTTGTTGAAAAGAATCAAATATTAATGTAAGAAGATTCGTTGCCTTCTTTCCATTTTAGTGATGTGGTTGCTAAATAGAAAGATTTAATTTCAATTCTTGCCCTCCAAGTCCTATTTATTCATGTCTCACATTTCTCTTAAGACCCCCACCACTACCGCTTTCATTCAGCACGTGCGCGCAACAATCTCATGCATGCGTGTGCGCGTACACACACACACACACACACACACACACACACACACACACACACACACACACACAAAGTACCAATTTAAAATATAAAGCATGAAATTTAAAAAAGAAGGCATGTCTAGATAAATGTAAGTGTGTAAGGATTCGCGTGTGAGGATTTATTTGCGAGTGAGTCATTTCTTTTTTTTTTACGATTGTATGTTTGTATGTATGTGTATGTGAGAGTTTGAAAGTGTGTGAGTGTGTTTGGTGTGGAAAAGTGTGCGAGAGTGTGTGAACAGTTCTCGCCTCTCTACCGAACCCTTCAGTGAAATAATGAAAAAAGAGATGGCAAGATATTTTTACAGTAAAGGCGGTTTCTTTCCTGCGAAATCAATGATCGGCGTTCTAGCCCAAGAAAAATTCATCTTTTAGATTGCCCGTTTTCAAAGCAGCCCAGACGAAAAGCGGCACAACTCATTTGGTTCCATCTTGTTTTACCTATTTTTTCTTAAATAGGTTTTGTACCTAAGTAAGTTGTTGAACGTAGTCGAGGGCTACCCGAAAGCTCCCTTTTCAATAGCTACTACACCGATGTGTAGGGGAGGGCGCTACTCCTTTCCCTGGATTGCTGAGTGTTAAGCAAGGAGGTATCAAGTACCATTTTTAAGATCTGTGGTATGACGTGACTGGGGATTGAACCCAGGTCTCCCGGACCATGTGTGTATGTGTGTGTGTGTTTGTGTGTGTGTATTCAAGCCTCTTTCCTCTCAAGGTTCGATTTGATGATAAATACATAGTTTTATGTTGCTTGCATGAATCTATCTATCTATCTATCTATCTATCTATCTCAGTCTGTTAATTATCTAAATAACTATCTTAGCCTGTTCATTGTCTATCTATGAAGTGCATACGATAAGTTTCCAGACTTTTTTTGTATTGGCACTTTTATTGATAGTACTCACATGAAACTCTAGTCCCCTTCGAAGTAATCTCCTCCGGCTGCAATGCACTTGTTGTACTGCTCCAACAACTTCTCGAACGCCACATGGAATTCCTCTTGTGTGAGCGTGTCAATAACCTTTGTCACAGCCTCTTTCATCTCCTCAATTGTCTCATAACGACAGCCTCTAACCTTAGGGAATAACCAAAAGTCACAGGGAGCAAGGTCTCGACTATAGGAAGGGTGAAGAACTGTCTTGATGTCCATCTTGCTCAAATAGTCTGTGATAAGGATGGAGTTGTGGACTGGTGCATTGTCCTGGTGGAAATGCCACTGACCCGATTTGAAGAGTGCTAGCCTCTTCCGACCGAATCTCTTCCTGAACTCCCTTTAAACCTCAACATAGTAACCCTAACCCTAACCCTTTGGCCAATCAACTCTGGTGTATTGACTTCCTTACTCATCCCACACCTCTCATCATCCCTCACAGACTCCCTGCCTTCCTTGAATCTCTTATGCCACTCAAAAACTGATGTTTGATTCATGCAAGATGGTCGAAAAGCAGTCTGAAGCATTCCGTACGTTTCTGTGGCATTTTTTCCAAGTTTAAAACAGAATTTTATTGCAAATCGTTCTTCTAAAGTGTCAGATTGCATATTTAAAAATCACCAGTTGTGATAATCAGACTTTAGTATGGTGTATTCCAATTGCTGCTGTAGCTGTTCATTTGAATCTGAAATAATAAAATTGGTCAGTCATAATCATAAGATGTATAGCAATAACATAGTGAATTTTCAAGAGTCTCCGACAATTTTTAATGCCTATCCCCCCAAAAAAAGTCTGGAAACTTATCGTATGCACCTCGTATCTATCTATCTATCAATCTAATCAGTTATGTTATTGATAATATCTTGCTTCGTGATTCGAGCAGTTATAAAATTATTTAATTATTTCTCCTTCATAAAGTCCATTTCTCTGAAAATCTTTTGGCTCTTTACTGAAAAGAAATCTTTTTTACTCCTTGTCCAGTTTTTCTCTGAAACGGCTGTTTTTTTCAGCCACAGAAACTTGCAGCATTTTCCAACATCATCTAAGGTCAGGCTGTAATTTACCTTTTGTGAAGAAAAGAGTCCAACTCTATGTCAAGTTCGATGATAAAATGTAATTATAGAAAAATAAAAGAAGAAGAATAAATAAGATGCCATTTTTCTTTTTTATGACTTATGTTTAATGTGCCAAGTTCACACGTGAATCTCGTCACTGGACGTGAATAAACATTTTTCATTGCGTGTATCAGTAGATGTATGCTTGTATGTGAGTATGTATGTTGACGAGTGTGTTTATGTCTGCGTTTGCGTGTGAGGATGTGTGTGTTTGTATTTGGGAGAGTGTCTGCGGATTTCTATGTGCGTATGTGCATGTGTGTGCATGAATATGTATGCGGTGTTTGTATTTGTGTGCATGTCTGCATATGTGTTTGGATGCATAAGTGCATATATATATATATATATATATATATGCAGTAGAGGATAAATATGTGTAAGATGATGTCTAGGTGTGTGCTCATGTTTTATGTGTGTGTGTGTGTGTGTGTGTGTGTGTGCACGTGCGCATGTGCTTGTAAGTTTGTGTGTGTGTGTTTGTATTTGGCTTCATATCTGCGTATGTGTTTGGATGTGTTGTAGTAAAGACTGTGGTCGTGGGTGACCCGAAGGCTCCCTTATCAATAGCTCCTACACCGAGGTATAGGGAAAAGCGCTATTCCATTCCCTGGATATCTCAACTTTACCCTTGATCCTTACCTTATAGTGCTGAGTGCTAAGCAAGGTGGTATCAAGTACCATCTTTTGAGTCTTTGGTATGACTCGACCTGGGATTGAACTCTGGTCTCCCGGGCCATTGGCAAACACTCTACTCGTTAGACCAATGGCCCTGTAAGAACATGTAAATAAGCTCGCTTATATTTTATGTGTGTGCGTGTGCTTGGTCAAAGACATTTTCTGAGTTTTAGTAATCTTGTATTGACTAGATTTTATGGTGATTGTATCCGTACGTGGTCGTTGAAGGAGTCTGTTTATTTGTTAGCATAAAATTTAAGTATATATATATATATATATATACATATATATATATATATATATATATTGCCACAGGATATTCATTTGTTTCTACATAAACAAAGTTTGATAAATCTCTGTACGAAAACCTGTTCTTGAAATTTTGTAGCAGCATTCGTAACGATCAGTACTCATCTGGTAAAAACGTTACCGCTTTAATATTTAAGCGCGTAGTAAGCATGTGTGTACAAGGAGGTAGAGGAAGTGTCTGTTGCTGTTTTTCAGGGTCTCTGTGATTGTGACTCCACTTTATATTCTCTTCCAGTATATGAGTCGTGGGTATACTTTACGGACAAGTTTAAAGGTATATATTGGGCAACAGGGAAAATACTCTTTCTTTTTAGCCATAAATATGAGAAAGTGCTTTTGTTCATCACTAATTTCGACATAAGCAGTTTTCTTCCTTAAAAATTGGAGTCCACATACTTTAATCTCCCTGATTCTTAACTATTTTTGAAAATAAGAAAATTCCTCAGGCTATTTAATATTAAAAGACTTTTAATATTAATAGAGGTTTTTAATTTACGAAGGTCATTCAATATATAAGGAGAATTAAATATCTCTTTTTTAGAATTTTTCCATAAATATAAATTCTACATTGTTTAGAATTGGTTTATAGCAAAAGTATTTTGTTCATTAACGAATATTTTTAAAGCTATTCAAAATGGCAGTAAATGAACAAGAATGCTCAATTAGGCTTGTAAAGAGGTTTGTTGATAAATACTTATTGGCTGATAAGTGAAAACCATATGAAGTTTACAGCAGAATGTGTTATGAGTACGAAGAAGCATATTTTAATTAGAAAAGGTATACAAATAGGCTAAAAGTGGATTTGTCATTACGAGGCTGAATTGAAAAGACGGTCTATGCTGTGGAAATACAATGACTCTCCGGTTATGAAAAGGTTCCGGGGGCAGTGGTCAGTAAAGCAGGTTGTACTGACAGACTTCTCGAACTTAAAAGGACACTGTTCATTTCTCTGAAAAAGGTTCAACGGTAAACAATGCTTCCTAATGCTAACTAATTAGGCAAAAATTTACCTTATTTATTGAAAGACCCACCCACTTCTCAGAAAAAACAAATACTTTTGTAAGATAGAATAAATTCCTTCCCATCCTTTCATCACATGATATTTAGGTTCCAGAGATAATTGTCCATTATTCATTGGTCATTGTGATCTGTGTTCTTGGCTAGTTAAAATTTATAATACGTTTTTCTGACTTTTTTCCAATGCGTGTTTTGATCTCAGTACAATTCTAGCAAGCGGGTGTATAGCCATGAATGAGGTAGCAACGTGTGTGTGTGTGTGTGTGTGTGTGTGTGTGTGTGTGCTTTCATCCTAGTCTACATATGTGTGTTTGTGTGTGCGTGTGTGTGTGTGCGTGCGTGTGCGCACATATGTGTTTGTGTATGAGTATCTGTGTGCTTTTCTTGCATTTGCTCTTGGTGTAGATATAAAAGTATTTCCACGGATGCATATATATATATATATATATATATATATATATATATATATATATATATATATATATGCAATTAGCAAATAAATCCTGATAGAAACGACTAAGCTTGTATCTATCTATCTATCTATCAACCACTTTGTGATTGTGATAGGTGAGCTAGGACTTCTAATGCTGGTTACCAAGGCTGGATTAGTTTTCATAATTCAAATACGAACTCAAAAGAATTTTTAAATACTTTTGCGGACATGTAAAATATTGAATATCTGTAAATATCAATCAAATTTAATATCAGTTAACACATACAATCAGATCCATATGCGTAGATATAGGCGCCTATATATATATATATATATATATATGGGGGTGTGGATGTATGTTGTGCATTTATCTACCTATGTATGTATGTATGTATGTATGTATGTATCAATCTATCTATCTATATATATATATAGATAGATAGATAGACGCACAACACATATCCATATTTCTACAAAAAAGTCTTATATTTAATAAATATCTATCTAATCTTCTCGCTTTCTTCCTTTCCCTCTCTGTTTCTGCTGCTCTCTTTGTTTCTTTCCCCCTCTCTCTGTCTCTGTCCCTGTCTCAGTCTCTCTCAATATATATATATATATATATATATATATATATCATCATCATCATCATCATATCGCGCTGGTAGCACGGATATCCCTGACCCTCTCTCGCCACTCCTCCCTATCGTTCATCGCCCTAGGTAGGTCTTCAGGACAGCATCCCATATCCTCACATAGCTGCTGAATGTATGTTCGTGCTGGTCGTCCTGCTTTTGCACGGCCATGTGTGGGGGTCCATAAGAGTACATCTCTTATGAGTTCGCCCCTGCTTCTCCAGCAGTGTCCTGCATGTCTGGTTCGTCTAACTTGAATAGTTTTCGTGATAGGGGGCAGGTGGCCGTACAGTTGGTGTCTTGTGGGGTGTTGCCGCCAGGACTTGTTTAAGATTGCACGCAGCATTCTTGTGTAATTGCCGTCTAGCTTCTTCTCCAGCCGTTTTGTTAGCGTCCATGTAGTGCAGCCATATAGCAGTATCGATGTGACCGCTGCCTGGAAGAAACTGTGTTTCATTTTATCGGTTAGGTCTGATTTCCATATAATCGATAGCCTATTGATAGCTATCCATGCTTTCGTTAACCTGGTTTCGATGTCCTTTTCGGTTGATTCGACGCTGCTTACTAGCTATGTGAATTTGTCTACTAGTTTAAGAGGGGTTCCTTCTAGAGTGGAGATGTCCCCCGTTTGATTATAGCACATATATTCCGTTTTGTGTGCATTAACATAAAGGCCTATGCTTGTTGCCGCTCGTTCCAAACTATGCAGTAGTGTTTCAGCTTGGTAAGGTGTATTTGCCAGTATCGCTATGTCATCGGCGTAGTCGGCGTCGGTAATTGTTGTTGCGGGGTATCTTCTGCTTCTTTTCTTCGTCAGTTCGAAGCCATTCTCTCTGATTTTGTCAATCGATGTTCTAGGTACGTAGTCTAGACAAATGATAAAGAGGTACGGGGCCAGCGTGTCCCCTTGTAGTACTCCTGCTACAATGTCGAAGTATTCTGTGTCTCCATCTGGTGATCGTACTTTTACTTTAGTGTTTCTATCGAGAATCGTTATTGCCGCTACGGTTTCTTTAGGTATGCCGTACGCTAGTAGGATTTGTTCCATCTTTCCTCTGTGAATGGAATCGAAAGCCTTGGTAAAGTCAACAAATATTAATGTCGCTTGTAGTTTTTTTGCCCGTACACCTTCAAGGATTCTGCGGATGGTTAATATTTGTGAGGTCGTGGATCTATTTCTTCGGAAGCCATTTTGGTTTTTTCTAAGTATGTTGTCGATTTTGGGTTCTATGCGGTTTCGTAGTAGGGCATTGTAGATTTTGGCTGCTATGGATGTAAGTGTTATGCCTCGGTAGTTTTTGGCTAATCCGAGGTCCCCCTTTTTAGGGAAGGGGAGTATGCATCCTTTCATCCATCTATCTATCGGATTTTGATTGTATACTGCGTTGCAGTGTCGGAGCAGTATGTCGTCGAAGTGTCTGGTCTTCCATACTTCCGGGGGAATTTCGTCCAGTCCTGTAGCTTTCCTATTTTTAATTTTTCTGAGAACCGAGTCGAGTTCTTCTTGTGTGAACGATCCTAGTTTAATGTCTAATTGTTTGCTAATTATTCTGGTGATTGGTTCATGTGTTATTTTCGGTGGGTTTCCTAGTATGTTTTCGAAGTGCTGTTTCCACAGTTTTATTCTTTCTTGTTGGTTTGCTGCTTTCAGTTTTGCTTTGGCTGTGTTTTTTCTTCTACTCACTTCGTTTATTGCTTGCCAGGCTATCCTAGATTGTCTATCTTCCACCGAGTCTCTAATCTTATCTATCTGATTTTGAATGTATTCTGTCTGTTCCTGACAGAATACACATATATATATATATATATATATATATATATATATATATATATATATATATACACTGTCGTACTTATGAAATGAAGCAATCACTTTTCCCCATATCTTGTTTTTTAATCCTTTTTCTTTAAATGAATCAACTCAAAGTATGTGATAATTTGGGAAACATGCAAAGTTTGTATTTGAAATTACTGATTGCCTTTTTACAAAAAAATTGTTATAAGGCAAATACATTAACATCTTCTTTTTTATTGTTCTTTCCCAGTCTTATATAATTGTTTTAGAGTTGTTCCTGAGTTCGACTATTCGTCCTAAAATGTTAATTTCATATGTAAAATAAAGACAAGGACTGTGTATTTGTGTGCACGTTTGTGTGTTGTGTAGAGAGTCGATTTCATAGGAATTGATAATGAATCCGTACACTACACTAGTCTAAAGCATCGTAGCTTTTCGTTGAGCCAAAAAGCTCTTATTTGGATATTCAGAAACTTTTATAATTTGAGAATATGCAGATTTTATTGTCCACAGTTCTGGGAATTAGCAACACATTTGGCCTGATAAATTCTTTGGCTCAGAAAACAGCTTGTGGAAGATGTAAATTGACAATAAATCGATGTGACAGGACGCTGAAAATGACTGTTCTGATGCATTACAAAACCACTTTAACAAAATTTGCATAATAATTCAGAAATTTACCAAATCATCTTGTTTTGAGAACAATATAAAAATCTTTCTTGTTTTTCGACAAGTCGTTGTGCAAATAAATCGTTCATGCCCACATGAAGATAATCGACCTACTAAGATGTTTGTTATTTAATGCTTACCATAATATTCAGTGAGTTATATGGATATGTTATCTGGATCCGTCATTGGCGAGCAAATACAAAGCGAAAGGAAATTAAAGAGACAATAATCAAAAGAATAAAATATTACATCTACAGAGAAAGATTAGAGAAATTAGGATTCACTACTTTACAAGAAAGATGAATGAAAGGTAATCTAATTGAAACTTTCAAAGTAATTAATGGAATGGCTAATTATAAGAGACAATTTTTCAATATTTCTCCTCAAACTGGAAATCTACAGTCAAGACAGATTAAAAAAAACAAGTCTACGTACCGATTAAATGTTTTTGCTAATATATCGCTGGAACAAATTGCTCAAGTATATAAAAAGAACAGCAATAACGTAAAAAAGATTAAACTGGAGGATTTCAGAAAACCGGTAAAACAATTAAAAGAGTACTTTTCGGAACTATTAGATAAATTACTTAGAAATTGAACTGTATATAGATATTGCAGTGATAGCGTCAATGTTTTTTGCAAAGATTCTTTTTTTTAAGTTTGATGTAAGAAGATAGTCAAAAGTGCAGAGGTTCAAGAAGTCATAACAATCAAATAATAATAATAGTACCAATGTATATTACCAAAAAAGTCCTTGTTCCAAGACTTGACAAATATTGTGGAAATAAAGACAATGATCCATAACAAACCAAAAAACAAAATAAAACTTTAATAAGTCTGAGTCTGAAATGTTTAGGCTTTTTTAAGAAACATAAAAGTAAATCCCCTCATAAAAAAAAAAAAAAGAAATCGCTTAATCATACTCAAGGAGTGAAATAAGATTTTGATTTTGCTTCATATTCGTATTTTTAGTTACAGAGTTTCAATTTTGCAGAGTTTCATGATAAATAATATTCTAATGATAACAATTTTAATGATATGTCTCACAAGAAAAATAAAATCCTGATATTTCTTGTCTAGAAGTAAATTTATCTTTTTATTAGTCGTTACTGTAATATCAGATTGCTTAAATATAATGCATGTAAGTAAATTAATATCTGATTATTGATAAAATCCTCGATCGATCAATCGATATCTTTCTTTATTTCTCTATAATTGTATTGTATATCATAATTATTGTGACTATTCTTATTTATTTACTGACATCGTTTTAGATCTGTTTGAATCCAGTCTTTGATAAATGTTTTTTCTGTTCACACACACACACACACACACACACACACACACACACACACACACACACACACACACACACACACTCTCTCTCTCTCTCTCTCTCTCTCTCTCTCTCTCTCTCTCTCTCTCTGTATGGGATTTGCTTTGCTGAGTAAATATAGATGAATTAAAACACAAATGTGTTTATGCGTAGTTATGTGAAAACAAGAAGAAGAAGAAGAAGAAGAAGAAGAAGAAGAAGAAGAAGAAGAAGAAGAAGAAGAAGAAGAATGGTCGATCATTAGTAATAGGTATGTTGGCCAGAAGGCATCGAAAGACTTCCAAGGAGTAGAGGGCTTATGGGTAAACACGTGTGATGCTGCTTTACATCAAAT
The DNA here is from genome assembly GCA_963585895.1 of Sepioteuthis lessoniana. NCBI lineage: Eukaryota > Metazoa > Mollusca > Cephalopoda > Myopsida > Loliginidae > Sepioteuthis > Sepioteuthis lessoniana. Next base: position 83,142,499 of record OY757932.1, read on the forward strand.
GATTATGGGAAAGGATTGGGAATGATATGATCAAAAGTTGGTCGTGCTCGATCAAGAGAGAAGAAAGAAGGAGGTGGAAGCAAAGATGATGGAGGAAAATGAGGAAGAATAAGGATAAAAAGAGAAACATAAAGTGGTGAAAGAAATGATAACTGAGTAGAAAGAAAGAGAGAAAACAAAATAAAATGAAAAGAATGAAATACGGAAAACATCAGAGACAAAAAAGAAGCAATTAAAAGAGAGAAAAGTTTGAAAAAAAAGTGAAAAGAAAAATTTCGACTAGAAACAAATAGAATAAAATAAATATCAAGTGTAGGAGTAGCATTAGTAAGGGTTTTATGGCATATCAACCCTTGTAGGTTATTTAATGCCAAATCCATTTTATACAAATAAACAGTTCCATTTCAAACAATTCAGTTTAATATAAGTACACAGTTTAACAGTTAAACACGTCTATTTCAAGCTATTCAGTTTAGTTATACAGTTCTAATAAAAACAATTCAGTTTAGTATAAAAACAATTGCCGACGCCGACTACGCCGATGACATAGCGATACTAACAAATACACCCAACCAACCCGAGATACTACTGAATAGTTTGGAACGAGCCGCCGCAGGCATTGGCCTCCATGTCAATGCACACAAAACTGAATATATGCGCTTTAATCAAACAGGTGACATTTCCACACTAGACGGAACCTCTCTGAAACTGATAGACAAATTCACCTACCTAGGACGCAATGTCTCATCAACCGAAAAATACATCGACACGCAGCTAACGAAGGCATGGACAGCTATCGATAAGCTATCGATCATATGGAAGTCACACCTGACCGATAAAATGAAACGCAGTTTCTTCCAAGCAGCGGTCGTGTCGATACTGCTGTATGGATACACTACTTGGACGCTAATAAAACGGCTGGAGAAGAAGCTAGACGGCAATTACACAAGAATCTTGCGAGCAATCTTGAACAAGTCCTGGCGGCAACACCCGACAAAGCACCAACTATACGGCCACCTACCTCCCATCACGAAAACTATCCAAGTTAGACGAACCAGACATGCAGGACACTGCTGGAGAAGCAGGGACGAGCTCATAAGTGATGTACTCCTATGGACCCCAATATATGGCCGAGCAAAAGCAGGACAACCAGCTGGAACATACATACAGCAGCTATGTGAGAATACGGGATGTAGCCCTGAAGACCTGCCAGAGGCGATGAACGATAGGGAGAAGTGACGAGAGACGGTCAGGGATATCCAAGCTAGCGGCATGACATGATGATGATGATGATGATGATGATGATGATGATGATGATGATGATGGTTTTTGTTTACGCACAGTTAAATATCAAAACAGTTCTAATTCAAACAATTGAATTTAGCGAAAGTAGTTTCAGTGTGAAAAACAGTTCTATTACAAACAATTCAGTTTCGCATAAGTACGCAGTTTAGTTCTATTTGACCCATAGATAGAGCCCTATAAGGTGCTACCACTCTGGGCAAGAGTGGACCTAGGAGTGATGGCAATAAAGGGGTACTCTGCATTTCCCCAAACTCCAGCATTACTGGAACCTCACTATCAGATTGTTTATTGTCATATCTAGGACAATCGTCTTACCCCTTTACAGTGATGCAGTCGACTGGGAAAAGTAGTAATAGTATTAGTAGAAGTAGTAGTAGTTGTTGTAGACGAAGAAGAAGAAGAAGAAGAAGAAGAAGAAGAAGAAGAAGAAGAACAACAACAACAACAACAACAACAACAACAATAAGAAATGAATGAATGAAATGGAAATATTAATGTAACAGAGAACATGATTCAAATAAAAATAGGAAGAAGGAAAGGCAGAGAAAATGATACTTTTTCTTAGTATTTCAAAAATCAAAGTCCAAACAAGCTGGAGAGAAGAGTCAAGGCTTTTAACACAAGAACCATGACGTCACCCTTCCCGTGTATTTTATATGGCAACTCTAACTTCGCAATTTTATCGCCAAGGACGAACCTTATTTTCAGACTAAAGAGCAATCATTTTTTTTTATCTCCCCAGATTTTGGTATAGCTGAATTTTTAAAACAGTTAATAACTGCAATATATATCTTTTTATAAAATTGCATCGACTTGTGAATTTCTAACTTCTCTCATTGGTGGCTCTTGGCTTCGTTTAGTCGACACAATTTCATGTCATGAGTTCTTTTTGCCTTCAAGCTTCTTCGACAAACAGACAATAGTTACCAAAATCTTCTCAATGATGGCCTGTGTAAAGAAATAGTAGAATCGATTGTCCACTTCTCTTTGACTCTCCCTGCAGGTGGTTTTTCTTTCTTTTTCTCTCTTTCTTTTTCTCTATTTCTCTATTTCTCACTCTTTCTCTCTCTTTGGTCGTCACCTCGTATTTTAACAGATTCTTAATTCTTTCTTTCAAGATTTTCCCAAATTTTTATTTTTTCCTATTTTCATCTTAACTTCTACGTGGTCTCAATTGGCATTCAAGTATCCGACCTTTCCCGAAAAAAAATCATCTCTTCACAATTTCGGTTTGCAATGCTCATTGCACCCGAACACTCCACCATATATATATATATATATATATATATATATATATATATATATATATATATATATAAGGGTCATTCAAAAAGTTCACAGCTACAGCCATAAAAACGAGCATAGCTGAACATTTTTGCTGCAGCAAAAAACTGCTAGTCTTGTTATAAAACTAGAAAAATCTGAATTGGTTATTCTCGTTACAGATGAAGTGGAAGTGTGTGGCCCCAACAAAAATGTTCCGCAATGTTCTTCTTTCTGGGTGGGCTAAGAACTTTTTGAACGACTAATACACACACACACACACACACACATACACACATACAAACACCTATATATAAGTATACTTAATATAATACTGTCAAAAATAAAGGAGAAATATCTTATTCAGTTTTGTGAAAAGATGATGTTATGAGTTACTTCATCAAATAATTCTGTTATTAGTTGAACATTTCCGAAAAAATTTCACTGTTTTCAAAAACTAGTCTCAGAATTTTGTCTCATAATTTAAGATTTACAATGAATGTGTAAAAATTATATCTTCGGATTCTTCATTTTACTTGCATGAATTTTGTAGAGTCATAGATTTTTAATAATATTTGATTTTGATAAACAGTGGGATTAATTTTAAAATACTTTCTCCAACTCAAAACACATTGAATTCTTGAGACTCCTGCAATGATTGGTGTCGGAATTAACTTGCTGAAAGCACAATTGCTTTAGTATTATACTAAAAGGAAGAAACATTTTTAAAAGCTTCTCCGAAAAATAAACTTGTATAGAGAAAATTTCATTTTAATTACATCAACCAAATGAGTGTCTCTGGCAGGAACTGTAAGCAGCCAAGGATCTGTGTAGCAAATTAAGCAAAGTTTAGTAAATAACAGTCTTTACTGATTCATGCCAGATCTCCCAAGTTAAGCTGCGCTGAATTTGCAAAGTACTTTGATAGGTGACTCCAAAGGAAGATTAGATAGTGTAAGCTGAGAAAATAACAAGTATCTATTTTATTGAATGATTCGAAAATTGGATTATTAATGTATTAGAATTACACTTTGTGGCCACTTGAAATAATGAGATTTTTTCTTGGGTGCATCTAAAATATTAAAATCATATATTTAAGACATCCAAAATATTGGAATGATATGTCAGGGAAATTTAATAATTATATCTTGGGAGCATGTACAATAGAGTACTGATCCTATTTACCAACCCCTCCGCTTGGGCAGGATATGACACAAGGTCAATTTTTAAGCGGAGTTTAACAGGTTTGAATTCAGAGTTTTCCTTCTCCTAGACTAGTTGCCTCACCAAGGCTGAAGAACCCTGTCTGTCCTACTATTTACCCTAGCTGGAGGGAGAATACTTGGATTTATACCTTTCCCAAGGGTATTAGTGCTATGTGAAATGCAATCATTCTCGTCCAGGATATGAACTTGAGTCAATAGAGTACTGATAGAGGTCTACAACCGCAGATCATTGCTTGTGTAATGGTTTATGAGGTCCTCACTCCTATGGGATTGGGAGTTGGCTTATCTAAGTTTAGAGAATATTTACTGTCATTAAATCTGATTCATTGAAAATTATTTATAAGATAACAACATACTTTACTGATTTGATTATTGATCATTTCTTTATTTCTCGATTAGAAATATAGTTATGTCTATAAATTTATGTACATGACGTGTCCATACTTATACAAATACGATACACATACGGTTCAACGTAAGATAATGACTAAGACGTTTGTCAATCAGATTGTTTAATTCTGAGAATTGAGTTCGATCTTTTGTGGGAGCCCCATACTTTGTCACGATGTGTGATTTTGAAAAAAGAACAAGTCAGTAGCTGAATAAAACTTTTTTTTATTCCAAAACTAGAGAAATGTAAAAATTATGAAGAGAAATAATGTCACATCATGTGAGTAGTCATCAAATCAAAACTGATAACGTTTAAGAGTGAACACTTCGGAATTGGATAAATATTTTTCTTCTATATTTTGCCGAGTTCAAATTTTTGTATCAATATTGTAAGAGTGACTCAAACGTTTTGCAATAATTTGGTACGAACCAGTTCTCGGTGCGTATATCAAATGACCAAAGCTGTTGAAGCCGTTGTTGTTTGATAGTATCGTGGTCGAAATTTCGTCCGGGTTGCAAAGAACATCAACGATCAGACAAGGTTAGGTTGGCCTAAAACCATGGATGTGCTCCAAGACACTGAGGCAAATCCTTTGAATGGCACTCAAGGATTATTAGACGAGCAAAGTATCCCACAGTCCACAATGTTTTGTTCCCTTCACCACCTCGGCAAAGGCATTCGGAACTGTCGAATTGTGATACACGTTAACGAAATAATGCAAAACTTTTGACTCACCCTCGTGTCGTGTAAAAGTATTCTTTCATTAGTTATCTTACAAAGACATATTTTCGGAATTGTAATTATTCAGTCGCTCTACATGAAAAATATTTACTTTTCTTCATGCTAAGTTTTGTTTGTAGCATTCGTTTTAGATAGAATACAAAGCAGAATAAATACTCAAAGCCAAGAAAAGTGAACCATATCTAATCTCATTTCTTTCTCTACTCTGCTTGTGTAAGAATCTACGAGGAAAATTGTCCAGTGATTCTTCGTCATATAATTATTTGCCAGTTGCTGATTTGAATACCGAATCAAGATGTTTCTTTTCAGCGGTCTGCTAGATTCTCAGCGGTGTATCAACTGTATGGCTGGTAGGCCACTTAAAGGGGGTGCTGTTGAGTGGTACTGGCAATGGAACCAGTCATCAAGGCAGACTCTCTGAATTTGCTCTGCTGAATGTAGAAAAAACAGACTTTGACCACATCAGAGGCCAATTTGCCTCAGTAAAAGTAAAGAAAATTCAATCGTAATTTTTATTACAACTATAATTTGTTAATTAAAAGATTAAAGAAATAAACTTATATTTTTATGCTTATTTTATGATAAAGTTATATAAAAATGGGTTTCAGATGTTTAAACAGTTCTGGCCATAGACAATATTTTTTGTAAAAACACCATTGTATATTCCTAAGCACTTTTGGTCAAAATGTTTATGCCAGCGTCAGATTCTCGATTTTAATGGGGAGATTTATTAGAAATGGGTAAGCATAAGCTTGAAAAAGTTCTTTCTCAAGGATTCATTGAATTAATTAGGAATACAACAAATTTGCGATCTAAATGATATATGCAAGAGATAATTTCTTTCTTTTTGTTTCCAATCATTTTTTTTTCTTGAATTATTAAAATTGTTGCAGAGAAAAATAAAATTGTTAACCTGGATAACAGAACGCCTTCAGGGAAGATAAAATGTTGAATTGCAAATGTTTCCATTACTCGAAATGTTTCCTTCTTTGTCAACAAAATAAAATGGGGGATTTTAATGCAAAAACTACAAAAGAGAAAACACAAGTTAATAAAGATTTGGGAAAGACAAAAACAAACAACAAGAGAGAGAGAGAGAGAGAGAGAGAGAGAGAGAGAGAGAGAGAGAGAGAGTAATTCAACAAGTGAAAAGACAAAAAACCCAACTGGGACAAAGAGAGAGATGACATGATTGAATGATAGATTTTAATGACATGCCATGCCGTCTCGGGTTATTTTTTGCCTAGAGGTTAGGGAACTGCATTCATTGTACGTTCATATTTACATTTTTATGTAGTTGCTTTTTAAGAGTATTTTTGCACACATTTTCATCAAATATTTAAACAGATCAATTCAAGATAGATGGGACCCTAACAGGTAATATCACATCGGGCCCCAATGGACCTTGGAGTAATTGCAATGAAAAAAACTTAACACTTCGTAACTGGAACCTAACCATCTGAAGCAGTTTAATGTAATACCCACTCCTTTTGGGGAGTTCTTATCCTTCAACAGAAGATACAGTCACTGTTTCTAAAACCTACCGACTGGACATGTATACGACATGTGTGTTTCCTGTTGCAGTTTGTGTTCGCTATTTGGGAACTGCTTCTAAGAAAGATTTACATGGTATTCATTGTCACTTCGACTCGAAAGATTAAGGAAACGAGTAAATTTGGCACTACACAATGTTTTTTATACTGCTCTTACTTCATTGTTCCCAAATAAGTTAATTGTAGCGAATATTAGCAGAAACCAACAGTATGTGGTAGACAGGTAGATATTAATTAAGTTGAAATAGAAGATATTGAAATTAGTGTCAAATTAATTGGATGTGTAGATTATGTGCTTGACAGGTAGATATTTTGATAGAAATAGTGGAAGAAAACTAATAAAACTATGAAGATATCAACTTTACGGAAAAAAGTTAATATATATATATATATATATATATATATATATATATATATATATATATGTATGTGTGTGTGTGTGTGTGAGAGAGAGAGAGAGAGAGAGAGAGAGAAAGAGAGAGAGAGAGTGAACATAGAAATATTGAAAGAACGACAATCAGAAAAAGAAGAAGAAGAAGAAGAAGAAGAAGAGAGAGAGAGAGAGAGAGAGAGAGGAGAGCGAGAGGAGAGAAAAGCAACACAAAAGAGAGTTTATTGGAGAATGTTTCATTCCTTCGACCCATCTATTGATTTTTCTACCTTTGCTTCCCTTTCGCTATCAGAAAGGGGAAGATATTTTATAGCGACCAACCACCAGTTACTATGGTGATCTCAAATCATTTCACATCTTGTAATAGCAAGAGAATGACAAGTCAAATTCGCTATTATCATTGTAGCATGGCGAAGAAGGTCCCGGATCGAAATTGAAGTTTGAGGTTGGAAGTACAAGCGGTGTGTGACTTGTCTGGACACTGAGAAGGAAGTGCCCAGACTATCACTGTCAATTAATGTCAGACCTCGATTTTTTTCGCAATGATCTTCTTGGCTCTTCAGTGTCTTTTGGCGTCATTAAGAGACATTCACTCTTAAACAATGGGCCAGAAAAACGGAATAGCATCGACTAAAAGCAACTGACAAAAGAAATGAAGGAAAAAGAAAACACCCCAAAAAATTCTGTCAAATTGGCAAGAATCTTGGATTTATTTTACTGATGTGCCAACTTTCCCTTTTGTTCTTCGAGCAACAAAGATGGACTTTGTACAAACTCTAAAAACAAATCAGAATTGTAAAAAAAATCAAAGAATACCATGTCGCTATTGTTTAACACACACACACACACACACACACACACACACACACACACACACACACACACACACACACACACACACATATACATATATATATATATATATATATATATATATATATATATATGAACTCCATTTTGTCTGAGTTCACGTAGAGACCGATGATTCTTGTTGTATGTCCTTGACTATGCAACAGAGATTCTGCGTACTACTTGAATAATTCCTGGAAGTAGCCCCCCTCCACTAATAGCAGTTGTACGGGAACTTACCCCCCATCTCGCAAACTATCCAAGTAAGACGAAGAAGACATTCTAAGAAAGCAAGGACGAACTCATAAGTGACGTTGTTCTATAGACTCCTAAATATAGACACTAGTGTTGGCAAAAACTTATATTCCTCATTTCTGACCGGGTTTTGTGTGCCGTCTACACAGCGCAACAAGAATGGGGCGGATGGTTTGAGTAATTCAAGGGAATCAGTGCTGCCGGTACAGCTTAATATTAGTGATAATGATGATATATTACCGAGAAAAACTCGTAAACACGAGTTTGCGAATGTTTATTCGTGCCTATTTTGTAATTTCTGTTTATATACAGCATCAAACAAAATTAACAGAACACAATAAAAAGAAGGAGAAAAGGCCGAATCCCCCCCCTTTTCTTAAGAAAGGTGACTTCGGAATCACCAAGAATTACAGAGGCATAATTCTGACTTCTATAGCAGTTAAGATTTATAATGCTCTGATTCTCAATCACATCGAACCAGAAATTTGAAAAAATCAGAGAAACTGATCCACAACGTCATAGATTCTAACAATCCGTCAAATCATACAAGGACTACGTGCAAAAAAGCTCTAGGCAACACTATTGTTTGTAGATTTCTCTAAGGCATTTGATTTCATACACAGAGGGAAGATCGAACAAATACTTCTAGCATATGGTCTTCCCAAAGAAACTGTTACCGTCATAATGATGCTTTATAGTAAGATGAAAGTGAACGTTCGCTCACAGACTTTTTGACATTGTTGTTAGAGTTCTGCAAAGGAATATATAAGCACCAAATCTGTTCCTAATCTGCCTAGAATACGTACTTCGAACGTCGATAGATCTAATAAAAGAAAATAGCTTGACACCAAAAAAGGCTGATGATATCCCGCAAAAACTATAACGGATGCAGACTATGCTGTTGACAGCACTTCTTGCTAATACACCTGGACAGATAGCAGCAGGTGTTATCCTCCATGTGAACACAGACAATCGGAGTACATGTGTTTTAATCAAAACGGAGATATCTCCACTCTAAATATTAGTTTTCTGAAATTAGTTGACAAGTTCATGTATCTCAGCAGCAGTGTTTCATCAAGTGATGTCAATATGCGCCTAGTGAAGGCATGGACTGCTATCGATTGTCTAGCGATCATATGGAAGTCTTACATATCCGATAAAATAAAACGCAATTTCTTTCTAACGGCGATCGAGTCAATTCTACTATATGGACGCACCACATCGATGCTGACAAAGCGTATGGAGAATGAGCTAGACAGTAATTGCACAAGAAGGCTACGAGCTATATTGAACTATCTCTGGAACATGCTGCAAAACAGCAGTTGTACAGACACTTACCTCCCATCTCTAAAACCATCCAAATAAGACGAACAAGATATGCAGGACATTGTTGGAGAAGCAAAACCGAACCCATGACGTTCTCCAATGGACTTCTTCAAATGGATGTGCCAGTGTTGGCTGACCAACAAGAATTTAACTACAACAGCTCTGTCCGGACACAGGATGTAATCTGGAAAACCTGCCATGAGCGATGAATGATAGCGATAGATAGATAGATAGATAGATAGAGAGAGAGAGAGAGAGAGAGAGAGAGAGAGAGAGAGAGAGAGAGTTAGGGAAATCCGTTCTTCAAGTGTGACTTGATGATGATGAGGATTTGGTGTGTATGTATTTTAGATGTTGGCTGCGTATTTGTTCTTTTTGTTTCTTGTGTTTTATTGAATGTAACTGATCACTTCCTACAGACTGTGTTCTTCTACTCTGGCTTTGTATATTAATTTTCCTTATTATCGAGTTTTAGACGCCAGCTGCAGTCATCAGGACTTACACAGGTACCAGGTTTTCTGATTATGGATTGTAATTATTTAGTTTAGAAAACAATGTTCATTTTATGAACAGCCGCCAGAAAGCCGTTTGAGAATATAAAAATGTCACGATTATTATGAAGTAATTACTTGTTAGGATATTCTAGAAACCATCTTTGATAGAAATAACTTACATATAGCATTTTCTATCTATCTATCTATCTATAAATTCAAAAACGAGTATCAACAGATTCCACAGAAAAACGACCACTTCACCAAAGAACAACAATAAATAATTATCAATGACATCAGCCAATTTCTTTCGATTTGAAAAGTTAATCAGAATTCGGATAACATTATGAGTCTTTCAAACGATTACCAAATACTCATTTATGTGTCCCTCTGTCGGTGTGGTTAGAAAATACTGTGTCCCATGAAGAGCAGTAAGAACCCCGCAAAATGAGTGTCCTTGTATGACATTAAACCACATCTGAAACTTTGAGAGAGTGGGGTATGCCCTTGATTTCTATAACTCCCAAGTCCACTCTGACCCGGAGTGTAGAATCTTTTAGGGTCAGGTCTATGGCTCAAATAAATCTGTTTAAAATACTCGAACTCGATAGTAAAATGCGAAGAAAAAATACCAGAGGAAACAACTACACAAAAACTGTAAATATGAATGTTAAATAAACGCGATCCTTTATTTTTTATGCATAAAATAATTCTGGAAGGGTTGATATTCCGTTAGAATTATTCAATCTAGATTTTATGTATATGAATGTGCGTATGTACAAATGTTAGGTTCCGTGTGTATTTACTTACTGGTTCTGCCAACACGAGTACAAATGTATGTTGCTCCCCAAATTTTAAGATTTGTTCATGTACCAGTTACCATCGTCGATACCTTCATTATCATCATAATCTTCAAGGCTGGATAATTATAGTTCTCGTCGTATCCAGATTTATTGTCAAATTAGCTGCTTCTAGCCTCTTAAAAACTTGTTCTATGGCCTGGAGGTGGTCACTCCACGTGTCATTGTAAATGACTATGTCATTTATATATATGTCCACATTACTAATTCCGGCTAGGCATTTATTCATCAGGCGCATGAATGTGGCCTGGGAATTCCTCATCCCAAACGGCATAACCTTATATTGGTAGGTTCCGTCGGGCACCACAAACGCAGACCTAAGCTTCGTTCGGTCGGTTAATGGGACTGACCAATACCCTTTTAGTAGGTCGCATTTGGTTATAAATCTGGCTTTCCCGATGCGGTCAATATAATTCTCCATCCGGGGAATTGGATAGGAGTCCGCTTTAGTAATGTCATTCAGCTTCCTATAGTCTGTGCAAAACCTGTCAGACCCATCTGGCTTGTTCACGAGGACACATGGCAACGCCCACGGACTTTGACTTGGTTCTATTATCCCATTTTCCAGCATATATTTAATTTCTTTGCGGATTATTTCTTTCTTCCGCGGGTTCACCGGATAGGGGTGTTGCTTGATGGGTCGGTCCTTAGTCAGTTCGACGTCGTGCTGGATATCATTTGTTTTCCTCGGAACATCGGAGAATAATCCGGGGAACTTCCTCATAAGTTTGGACAGTCCCACTCGCTCCTGATCAGATAAGTGATTCAGTTTCTCTTCCAAGTTCTCGAGTATCTTGGAGTTCTCCTATTTTATAGGAATGTCCTTAACTATTACATCGTCATTATCCGGTATTCTTTCTGTTTTGACTGTGTCTATTTGCCCCTCGGGCATCTCAGATTCGTTCTTTCGTTCAAAATATTTTTTTATACGATTGACATGGCACAATTGTGTCTTCCGCCGTCTGTTCGGTGTATTTATAATTTAAGTCATCGACCTTCTCAGCTATCGTATATGGTCCTTTAAATTTCGCGTCGAAGGGAGACTTCCTTGTTGGTAAAAGGGTCATAACTTTCTCGCCCTTGCAGAATTGTCTGCCCTTAGACCTCCGGTCATAATTCCTTCGCATTTTCTCTTGAGCTTTACTCATATGGTTTTCTGCTGTCTTTCTAGCAGATTCCAATCTCTTCCGTAGATTTCCGACATAACTTACCACTGTTTCAGTTTCTGTTCTAGGGTCTTCCCACTGTTCCTTTGCTATTTTCAGGGGATTTCTCAACTCATGCCCGTAGACTAACTCGAATGGGCTGTAACCCAACGATTCTTGGATAGAGTCCCTGATAGCGAAGAGTACAAACGGTAACTCTTTATCCCAGTCATTCTGTCTCTTAGTACAGTGAGCTCTTAGCATGCTTTTTAAAGTTGCATGAAATCGTTCCAAGGCACCCTGTGAATGTGGGTGATAGGGGCTTGATGTAACATGCTTCGCTCCTAGCTGTCCAATTACTCTCTTAAATAAGTTAGACATGAAGTTTGATCCTCTGTCAGTTTGGATAACCTTAGGAAGTCCTACTTTCACGAAAAAATTCATCATTGATTCGACCACTTGTTTCGTTGATATGGCTCGCAGAGGGATGGCCTCTGGGAATCTAGAACTTGCGCACATTATTGTCAATAAGTATCGATTTCCCGACTTCGTTCTCGGTAAAGGACCTACACAATCCATTATTACTCGCTCAAACGGTCTCTCTTTGATGGTTATGGGTTTGAGTGGGGCTATAGCTATGCTTGGTTTGGGTTTTCCCGCCTTCTGACAGGTGTCACACGAATTGCAAAATTTCTTCGTGCTGGTTTTGATACCTGGCCAGTAGAAGTGCCGTATTAATTTGTCATACGTTTTATTTATCCCCAAATGACCTGCTAATGGGACTTCATGTGCTAATTGCAGGAGATCCTTTCGATAATCTGTCGGCATGACTATTTGATTGTACCTCTCTCTCCCTTCTTCTTTCTGCTTCGTGGACTGGTAGCTTCGTTTTAATATTCCATTCTCTATGTAATATCGCTGTCCATGCTTGCTATCCATGGGTTTATCCACTTGCTTATATAACTTTTTTAAGCTCTCATCATTTTTTTGGGCTCGCTTCAGTTCTTCCCACGTCTTATTTACCATCGGAATATTTTCTCCCGTTTCGTCCTGTTTTTTACTGCGTAGGTTATATGGATTTGCCTTCTGGCCTTTCTCCTTGCTTTCACAATTTTTGCCTTCTTGTGCGAATTCGATTTTCGTTTCATTTCCGAGTAGGAGGTCTATTTTTTTCATAGGTAGAGTCTTCACTACCCCGACTATTATTTCTCTGCTAATTTTCCTTGTCGTCAATTTCACTTTCCTCAGGGGTACTTTCAGAGCCTTTCCTCCTATTCCTTTAATCGTTGCAAATCCTAGCGGTTTACCTCGCGATAATTATCTCTCTGGTATTAGGGATTGAGTCACACCAGTGTCTCTCAATATAATTACAGGGATGTTATTTCCTTCCCTGTCTTTAACATTTCCCTTTCTTATGAAGGGTCGATATATCTCGTTAACAAGTGTCGTTGAGACCATTCCCTGTGGCTGAGACTCTCCAGCTTTATTCGTTTCTGGTCCGCGTCCCAGTTTGCATTTTATTGCTATGTGACCCGCCTGGCCACATCTGAAACATGTGATCTGGTTCCCATTCTTTGGGGGGTGTCACCCGAGTATTCACCATGCTATCTTTCCTTATGATAGGTTCTGGTGGTTTGCTCACTCGACTTTCCATGTTAGGCTTGCTTTTGTTCCTTTTACGTGTTATCACGTATTCGTCTGCTAGCATCGCTAGTTCGCTGCCTGAGTTTATTTTCCTTTCATTTAGGTAGATTCTCATTTCCTCTGGCACCCAATTTGATATTTCCTCAATTAAGATGAGTTGCTTTAACTTTTCCACACCCTCTCCGATCATTTTTGCAGCATATCACTTGTTCATTAGTCGCTCTTTTTCTTTGACAAATTCCATGAACGACTGGTTCTCGCCTTTTCTTTGGTTTCGGAACTTCTGTCTATATGCCTCCGGCACTAATTCGAAGCTTTGTAATATTGTCTTTTTGACTGTATCGTAGCTTTTACAGTATTCTGCTGACAATGTGGTATATGCTTTTTGTGCCTTTCCTGTAAGGGCGGTCTGTAAGAGCATAGCCCAACATTCTCGTGGCCAGTTCATGTTCGTTGCCGTTATCTCGAAGTGAGGAAAATATTCGTCTATATTCTCTTCAACAAATTTTGGCACTAGCCTGACTTTTTTCGCCAAGTCAAATCCTTTGCGGTCTGGTTCTTGCCTTATCTCTGTTAGCCTAATTTCCCGTAACCTAATTTCTTGCTCCATTTTCGCTTTTTCCAGTTCTAGTCTGGTTTGAAGCTTATATATTTTCAAGTTCAATTTGTTCTTCTTTGAGGTTGGTCGATTCGGCTGGTAACTTGTCCAGTATCTCCGCTTCAAATATTTGTTCGTCCACCATTTGCTCTGAGATGATTCTGACTAATCTTTCTTTTCTCATCGCTTTTCTGGTTTCCAGTTCAAGTTTTTCACCTATTTCTAGCAGTGAACTCTTTCTCATTGCTTCTAATTTACCCAATGCCGGTTCTCTCAGGAAGTCCTCTATTCCGTCCATTCTCGTTTAATTTTATGGACTTTTTTTTTGTGGCTAACGAGCCCCCTCTGTGTGATTAGTTTGTTGTCTAGAAGCCCGGAGGATTCTTACACGTATTTTTAGTCCTTTTTAATTTTTTTTTTTTAATTAAAAATTTCCCGGACGAGGTCCCGTGTAACGGGTTTCCACCCGTATTTTTAATTTTTCGAGATATGGACGAAGTCCTATCTGCGGGTTACTAAGACCACAGACGAATGAGGGTGTTTCAAGGTTAAAGAGGTCAACGTGATATGAATGAATACGTTGGGTATTCTGAACCGGACAAACAATATGACGCTTAGTTAGTTTTCTCCTCTTTTTTTTTTTTTATATATGTATCATTCTTACATTTTTTTATTTTAAAGAAAGCACAACTGTGACAACAGACAAACAAAGAGCAAAACGAATACAACAAAAAAATATACAGCAATGTGGAGGACAAGTCGCTCCCAATAGTATCTAACTAGGTCCTTCCAATAAGACAAAGCTCTCCTTTTTCCAACTTGTTTTAAAATTATATCCACATTTTACTTTTCCCTTTACAATTAAAGAGAGGGAACTTCCTCGTTTTTTTTGTTTTTTTGTTTTTTTTGTATTTTTTTTTTCTTCTTTCACCGAAGAACAAGAGTCTCTCCTCTTTGTCTTTATGGATATACAAATTTTAAACAAATAGGTTTTCCGCCGAAACTAGCTGCTGATGAACAGCCTCAAAAATGTTTCTTTGGAATAGTCTTGATACGGACCTTTATTTAGGTTACGTATATTATTCTTGATAAAAAATTTGACTAACCTTTTTTTTTTAAATCTTTCCTTTCTTTTGTTAATTTTTTTCTTTTTTTCTTATATTCGTTAATCTCCTATTAACGAGTTGCAAGGCACCAGTTTTTGTTTTCCTTTTCTTTTGCGTTGAGCCTCAAGTTCTTACTCAACGGCTTCCCTTGGCCGAATTTCCCCTTTCACCGGACCCCGTGAAAAGGCGACCTTTCTCTTCCTTGGCGAAGCTCGAAACTGACTTTTTGGGTTTCGTTTCTTTTTGCCCTCCCTGCCTCGACCAATGGCATGTCTTCTCCTTATCTGGGTCAAGACCTTTGCCTCTTCTCGGCTGCTTCTTCCACTGTTGCTAGGGCTCGAAGACTCGCCAATCGCCTGCCCCACTTCCGATTCTCATAGTAGTCCTTGCATTATAATCCTACCGTGGCCGGTGGCCGTAACACCCACTTCCTTCTAAAATATTATGATGTTTATCTTAAATATCAACGCTTAGCATAAAGTATCTCTCAGAGATAAGTACGGCACAGAGAAGTTTTTTAAACAAAAGATTATTTTCTTCGAAATTAAATACACCCGAATTTTATTACCTCTCAAGGAACGTTATCCAATCAAAACGGATATTATTAACAATCATTTATTCAAAAATTCTACAATATTGATATTCTTTAACCAAAAGTAAAATCATAACCCTTATGTGATCAAAAATAGATTGCATAGTAAATAAAAAGGATGCACTTATTTTTGGACTACTACATATTTGTATTTTTAGTCACGGAATTTCGATGGTGTAGAGTGCGGTAATAAATAGCTCATTATAATATCCGTTATATTGTATAATTTTCAATTACAAATGATAACATCTTTGTATGTTTACTTAAAATATAATCATTTTTATTTTAAAAATGGCTGGGATGTATTTGTTTATAAGCTATCATCATCATCATCATGTCGTGCCGCTAACACGGATATCCCTCACCCTCTCTCGCCACTTCTCCCTATCATTCATCGCCTCTGGCAGGTCTTCAGGGTTACATCCTGTGTCCTCACATAGCTGCTGTATGTAAGTTCGAGCGGGTCGTCCTGCTTTTGCTTGGCCATATGTAGGGGTCCATAGGAGTACATCACTTACGAGCTCGTCCTTGCTTCTCCAGCAGTGTCCTGCGTGTCTGGTTCGTCTAACTTGTATAGTTTTCGTGATGGGAGGCAAGTGGCCGTATAGTTGGTGTCTCGTGAGGTGTTGTCGCCAGGACTTGTTCAATATTGCTCTCAACATTCTTGTGTAACTGCCGTCTAGTTTCTTCTCCGGTCGTTTAGTTAGCGTCCATGTAGTGCATCCATATAGCAGTATCGATACAACCGCTGCCTGGAAGAAACTGCGTTTCATTTTATCGGTCAGGTGTGACTTCCATATGATCGAGAGCCTATCGATAGCTGTCCATACTTTCGTTAGTCGTGTGTCGATGTCTTTTTCGGTTGATGAGACGCTACTTCCTAGGTAAGTGAATTTGTCTACTAGTTTCAGAGAGGCTTCATCTAGTGTGGTAATGTTGCTCGTTTGGTTGTAACACATATATTCAGTTTTGTGTGCGTTGACATGGAGGCAAATGCCTGCTGCGGCTCGTTCCAAACTATGCAGTAGTGTCTCTGCTTGATTAGGTGTATTCGCCAGTAACGCCAAGTCATCAGCGTAGTCGGCGTCTGTGATTGTTTTTGCGGGGTACCTTTTGCTTCTTTTCTTAGCTCGAAGCCGAAAAGCCAAAAATAGAAACATCTGTCATGTACTTACTTCCTTTGCTTGGGGGGGGCCTATTTACCCAAGAAATAAGTTATTGATGGAATTATATTTGACGGATGTGACAGCCAAAAATTTAGTGAGATCTTCAGCCCCATACATAACAACTTGGCTTAAATCTGGTGGGTACAGTGAACAACGTAGCCCGTAGAAATCAGCCAAATGTTCCTGGAACGAAATTTGTGTCAACAGCCCGTGATATGTTGTATAATCTTAATGTAATTTTTGTCTTGAAGAAAAACTCTTGATATTTATAAATATAAATATAAAGAAAAAGTCAATTATTGAATAAACCTAAGTGTAGACACAAAATCAATTTAAAAATAAATAAATATGGCGCCTGATTAAAGTTAGCTGCCAGTTTAGTTGTTTTGTTTTGTTTAACATTCATATTTTTGTACTACACTCATTGTTAATTTGGTTGCTTAGTTCGTTGGTTCGGGTATATGGCATATCAACCTTTGTAGGTTATTTAACGCCAACTCTATTTTTTTAACAAATAATTAATTCTATTTCAAACAATTCAGTATAGCATGAGGATACAATTTAATTGTCAAAAATATTTCGATTTCAATCAATTTAATTTATTCAAACAATTCCAATTCAGTTTAGTATAAGTACAGATTTTGTTTACGCATAGTTAAAAGTCAAAACAGTTCTATATTAAACAAATCAGTTTAGTGTAAGTACAGTTTCAATGTCAAAAGCAGTTCCATTTCAAACAATTCAGTTTAGCATTAGTATGCAGTTCATTTTATTTAACCGATAGATAGGGTCCTATCAGGTGCAACCATTCCGGGCCAGAGTGGACCTCGGAGCAATGGCAATGAAAGGGTGCTCCGCATTCCCTAAAGCTCCAACACACTGGAACCTCACCATCAGATTGTGTAGTGTCATAATCAGGACACTCATTGGTCGTGGGGGGTGGCATACGCCTCTACAGAGATGCAGTCGGTATATTCTACAGCCCCAACCGACTGGGAAATAGCTAATTTGAATTTTCAAGTTGGTATATTTAGTTAAAATATAAAAAATATTTGGTTTTCCCTAATCTCTACTTCATTAAACTTTTCCTCCAATTATTTATGTAGTTAAATATATCCTTCTAGCCCATTTTATAGCCTATTTCGCTTTCTCAAAATCAGAGCTGATTCCATTTAGCCACCTCATTGCAAAATCGGAAAATTCCTATTATTTAGTCTCATAAAACCAACTAAGTTCACTAATTTAGTATAAGTCCATTTACGTTGTGCTTTCTCTGTGTTATTCGGAACGACTACTAACTTTAGTAATTCCTGCTTTGTTACTGCACCCGTTAATTATTCAGTGAAAGTTTTTTTTTAATACTTTTTTTTGTACTGAACCGCTCTTTACTTCTGTCCGTACTGAGCTTTACTATATAATAGTTGATCTTGTCATCCATATCTTTTGAATCCTTTAACTCAGTCGAGTCATTGTACGTTAAACATGCGCGAAACTAATAGTTACAAAAGACAAAGAATTATAGGTTAATAATACATAAGATTTTATCTTGCTTTGATTGCTGGCATTCGAACACTTTTTAAATCCAACGTTTTATATTCGAGCGATTGTATTTCACATATCGTTTTTTCTTCTTATATATATATGTATATATATATTACTCATGACGTCAATCTGACTTGCCCGTAAATACGAATCGTCAGGAAGAAGGGATCTGAGAGTGAAAGAGTTTTGGTCGAATCTAGAGTGCTAGGGGATGCATTGCGGGTTATGAGTGCATCAGAGAGAGAGAGAGAGAGAGAGAGAGAGAGAGAGAGAGAGAGAGAATATGTGTGTGTGCATCTTTTGATACATCAATATACTTAACTTAAGCACAGTATGACAATGAATCACGCAATGTAGATGCCCATTTGTACATTCACTTGCCAACTGATTTTCCAGGTTTCCTTTCCTACGCTTGATCTACGGTAGAATCCTAACGTATGCATATGTAACATTCATCGAGGAAATCTGAGTTATGCCGTTTTCATATCGCTTATTTTAATATATGTGGGTTGCCAAGGTTACATGTAGGGGTGTCTGTATATCTGTGTGTGTGTCTGTTTGTGTGTGTGTGTGTGCATAGAGAAAAAGTTGGGTGATGTTTTGATGAATGTACATGGCTTAGTAACTGATAAGAAAGAAAAACAGCAGTGTTTACCGATACGAAACTATGAGCGCCGACTGAAAAGTTCACTGGCTGACTAAGATACTTTCATAGCATGTGACCAAATGTGGTTCATTTCCCAATTTATGCTTTTCAGCGCTCCACACACTTCTTCCATCGGTGATGCTCAATCCCATTAAACAAAAATCTATCAACAGAAGATATGATGTCATCATATGAACTTTTCAGCCTCCACCCTCGTAAATTTCTTTGCGTATTCTGCCATTGTCAATGAATAGCCTAGTAGTCTATTAAAGCCTGGTGATCTATCACTGTGTGTATTGATACTCGTGCGACATTTTAACATTTTTGTTGCAGGTTGAAGAATTTTTTAATCCTTGTAAAGTTGACGAATTATTTTCAGTGAATTTGTAAAATACAGGGTATTTTCAAACAAGTCAAATAACCATATATAAAAACAAAACAAAACATGATTATTCGATCAGCAATTGTGTATCCCACTTCAATAGTATAAAAACAATAAATCATTCACTTTTAATTATGGTATTTTGTCAAACAATCTTTTCACAATTCTTTGTCACCGAGCGACCTTTTAATGATGCGTCTCTACAATAATACTGAATTGACCAAAGAGCAGCTAATAGGAAATAACATACATTGAGCTAATGCAAAAAAAGAGAAAAATATCTCTCTAGCGAAATACCTTTAGCAACAAACATGTCATGCTGCCTGTAAAAGGGTTAGCGTTAATTGTGTGAAGAATTTTTATTTCCTCATTTACTAAGATTCGTCCAACTGTAAATAACGAATTATTTACATGTTTTGTTTGAGCGTGGCTAATGCCTACAACCGTTCATTTTCGCTTTAAGATTTTCTGTTTGCTTGCAGTATTTCTCCGATCTTAACACCCACCTATGGGATTGTCATTGTTTTTGATGGTGAATAAAACTGAATCACCATCGAGTGTTTTGGCAAATGTTATGGAGAATTTATCATTCCAGTCGATTAAAATTTTGGGGGCGTATTTTTTTTTCTAAACGTGTAAATGGTTATTGTTGAGTTTCATTTTGAGTAATTAACTAAGTTGGATTATTTTAATTACTTTTTCTTTGGGAAAAATACGTATACTCTCGTAATTTTGCTATTGGTCTAGAATCAATCAACAAAGAAGTCTACGTATCTGTTATGAGGAGAAGTAAAAAAAAGATATGTATCGGTAATTGCAATGATTTTGAGAAATAGTTTAGAGAAATATTGTCTCGATTATTTTCCCAAAAATAATTTATCTTGAAAGGGTTCAGATGATTGATTACTTTTGACAGCATGTCAAACCGTCGTGGATTATATTATACATACAGCTTAGGAAATCGTGTTCATTGTACGTTCCTTTTTATATTCTTTGTGTAATTTTTAAGAATTTTCTTTTTTACACACGGTCCAATCTAATAGGAATATTTTTAAAATATCTATTTGATTCATAGATTAGACCCTTACAGGTACTACCATACTGTGTCAGAGTGGACTTGGGAGTTATGGCAATGAAGTAGTACTCCATTCTCCTCCCAGCTGTAGAACAGGAACCTCATCTCCGGATGCAGTTTAATACAATACCCGGTAAATCCCTTTGATAGGGACTTATTCTTCTTCAGTGGAAAGAGTCGGCGTATTTTAAGCCCGACGATAGGGAGTGATGATATCAGACAATTATTTATTCGCAAAATATTTCATTGACGTATAGAAGAATTTTATTTTCCTGTTCTTTTTTGGTTTTCCTTGTTGTTCAAAATTGTTATAAGTATGCTAGACATTTCACGTTTGCTGGGAAAAGAAAAAAAAAAAGACCCCCCAAAAAAACCCACCAAAACAAGCAAACAAACAAACTAACAAAGAGATAAATAAGCTGTTTACTTGAGATCGACTGAATATTCAAAGTGTATTTTTTCATCTATTTAGTATACTATTCTATCTTAGTATCTTTGACACCAACGATATTCGAGGAGAAAAAGCTAGATGTGGCCAACACAAAAATGGTACAGGCTATTTTGAACAAAGCCTGGAAGGACGAAACCCCAAAACTGCAGCTGTATAGCCACTAATCTCCCATCTTATAAACCATTCAATACATGCTGAAGTAAGGACAAACGCATGTGTTCATTTCTACAATGGACTTTAACACAAGCAAAGATCATGTCAGCAGAGATGTAAAAACTTACACTTATCAGCTCTGTATGGACACTTGATGCCGTCTACAGGATGTACCGAGAGTGATGGCGGATAAGGAAGGACGGCGATCGATAATCAAAGGAATTAGTTCTGTCGCCATCCATTGTTGTTGATGATAATGATGATGATTGTATTTATGGGACTTTTCTATTTTATATATTTCAAGCTACTAAAGTGAAGAATAAGACATATCAAATGGGGAATAAACACTCTTGTTTGTTCAATGGCAATACACACGTACGTAGGACACACATGTTACGTGAAGCACAGGAAAAGCGTACTTTGCGTCGAAACGGGATTTGCCCAATTATTGAAAACTGATTTTTGAGTAGCTGTCCTGATCGCTATCTCATCGCTGGAT
The DNA here is from genome assembly GCA_963585895.1 of Sepioteuthis lessoniana. Taxonomy (NCBI): domain Eukaryota; kingdom Metazoa; phylum Mollusca; class Cephalopoda; order Myopsida; family Loliginidae; genus Sepioteuthis; species Sepioteuthis lessoniana. The sequence continues at coordinate 83,164,149 of OY757932.1, forward strand.
ACTGATGTCAGGAAAAAGGGTTTGGACTTGTGCAAACATTGCTCATCAAAATACGCCCACACATGCACTGTTTCTTTTAAAATGAAAATATTTATAATTATTCCCTAGGGAATTAAAACAATTAAACAAGTGAACTCTAATGACTATCAATAAGTCTGAGCAAGATTAGTGTGTCTGTAGATGAAGGCGATAACAATTCATCCGTTATTTGAGATAAAACTCTTTCTGGATTTTTGTTGAATCTTTATCTTGGGTTGCTGAACAATTATCATAAAACAATCGTGTTTAAATCCTAATCATCAGTCGCGTTTATATTATAGCCCAGGTTAAAGTACAGTAAGGCTAACCATTTGATCCATTTACAAAAAACTTTTCTTATTTCCCAGTGATACCTGCACTGGAAAAATAAGGCCTAAAAAGTTCAGCTTTGGGTTATCCTTATGGCACTTTTAATCTGGACTATTAAGCAAGTTTTTTCTTTACTTTATTCTATTAATCCTATTTCTCTTCAGATCATCAAATGCATTAATGGAATCATTTCTCTTTTGCAATTATAAAAGATTCTATTTTCAATTTTGTGTCATTTTTCCTGGTGGGGAAAAACTCCCCAACTAAGTGCAAAAGCTTTGAAATTTTTATAATTTTTTTTACGAATGTTTTTTATGAATATTATGCTACATCAAATAAATACCTCAGACAGAATTTTCGAAGGATTGATAAATCATAAGTTTAGTTTTTATCAACAAATTGATATTTAGTTTCGAGAAGTGACACGGAACGAGGTTCTGCATTAGCTGATTTAGAAATCAACAAAAATATCATTAGAGAAGAGGATTCCCTGTGAGGAAATCTTTAAAGATTTACTCTCTTTTTGAAAATTATTCAGATTTAAGCGAATAAAAGGAATTTATAATTTGTCGGTCAAGGAGATTAAAATAAACGAGTCAAAAATTGTTGCAGATTTTGTAAATGTTCAAATACTTATGACCAGTATTTTCTTTTGCCTTGATGAATAGGGGGGGAGTCTCCACGGTGTAGTGGCTAATATGCTGGACTGCGACATGGGAGTAAGCAAGTTCGAACTTGAGTCGCACTATTAACCTCACTTTCGGACTAATACACATGGGAAAGGTATGAACTCCCTTATCCCCCCCCCGCCAGCTATGGGGTTAAACAGCACCACTAAAGTTGGTTTACAAGGTTAGATTTGGCATTAAATAGTGTATAAACGTTGATAAACAAAGAAGAAACCAAATATGTATAAACATTAACCGATTGCATGTATGATAAGTCTAAGTCAGGTGTAGAGTGTCTGGTGCTTAATGGCTAAAGTGCTGAACTGAAGCTTTGAAATACTTTGGTATTAAATAACCATGAAGGTTGATATGCCATTTAACAAAGAAACCAAACAGGCGATTTTTTCCAACAAGTTACACTATAATATATATATATATATATATATATATATATATATGTGTGTGTGTGTGTGTGTGTGTGTGTGTGTGTGTGTGTGTGTATTATATTTCATAAAATAAGATAGATCATGACAATATTTGTTGGTAGAACCTCAGTGCAGGTGGGTGTTTTCTTCATTATGGAGGCAGTGAGTAGCATTAAAAAAACGTGAAAGAAAAAAAGCGAAAACTGGTCTTGTAAACAAATTAAAACGTTTGTCATTTTTATCGGAGCTTATGTTTTTTGTTTTGCTTTGTTTTATTTTTATTTTTATTTTATTTTTTTTTTGCAGCTATCAATCTCGAGTTGATGTTTTCAGAGATAAACTATTGATACGACGTTTTCAACGTAACAGCCGTAATTTTGAATCAACACCGAGAATCTTTTTGAATTAATCCCGTTTTGAAGCCTCTTCCCATTTTTTTCCTCCCCACCCAATATCCGTCACAGTTTTTTTATAGTTGTGTTTCATCCTGCTATACCGACATTTGGCGTGTCAGGGAAATAATTAGCTTATTCCGCCTAAGCCTAACCTTAAACCTTCTTCGATCGACAGTGGAAAACTTTCGTGAAGCTACGACATTGTTGTAGTTATCAAGCTCATCATAAGCTGATATTTATTTTTATTTGATAAGAATAAAAGATGGAGTCATTTTAAACTGACAACATGGACACATATTCAGTGATCAGCACACATTAATGTACAGAGAGATTTACAATTGTGATTGGTACACATATATCTGCCTGTTCATATTCACTTGTTCATGGATTGCGCAATTTGCTTACTCTGATCTTTCTATAAATTGTAAATTAAAATATATTCCGTCTTCCTATCAGCTTTTCTCAGGGTCACTTGAAATATTTGAACAATCTCAGCATTTGTTGATATGCAAATAGGAAATACAAGTAAATGTTTTTATCACATTTTAAAAAAGGACTGACGAATGGTGTAACAGTTATCGTCGTAAGAATAGACAAGACGTCCTGAGTTCAAACTCGGGATGAAGCAGTTTGCATTTCTTAGTAATGGTATGCATCCAACTATTCTTTCGGCATATGTGAGAAATGACAGGGAAAACTGTGTTCTTTAACCTTGAAATGGCAATTAGTTTATGAGAAAGAAAATTCAAACCTGTTTAATTCTGCTAAAATTTCCCCTGGTGTAGATGGGTTGGGCAAATACATACATGAATACGGTGGCACAAAGAAAAATAGTTAAATAAATATAAGATTTGAAAACTAAAAAGTAAAACGAAGGGCAACTCAGTTTATATATAAGGTGTTGTAAAATACGGCAAATTTTGACTATCGGCATATTGTTAAAGAAATCAAATTTTTCACGTAATATTTTAAAATTAGGGATAATTTTGAACATTATATCTTAGTAATTTTAAATGGAATCACAGATTCAGCCAAATGCGATAAATTTTCGGAAAACACTGGGTAACTGAAACAGTTCGTTTTCATAAGAAAGTAACAATAAAGATTTTTCATTTGAGACTTTTATTGCCGTTCTACCATCGTTTTCAATCTTTAAGGATACCTTATAAGACTCCCACCCAAAATATTTTATCTTTCCTGATCTACCTTTTGCAGTCCAACATGGAGTTAAAATGTTATTTTCATTAAAAGAAGATTGTATAATTCAGAAAGATGCAACACAGTAATTGACTGAAATTTTCCCATGCCAGCAGCAACAAATTTGTTCTGGTCACCAAAGAAATATAGTTGTTTTAGAATATTAGGCTTTTCTTCTTATCCAGTTTCTGACTCATTTCTCATTAGTTGCTGCTTTCAGTTGATCTAATTCTCTCGGATGTAATGGTCTCTACATAGTCATTAATTTCTTTGTTTTTTTTGGGTTTTTTTTGTCCCTTTCTCAGAGTTCATCTGTTTTCTATTTTAAGAATGGTCCTGAAATGCAAATATTTATGTCTCACTTTGTTTTCTTTTATTTTCACTGTGTTATCCGGCGGAACGGCAATATCTACTTGATATCAAGTTCTTATTTTTTGCATGGTCTTCTGGCCAGGATTAAGTGATCTGTTTGTATCGCAAAATCTCAAAGAAATTTTGCGTTTCATTCTTATGGACAGATTCTGGTATGTGAATATATCATTTGGTAGAAGGGTTACATTTGAATGTCTTGCACGATTCCCAATAGATTGCCGATCTTATCCAGTCGTGCCAACTCTTGTACTCCTTTTGTGCTAGTTTGCAGCACTCATTCAGGTTATGAACTATTTCATTTTGGTCTCCACAGGGCGCACACTTGAAATTCTGTTGCGTATTATCAATTTTTGTATTTATTTAATTGGTCCTTATGGCATTATTTTTAGCTTCTTTTGACAGAGATTCAGTTTCTCTCTTGAAAATTTCCAGATCTTCTTGTGCGAGATCTCGCCAATTTGTCCCTTGAAATATCCATACAGTTGGTTTTTTGTTTTTGTTTTTGTCCATTTCTGTTTCCTAGTTTCTGTTGTTTTTCTTTTTGGCCTTAAGTTGCTGTAACTGTCTAAAACAATCAGTCTTTCTTTGTACGTTTTCGTGTATTTCTCGAGTTCTTGTAGTGATAAATCAACCCAACCCTTAATGCTACTCAGTCTTCTTCCTTCTTTTTTTCTTGACACGTACAATCTATGTCATCTCCCAGATGTAAGATCTTGTGTATAGTCATTAACTTCCTTGTCCTTTGATCTATTTGTCAGAGTTCTCCTTTGTCTATTTTAAGAATAGTTATGATAATCATAATAAAAAAGATTGATCCGGTGTTTATTCATTTGATGAGTCTTCTGCTTTCAAGAAGTTTTCTTATCCTCTTAATGTTGTCTTTCCTTATTTTTTCTTCATCTCCGCTTGCTTGATGGTGTTCGCTTCTAATATTCCCATGTACTAGTAATTTTCCTTTTCTCCATCTGTTTTCATATGTTCCTGATTTGGTAATACTATTCGTTCCTTTTTTTCCCCTCTTTTCCCACTTTTCATTACAAGCATAGCACATTCTTCCATGCCAAATTCCATATTTTTATTGTTTCCATCCGGGTTTGCAGTTTAGGGTTTTCATACTTTGCAAATATTTAAAAATCATCCTAATAGATAAGATAGTTTATCTTTTCCTGTGAATCTGTAAATTTGTGGCTCCAAGTCTATTCGCTATTGTTTTTACATGAGTGGCATAAATACTATCACAAATGCTGAGAGAGTCTCCCTGGAAGATGCCTCTTTGTATTTGATGTGAATCTACTTGATTAACAATTACTATCACAAATCCTGAGAGAATCTCAAGGGAAGATGCCTCTTTGTAGTGGCTATGAATCTACTTGAGTGGCATAATTATTATAACATTTCTTTTCGTGTCTCTGCGTTAGAATTTTCCACAGCACATGTTAATAGGTTATTACTCTATAATTGACGGGAACAGTTCTTTTTGTGCCGGGGGTCTTTTTGGATCAGGGCAGTCTTCCCCTTCATCACCATCAATTATAACTCCTTTTCGAGTTTTCCTACCAGCGTTAGCCGATAGTATATCACTGGAGTTTGAGTGACAGCAAGTCTCCTCAAGTCTCCAGGACCCTCCTCAGTATTCTGGCAGATCTTAATAATGCTATATTTTGGATGGTCTCCACTAGTCCTCTTATTTCCAAGTCCTCCAGTCCCTGTATTAATACTTTGGTTTCCTCGATAAACTTTATAACTTTGTCATATACCTTGCACATTTTGAGATTGTCTATTATCTAGCTTTGCGAGACTATATTGTATTCATTTTCGTAGTCAATCCACGCCATAACTAGATATTTTCGTCACATTTTTCTCTCCTTGAGAATTATTTGATCAATGTATAGTAGATCACCTGTTCATCTTGTTCCCTTGCGGTATCCTTTCTATTCTTCTGGGTACAGTCCGCGGCGTATTATAGAGATGTAAATATCCCCCCTAATTTGCACTGTTAGAATTTTCCACATAATCGATAGGCATGTCATGAGTCTATAATTGTTTGGGGATTATTATTATTATCATTATTATTATTATTATTATTATTTACTCATTAGAGTTTTTCACATCAGCGTTACCTGACGGTTTTTCACTGGAGTCTGAGTGACAGCAAGTCTCCACAAGTCTCCAGGACTCTTCTCAGTATTCTGGCCGTTCTCAATAATGTAGTAGTTTGGATGGTCTCCACTCGTCCGCCAATTTCTAAGTCCTCCAGGTCCTTTAGTAATCCTTTAGTTACTGTTCCAAATGCACAAATTACAATTAGCTTGATTGTCACCAGTATGTTCCATAGTTTGTTCAATTCCTTTGCAAGGTCGAGGTACTTATCGTTCTTTTTACATTCTTTCAGTTTTATTCTGCGGTCCGCCGGGACAGCAAAGTCGACAATTTTGCAAGTTCTCTTGTTTTTGTTGATTATTATTAGGTCTGGTCTTCTGGCCGAGATTAGGTGATCCGTGTGTATGTCAAAGTCCCATATGAGTTTATGTGTATCATTTTCTAGGACAGGTGCTGGGATGTGCATTTACAATTTGTTTGTATGGATAAATTTAAATTTCTTGAACATCTCCCAGTGGATCACCTTGCCGACCCAGTCGTGTCTAGTCTTATATTCCTTCTGCGCTAATTTGCTGCCTTCGCTTATCATGTGATTGATGGTTTCATCTCTGTCAACGCATAGTCTACATTTGCTATTTTGTTGCGTCTTATCTATTCTCGCTTTGATATGATTGGTTCTTATGGCGTTGTTTTGTGCTGCTGTTTGATGAGATTCTGTTTCTCTCTTAAAGTAGCCTTTTTTTAGCCATGTCCAGGTTTTGTCGTATGGGATGTTGTTTATAAGTCGTTTAAAACGTCCATAGAGTTGCTTTCCTTCCCATTTTTCTTTCCTAGTTATTGTCATTCTGCTGTCCATCGTGCTGTAATCAGTCGTCCATCGTATTTTTGCATATAGTCTTCGAGTCGTTGTATCGATGCCTTATGCATTATCATTAGTTTTCTTGTTCTTTGGTCCATTTGTTTAAGTTCGTCACTGGTCCACTTGAGAAAGGGTCCGGAATATCTAACGAGTGGTTCAGCCCAGGTATTTATTCCTTTGATAAGGTTTTTGCTGGAGAGTTTTGTCTCGAGTAGTTTTCTGGTTCTCCTCAGATATTGTTTTTGAATTTTGTCTTTCATTTCCACTTGTTTGATGGTGTCAGCCTCCAAGATCCCCAAGTATTTGTAGGTTTCGTTTTCTGTGAGCGTTCTAATCTTGTCTTGATTTGGTAGTTCCATTACGTCAGTTAGATGTCGTTTGCCACTTTTCGTTAAGCATTGCACATTTTTCTATACCAAATTCCATTCCGATGTCCTGACTGTATATTCTAACTGCGTGTATTAGAGTTTCCTGTTCTTTTTCATTTTTCGCAAATAGTTTGATGTCATCCATAAACATTAGGTAACTATGGGTAAATAGTAGGGCAGACTAGGTTCTTCAGCCTTGGTGAGGCAACTAGTCTAGGAGAAGGAAAACTCTGAATTCAAACCTGATAAGCTTCGCTTAAAAAAATAATAACAAGCGGAGGGGTTGGTAAATATACATAAACATTAGGTGACTGATTTTTTCATGTGATCTATTAAGTTTGAATCCAGCTGTGCATTTTCTGAGTATATGTGGTTAAGTGGCATCATGGCAATTATGAACAGTAAGGGTGATAGAGCATCTCCTTGGAAAATACCTCTTTGGATCTTTGCTTCAGCTAAGCTTCTTCCTCCTGCTGTCAATTCCACTCTCCAATTTTTACGGTTTTGTCGATAAAGTTTATGACTTCCTGTGATATCTTGTACATTTTGAGGTTCCAGGTATGCGGAACCATATTATATTATATGCCTTTTTGTAGTCAATCCAGACTTAGCTAGATTTTTCCGTCTGATCTTCCTCTTATTTAGAATGTGTTGATCTATGCAAAGTAATTCTGCTGTGCCTCTGGATCCTTTGCAGCGTCCTTTATGTTCATTAGGGAACAAACTGCAGCTTGTTAGCGAGAAGTAAATCTCTTCCCTTATTTATGCTGTTAATATTTTCCACATCATTGGTAGGCAAGTTATGGGTCTGTAATTGTTTGGGGGGGGGGTTCCTTCTTTGGGGGGCCCTTTTGTATAAAGGTGATCTTTCCTTTGATCATCCATTCGAGTACGTGTGCTGCTTGTAGGCATTTATTTATTCCTAGTACTAGTCTGTCGTGAATGGAGGTGAATTTATTGAACCAGAAACCATGTATTCAGTCATGGCCTGGCGTTTTCCAGTTTGATATCTTTTCTTTTTCGTTTTGAGTAAATTGGTGAGTATTTCGGGTCTTCTTCGAATCCTTCTAGTTCTCTTGTCATATTTTTTTATCCATTCAGCCTTTTCGTTATGTTTTTTGGGTTGCCATATTTTAGTCGAAAATCGTTGCGTTTCTTTTGCATCCGGTTGCTGATAGAATTTTCTTTCATTGTTTTGTCTGTATTGTTTTACCCTTTGTCGATATCTCATTAATTTTCCTTCTTTCGCCTGTACTTTCTAGTTTATTTCCTCAAGTTGTATTGTAAGTTTTTCCTGTGTTGTCTTTTCTTTTCTATCCCCAATTTTTCCAGCGTCTTTCTTTTGTTTTATCATTTTTGCCGGTTTTCGTAGATTTTTTATCTGAGTTTCTAATCGAAATTCCCATCCGAGTTTTCGTTTTTCTTTCGTGCTTTTTGAGGGTATCACAATTTTCTCACAAACTAATTTCGCTCCTGCATAAATTAGTTAATTTAATTCGGTTATATTATTTGTTGATATATATGTCAGTTTTTGATTCACTTTATTTTTTTCTGCACTATTTTCCATTCAATGTTTCTTAATGATGGTAAAGTGATCTTTTCACTGTTTATAATTCTCTTTAAATTTTCTAGATTTAACTTGTTCTTGTGATAGTGTTTGTTCTGGTTTATTTGGTTGTGGAGTGTTTGGTTGTGTGGAGTTTTCATTTTCCGAAGTTGGTGATTCTTTTCGGATAGGTTGTTTTTGTTTGTTAATATTTGATGTGCCAGGTAATGTATTATTACTACTTTGTTGATCATTTATTTTCTGGTGTATTTCTATTATTTCAAGGTCAGAAAACCAACCCTTCTTCATTATTGTTCTAACTTGGTCAGCGTGTCTCTGACTAGTTGTCAGAAAATTATAAAGTTCTCGTCAGATCACCATCATTCTTTCCTATATCCTCTTTGTGTAGGGTTTCTCTTAAAATAGCAGTGTAGCATGCTTTCCGTTTAGGTATCTGGTTGATGTGGTTACTTAAATCACCATTTGTGTACCTGAAAAGAGAACAGCCAACATTCGCAGGATGACCACCAGGTCTCTCATGTTAGCTATCAAGAGAGCATCTGCCTCTCATGACACCAAAGCCTGAGACCTGGGTCCCACGTTGAGTAATATTTCAATTTGACTTTTTATCATGGGTGGTATATTGTTGCTATACCAGACCCAGGGGTTGTTAATCATCTGCGCACCTGACACAGATGTGACCGATGACAGTCATGGTGACTGTTCATTGACAGCGGGTCTCACAAAAAAAGAAAAAAGTTTTAACTTAGTTAAAGTCAACTGACTTACTCTTATGATTCATTTCTTGACGTGTATCTGACCTAACGTCAGTCATTCCCGTATTATCTCTTTGTTTTGTATTGCATTTACTGCCCAATTTTAAAATATTTCCGTTAAACTGGTAATGTAATAATAAATACTAAGCTCCTGATATTCTTCCCTTATATGGAGGACAGGAAAAATTCTAATAATTTCAGACTCCATCAAATACTCATTTCCTTAGATAGACAGTAGTGCCACAAGTGATATAGAGATAATGAGCTGCTAAATTTAAAAAAACAAACTATTTTGTCGTCTAAAAAACATTGTTGTTGTTGTTATTATTATTATTATTATTATTATTATTATTATTATTATTCCGCGCTTTTATCAAAATTAGAGACTAAATACGCAATAAAGATATGTTTTTCTTGCTAGAGTATTTTGGAAAAATCTTATTATGCTTATTAAACACACAATTATTTATAGAAAATTACTTTTTTGAAGAATGATGAATTTGTATATCTCGGAAAGATTGGGTAAGTTGGCTAGTGTAAATGTGGGTATATATTTAATATTAAATAATATTATGAAAATTCAAAGAGGTGAAGACTGCCATATTCTCTAATGTACTCAAAAATGTGCGTGCAGTTCTGTGTAAATTTGTATCCAGAGCGTAAAATACATTTAATCGGCGATTGGTTCAATGAAACTAGATCATTTGTTCCCCCAAAGATCAAATATGAATACTAAGATTTCAAAGTCAAACAAATTGAAACATCGATTTATGGAAACATTTGAAAAATAAAAGTATGCACTTTTATATGAAAACGGACAAAAGTATTATTATAACATGAGATTATATCCCAAATTATGAGAGATAGACAGATTATTATTAGTAAAAAAGAATTTGTAGCGCCAGTTTCTTAAGAAATGATATATATTCTTCTGAAAGTCATTAATGGAAAGATTTTTGTGAGAGTTGAAATGCGCTCTCTAACATCGGAGAACAAGGGGATAGAATTTTGACTTGCAAGTTAGACAGGAAGGTTTGACAACAAATCATTTAAAAAGGAATATATATATATATATATATATATATATATATATATATATATATATATATATGTGTGTGTGTGTGTGTGTGTGGTTATTATGGGATGTGTACAAAAACATACATATACTAATACAAATATATATATATATATATATAGGCGCGCACACAGACAGGTGTGTGAATTTGCGTATGTATTTGTGTGTGTATATAGTGTCGGGTATGTAAAAAAATCAGACAAGTTTACCAGCAGATTGTTGGAAACAAATAGATAAATAGAAATCTTTGTGGGCACATATATACTTATATAAATGTATGTGCGCGTGTGGGTGTGTATGGATTGTATATGGGATGAATAAAACTGACAGATAGACAGACAGACACACACACACACACATATATATATATATATATATATAATTTTATATTGATATCAAAACAAATAGATATAGATATAGATAGATTAACAGATACAAAAAATTATACATAAGTATAAGATCTTGTGCATATATATATTTTTTTTAAACTTACAGATACACACACGTACACAGGAATATTTGAGTGTGTGTGTGTGTGTGTGTGTGGAGAGAGCCCGAAGTTCATACATAAACTGAAACAGATAAATATTCAATCGAAAAGATATAAAAAGAATAGATGCAACAGAAGATTAATATTAGGTCAAATAACTAATACTCCGATTAAGGGAAAGGTTTTTTTTTATAAAGCAATCGATTTTCATGTTCATATTGATAGATAATCAAGCGAATAGTTTTATCGATCTATTGATTTGTTCAAGCACTTAAACTCAGGAATAGATAGATATATAGAAGAAATAGATAGTTTGAGGAAGAGAGAGAGAGAGAGAGAGAGAGAGAGAGAGAGAGAGAGAGAGAGAGAGAGAGAGAGAGACTTTAAGAGAAAATACAGTCAATAAAAAAGTAAAGACAAGTGCAGTGAGCATCGAAAAAAAAGGTCATTCTCAAAAGAGGTAAATTTACTTTTAATTATCTGAGTAGGTTAATTGATAAAGAGTAGGTTTATGGATCAAGAAAGGAAATGAATCGAAAGAAAAAAACAATAAACGTTTGGAAGCTAAAGTGGCAGGAATTAATTTTTAAGTGCGTGTGTGTGTGTGTGCGTGTGCATGAGAGAGAGAGAGAGAGAGAGAGAGAGAGAGAGAGAGAGAGAGAGAGAGAGAGAGTTGTGTGAAGAAGGAAAGACAGACAAACAGATCAACAAAAGATTAAATTACGGAGGAAGAAAGACTTTAAATAAAAGTAGGCAGATTCAATTGATATAAACTCTAATGCATCGGATATTGAGAAGAAGAACAAGTACAATGAAGCTAATTCCACAATTGGTAAATTGAAGGATCACTCGTCATTTGCTCAATATTTTCTTTTAAAAATCTATTTAAGCATCGAGAGTTTAATTTTGCAAATCGAATTGTTTCGTCAAAATCAGAGGTGAAGTGTTTGTAAGCCAAAGGCCGCGCTCTTGCTGAATCACCTGCAAATATTTGACATGCCTCAGTCGATCGACTGAGATATTGCAACAATAATGGATGATCACGATAATCTAAAAAAGGGACTTAAAAATAAAGAAGAATTTAAAAACATAATTGGACACGGAAATCATTCAAAGTAAAAAAAAACAAAAAAACTGAAAAATTCTAATGGAAAAAATGGAGGACTAACTACAACGAAGTGTTTTAACTGAAAGAAAGGGAAGTTAATTGGCTGGTATCGTGGTCCAACCTCAATTACAGATACAGATGAGGACGCATTGATATAAAGACACATGTATTTTCAGAAACACAAATACAGAAATTCTGATACATACATATGTGTACATACATACGTGCACACATATAGACACATAATAGGTAGGCAAGGTATCTTCTCGACATGCAAATAAAAGTAATGTAATGTGAAATTATTCTTACACAAGCATATACATACGTCCAAACATGCTCATAATGAAGAGCGGAAAAGACAAAAAAATTGAACTGCTAAATCAAGAAAGAAACAGAACGTTTGAAGAAAAGGAAAATTACAAGTACTTGGGAATGTTGGTAGTTGACACCATCAACGAAGAAGAGATGAAAGAAAAAATAAGAAAAGAGGACCCCAGACAAACAAGAAAGCTTTTCGAAACCAGACTCTCATAAAAGAAAAATACACCTGGGCAGCCCCTTCCCTGTAAGATACTCGGACCATTCTAAAACAGACAAGGGAAGAACCCAGACAAAGAGACCTGAAGACAAGAAAGCTAATGAAAATGCACAAGCCGTCACATCCGAGACATGTGTCAAGAATAGAAGAAAGAAGAGGACTCGCTCGCACTGAAACACGCATGGATGCAACAATTCGAGGAGTCGATGATTACAGAGCAAAGAAAGACTAATAACAGCGACTAGTGACAGCACTGGCAACGTAATTATCAACAGAACAACCATAGCTAGGAAACAGAAAAGGGAAGAAAACAATGTACGCATATTCTAAGCGATAAACTGGTGAAATCTCAAGAGAAAAGACCTGAACATGGCTATGGAAGAGAAACCTCTCAAGAGAAACTGAATCTCTTCTAATCACAGTACAAAACAACGACATAAGGAGTAAAAGCGAAAATGAATAATACGAACTAAATATCAAGTGTGGGCCATGTGATGATAGAGACAAAACGATTAATCACATAAATGAATGCAGCAAACAAGTGCAAAAGGAGTAAAAAACTAGACATAACTGAATGGGGAAGTTGATCCACTAGGAATTGGGCGAGATACTCAAATTTGTCAATACTAACAAAATGTATATGCAAAAACTATTATCCGTCCTGGAGAAGGAGACGTATAAAATTCTCTAGGATTTTGAAATACGAACAGATCACTTAATTCCACCCAGTGTCCTGGTGTGCTGAAGAGACTTGCTGTTATGATTTTCAGGGACAACCATTATTTCGTATTGGTTTGAGTATTTTGCATAATATATATATATATATATACCTAACCTATTGTAGTTATATGCACAGCATGATAACTAAACTGAATACACGCACACACACACACACACACACACACACACACACACACACATGTCTATATATACAAGGTCTGTAAAGAAAATAATGTACCTTTTTGGAGGATTCATTTTGCGCAAATTTCCCGTCTACTCGAGTCCTTAGTCAAATTGTCGTGAACAATCGTATGACTCAAATTTAATTCATTAGCAAATATTCTCATTGGTAATCGTTGTCACTTATGTTCCATTTTCCTCAGTTTATAAAGTAACCAACTAACCAGAAATGTCTTCATTTTTCACAATCTCTCGGCCTTCCAAAATGCCTTCTCCCTAAAAAAAAAAACCCCCCAAAACTCTGCCCATGATTGATCTTGATTTTCTCTAGTCTATTTTAACTTGTTAAAAGTTTTTACTATATTTCCGGAGGGCCCAGTATATCTTTCTTGGATAGTTTATGTGATAGGAAGTCAGTCGCCGTACACCAGTTGTTTTGGAGTGATTTTTCAAAAGAGCAGATGAAATCTTCGAGTAGTTCTCACCAAGCTTTTTTTCCAGGCGTTTCATTACCATTCAAACGGTGCAGCCTTACTGTAGTACTGACATGTTAGTGTATTGACAACCATATTGTTTATAACATGTTAATAGTTGTCCATTCCTTACCTATGCGTATGTTCACATTGTCTTCAGTCGATTAGATGTGGCTACCAAGGTACAGGAACTGATTGTCTAATTTGCTGAAATTAGAACTGGTCATATATATGTTTATACAAATTGCAGACCTAGTCGGTATATATATATATATATATATATATATAAAGCAATATAAGGAAAATTATGAATTTAAACAAAATAGGCTTATATAGATATGACGGTTTAATTTACATGCCAAATAATAGCGGCCCCAAAAATTCTAATTTACAAAAGAAAATTATTAGAGAATTAGAAAATTTAGGATTTAAAATTGAGATCACCTCCTTCATAGAAATAGTCAACTTTCTATAATAGATATAGAATGAATAACACTAACAATAGTAATGATCACTTAGGAAATAGTAATTATAAGAACAAAAACAGACATGGAAAAATAAGTTGATTTAACCCTCCCATCTGTAAATTCATAAATATTAATATAGGTAAATATTTCTTAAATCTAATCGATAAACATTTTGAAAAAACAACATCCGAAGAAAATATTCAATAGAAATGTTATAAAAATTAGTTACTCATGCACCAACTACATGTTGCAAATAATCATTAACCACAACAAAAAATCACTGGCAAATGTAAACGAAGAAAGTAAAAAAGAAAACCCCCCTGCAACTGTAGAAATAAAAAAGAATGCCTCTTAGGGGGAAAATGTAAAAAATAATATTTTTATCATTGAATTCACAGATAAGTATGTCAAAAACAAATGCAAGGATTATTAAATAAGTTTCCAGACTTTTTTCGTATGGGCACTTTTATTGATAGTACACTCATGAAACTCTAGTCCCCTTCGAAGTACTTTCCTCCGGTTGCAATGCACTTGTTGTACCGTTCCATCAACTTCTGGAACGCCCCATGGAAGTCCTCTTGTGTGAGCGTGTCAATGACCTTCGTCACAGCCTCTTTCATCATCTCAATTGTCTCATAACGACAGCCTCTGAGCTTAGGGAATAATCAAAAGTCACAGGGAGCAAGGTGTGGACTATAGGGAGGGTGAAGAACTGTCTTGATTCCCATCTTGGTCAAATAGTCTGTGACAAGGATGGAGTTGTGGACTGGTGCATTGTCCTGGTGGAAATGCTACTGACCCGATTTGAAGAGAGCTGGCCTCTTCCCTAGGAATCTCTTCCTGAAATTCCTTAAAACCTCAACATAGTAACCCTAACCCTACCCCTTTTGCCAATCAACTCTGGTGTATTGACTTCCTTACTCCTCCTACAACTCTCATCATCCCTCACAGACACCCAGCTTTCTTGATTCTCTTATGCCAGTCCAAAACTGATGCTCGATTCATGCAAGATGGTCCAAAGCAGTCTGAAGCATTCCATACGTTTCTGTGGCATTTTTTTCAAGTTTAAAACAGGGCTTTATTGCATATCTTTCTTCTAAAGTGTCCTCACGTCCAGATTGCATTTTTGAAATTCACCAGCTGTGATAATCAGGCTGTAGTAGGGTGTGTTCCAATTGGTGCTGTAGGTGTTCCTTTGAACCTGAAATCATAAAAATTGGCCAGTCATATCATAAGATATATAGCAGTAACATAGGGAATTTTCAAGAGTCTACGACAATTTTAAATGCCTGTACAAAAAATGTATGATTATCTTTTTGGGGCCACTTCAAAATTTTCAATATCTGTTCATATAAATCAGATGGAAAATAAACTCCTCATATTTATTCTACTATTATAACTATAAATTCATTATTTATATTTAGAATGCATACTTGTGAATTGATGGCTACTTTTGAGATATTGTATGCTTTACAAGTTAAAAAAAGGGTGTTCATTAGTTTTAGAAAGGACTATGAATACTAATAATAAAATCTTAATTCTCAAGAAATGCCAGCGTCTGGAAGATCAACTTTAATTAATAATTTAACTGTCTCAGCATTGCAGAAAATTCTAAACTGACGGTACAAAATAATGCAACATTTCAATACAACCAATTAATAGTATAAGAAACCAACTTCATCAACTGAAAACTTGGTCGAGGGATACCACATGTCCTGAAAGGAGCTTAACCGAATCCGCAACATAATATTTCTACAACATTAAGGACAAGCGGCTTCGAGCTGACAAAGAAAAGAAGCAGAAGGTACCCCACAAAAACAATTATCGACGCCGACTACGCCGATGACATAGCGATTCTGGCAAATACACCCAGCCAAGCCGAAACACTACTGCATAGTTTGGAACAAGCCGCCGCAAGCATTGGCCTCTATGTCAATGCACACAAAATTGAATATATGTGCTTTAATCAAACAGGCGACATTTCCACACTAGACGAAACCTCTCTGAAACTGATAGACAAATTCACCTACCTAGGAAACAGTGTCTCATCAACCGAAAAAGACATCGACACGCGGCTAACGAAGGCATGAACGGCTATCGATAAGCTATCGATCATATGGAAGTCAGACCTGACCGATAAAATGAAACGCAGTTTCTTCCAAGCAGCGGTCATGTCGATACTGCTGTATGGATGCACTACTTGGACGCTAACAAAACGGCTGGAGAAGAAGCTAGACGGCAATTACACGAGAATGCTGCGGGCAATATTGAACAAGTCCTGGAGGCAACACCCCACAAAACACCAACTATACGGCCACCTACCTCCCATCACGAAAACTATCCAAGTTAGACAAACCAGACACGCAGGACACTGCTGGAGAAGCAGGGACGAGCTCATAAGTGATGTACTTCTATGGATCCCCACTTATGGCCGAGCAAAAGCAGGACGACCAGCTGGAACATACATACAGAAGCTATGTGAGGATACGGGATGTAGCCCTGAAGACCTGCCAGAGGCGATGAACGTGCTGGCGGCATGACATTATGATGATGATGATGATGAAGGACACGACGCGCTAAAGGTTCTTATATATATATACATATATACATTTAAATGAATTGGACCAGAAGAGAATTTGTTTTTAACTTATTTATTCTTCTCTAACACGGGTTCTTAACATTTTACGTCGTCTTCAGGAAGTAAATGGTTTGTTCTGGTATTCTCTTTGGTGTATATAGTAGTGACTGTTTTGATAAGTTTTTGGTTCTTTTTAATTCCAGGATTTGTCTGTGAACGTCTAGTTCGAATAAATTGACCGTGACAAATGCTCGTCTCTGCAGAAGTTTCTCTTTTTCTTCTCCTTTTTCTTTTTGCAAGAATGTATTCTGTGGCCGTGTGTGTGTGTGTGTGTGGGTGTGGATGCTCGTGTCCATCTATGTGTATATAGTTTCGGGTTTCTTGTTTTTCTCATTTATTACTTTTCCTCCTAATAATCTATGATAGTTGATATGCCATAAATTTTAGTTGACAACAAATCTTCTTCCTTGAGTCATTGTGTACGTGTGTGTGTGTGCTTACACACGTAAGTATGCGTGTGTATCGTGTTTTCTTTTTCACCTTTATGTATGATTTTTTACCTGAGCTCATATTCCGATTTAATTTTTTTTTTCGTCTAATCTATTAGAAAAAAAATCAAATCAGAATATGAGCTCAGGTAAAAATAATCATACATAGTAGTAGTAATCATAGTGATGTAAGAACATTAAATTTATAAGTCCCCCAAAATTCATTCCCATTTGTCCAGCAGGACCCATAGCGTAACGGTAATAGGCATTGGTTCCCTAAGCTTCTAAGGAGACAATCATCTGGAGGTTGCTAGTTCAATCGTAACTACAGACGAGTAATAATACAGGAATATTTAGCACTTATACCCGGTTATGGTAAACGCAATCAGAATAAGCGACTCCCGAGGATTAAATAAAGGACGTAGCTCGAAGTTCCGTGTAGGCTCCCAACAAAGACCTATAGAAGAAGGCCTGAGAGCATATCGGCCGAAACGTTGTAAATAGTCCGAAATCCCTGAATGGTAAAAGTCATCAACCTTCTCCTCAGAAATTCAGACGCATAATATTCGATTACGTGTACAACTTTTTTTTTTAAATTGCAGCTTAAATTTTTATCTATTATGAATTTCGTTTTGGGGTTTTTCCTTCTATGATCATATTACATAATCCATATCTTTTATCCTCGCAATTTTCGTACTCCATGAGTGGTGTGTTACCCAAATGTTAAAGAGGTGAGTATCTTTTTAAAAGTCTGTGTTGTCTCTGGCTTTTAATGATTTTTGTTGTGTCTAGTATTCAGTATCTAGTATACTTTTTCTCTAATTGTTGCAACTCAATATATATATATATATATATATATATATATATATATATATATATATATATATATATATATATATATATATATTAGGATAGTATAGACTCAAAGTCAATGGTACACGGTGGCCGTCAGTTTCTTTCCTATGTTATCATTAGATTAAGTTTTGGTCTCTATCTACACTATCCCAAATTATTTATATATCCAACATAGAGCACTTTTTAGTCATGAATATAAGAAACTACTTCTAAATGTGTGTGTGTGTGTTGTGTGCGCACACCTCAGTGCATGTGTGCATACTTCTCGCATGAATGTGTTTGTGTCTGTGTGTGCTGTGCGCTCATGTGTGTGTGTGTGTGTGTGTGTGTGTGTGTGTGTGTGTGTGTGTGTGTGTGTGTGTGTGTGTGTGTGTGTGTGCTTATCAAATACTGATGATCAAAAAGATAGAGACAAAAAGTGAAATAAAAATCTACATGAACAAAAAAAGAACGCTGAAATTCCATTCGCCAAAAAAATTCATTTCATTATTGTCTTGTCTTTTGGCATGTAGAATTATTTCTTTGAGTGCAAAGTAGGGAAATAAATCAAATGATTTAATTGCTCTAGCCTTTTCTAAAAATTACAGGTTATTACATCAGCATGTACAGATTATATATATATATATATATATATATATATATATATATATACATAAATATATATATATATATATTTATACCTAATGTGTCTGCAGATACAGTTATCATGCACTTTATATTTAGTAAAGTTGGTTACATTTATATATCGATCTATCTTATAATTTACTGCATGTCCAGTTTGTATATATATATATATATATATATATATATATATATATATATATATATATATATATATATATATATATATATATATATATATCGCCATTGGCCGGGGTGACCAGGGTTCAATCCCAGGTCTAGTCATACCGAAGACTCAAGAAATGGTACTTGATGCGGCTTTACTTAACACTCAAGATTATTAAGTACGGATCAAGGGTAAAGTGGAACAATCTAGGGAAAGAAAATGCGCCCTTCACTTACCCCTCGGTGTTGTAGCTAATGAAAAGGGAGCCTTCCGGTCACTCTTGACTATGGTCACCAACTTTATTTTTGTTAAAAATCACAACCTTACTATCCTTTTGTTTTCTGTGATTAGTTGTTTTCTCTGCAGCAAAGAGGTCATCAGACAGAAGGTTATAAAATTAAAAAGATGTCCCTAAAATATAACTACATGACATATTTAGGATATATTACATATATTTTAGTTTTATTCTTTATCCTAAAACCCGCAGTTTGATGATTGTGTCTTATCCATACCACAGAAACCAAAAGGAAAATTTGATGATAATAAATTAGTTTTGGTTCTTCTCTGCTTGTCAAAATTTAAACACTTTAATAATCGATTTAATGTGTTTATTAAAACGAATATATTTGGTGCTACGATTTTTGTTTTTCAGTTATATATATATATATATATATATATATATATATATATATATATATATATATATATATCGCGCAAAATCAACAATTATTCTCTAAAATAGCATTTTATGATCCGAAACTAAAGCTTAGACAGAATAAAACCAGGAAGATTGAATTTCAGGTTCCCAAATACAATCGAGTGCAGTTACTCTAAGTTGCATACGTTTATATTCTTACTATCATCAGAAAAAATACGAAGTGAAAAACGAAAAACAATCGAACACACATACACACACGCACACAGACAGACAGACACACGCACATAGTGGACATATATAGGAACATTATATGATACTCTAACATACACCAAGAACAAAATTTCAAACCCCGAGTATTTACGAAACACCAAAAATAATTGATTATAATCAACGACAAAAAGAAATCGACCAAACACCCTAAAATAATACGGAATACAATTACACGAACTACAAACAAATATTCTTTGCGGCTGATTAACCACAGCAACAACAGCAACAACTAGTAATATTCTTACTAATGTTAATACTCTACCAAAAAGTTATGGTAGTATTAGACAATTACATTTGACCCATTTATAATAACTACTCCTCAGAATATAAGCCATGGTATCCATAGACTATTACATTTATACAAGGCCTATGTTACTGGTCGGTACCCTAGATTTCTCGACACCATCAACTTGACCTATTGACACCAATAACTTTTACTTTAGACCCATTAATAACAGCTACACTTTAAAAAAATAATCTGTGATACCCTAAGACAATTACGTTCATGCAAGGCTAATCCTCACTGGTCGGAACTTTAGATTTCTCTACACTATTAATATGACCTATTGAGTCCAGCAACTATTCCTCTCGACCCATTAATTACAACAACTCTTCAAAAATTGAAGTCAACCCTCGAACAAAAGTATTGGAAGGAGCATACAAATTATAATTACAGCAACCATAGAGTTTTTAAGACTTTTATAAGTCCACTTCACACAACTGTGAAATATAGAGAAAACCCCTGAAAACAAGCAACTTAAAAACAAATTCACCGCAGATACATTTAAATTACTAAATGAAAAGAATGCTTTTGATCCACGTCTAGTACATTGTAATAAGAATACATTAGATAAGGACTTGCGTTCTTTGGAAGAACAAAATTGCAAAAGCCATTATGGAATTTCCCACGATGGAACAGTTATCCTCGAATCATTTAAAAAACGAATAACTCATTTACTCCGAACAATGCAGACATAGCAATACAAACGTTTGAAATAGAAGTTAGAGAAGATACTTTTAAAAAATCATTAAATGGATACTTACTGAATGACACCTAAACAAAGAATGAATAGCACTCAAAAATCTCGTCAAAAAGAATGACATAATCATAATCACAGCTGATAAAGGCGGAACTATAAACATTTGGGGTATAGAAGAATATCTTACAGAAGTTAATAAACGTCTAACCTCAAGATTTTACCAGAAATTCTATAATGAACCCTCAATAAAAGATTTACTTGCCATCGTAAATTTACTTAAGGAAATGCGTTTAAAAAATAATCGATAAAACAAAAATCACTAGAAACATACATCCGTGAATACTAAACTAGCTCAATTTCATTTACTCTTGAAAATACATAAGATAAGCCACGTAGACCAAATCGACTGTAACACAACTAAAATATCCAAATACACCACTCACAATATAATACCTTTAGCTAAGTAAGTATTATCTTACATACGTGACACAACTGAAAATTATTCACTTTAAAATACAATACAAGTAACTATTGACGGTAATTCATTTACTCCCAATACAAAATATGAGAAATAGTGTAGTGGCGTTCTGAACTAGGGCATGGCAGTAAGCGAGTTCGAACTCCAGTTACGCTCTTATGTCCACTTTCGAACTAATGGCCTTTTGAAAGTTAGGAATTCCATTATTCTCCCCGCAATAGGTTAAATAATATCACAACTGTTCTTCTGCAAGGAAATCTTTTGAATTAAATAACTTACGAAGGTTTATTATCTTGAAAAAAAAGGAAGAAACAGTAAACATGTGCAAGAAATATCCTTTAAAAAGCCTAGTTAACAGAAAATTGAGAGAAAGCCTAGTTAACAGAACAATTACAAAAAGCCTAGTTGAAAGAACAATGAAAGGAAGCCAAGATAAAAGAACAATGAAAGAAAGTGTAGTTAACAGAACAATAAAAGAAAGTCTTGTTAGCAGAAAAATAAAAGAATCATATATAGCAATAATAACAACCCTAATGCATTTAATACTAAAGCTGAATAATTTTGATGGAAAAAATTACCTGAAAATCAAATGTTATATTATGGACACAGTCTTCGCAACTATAATTCACAAACATATTTATGGATCATTTTATAGAAACCACTATGCACACTTATGAACTGGTCACACGGCCGGCTCATTCAGGATCAGACTGGTCACGACAACCAAATATAAAAATGTCTGCCGTGGAGTTCACGCGACAACTCGACGTCTAACCTTCTCAGATCAATTCTCAGCCGAATTAGTCGTCTTCCCGCGTTGTGAATTTTTTTATCTAAACAACAAGATTCAGTGTTCACGCCGAAAGCCGAAATAACCAGACTGGTTGATTATTCAATAATAAAAAAAAAAATAAAAAATAAAAGTTGAAGTTCAGAGAACGAACAAACACGGGATAGAATAATGAAATAATAATGTTTTTAGTAAAAAAGAAACAGTTAAAAATCACGAAATAATTATTGTTATTTCAATCTTTTTTCCACGTAAATACAAGCTGAATGTCTCGGAATCTAGCCCCTATCTTGTACTCTAAGTCCAAGGTCAGTCTTTCTCACTTAGACTCGCAAAGTTTTCTTAGTGCGTTATGTTAATCTTAACTTCAGCTTGTTGAAACAACAGAGATGTGAGAGGAGCTGCTTATCTCCGAGTCTGGTACAAGGCCTTTTCAATAGGAGCCTCAAGTAAAGTCTGCAAGCCTTCTCTCGGCACTTTGCCGCACTCTCTGCGACTGTCGGCAAACATTCGGTTTATTCTGCTCCCAAGTGGGCGTATATCATCAACGGCCTTTAATTGAATCTTCAACTATTAATTCCCTTCACTGTTGCTTTCTGCTATCCCAACACTGAATCTCTGTCCCTGCTACTAGGAGGGTGCTTGGTTGGCTTTTATACAAATCCTGGTGCGACTACTACCATAGGGCTTCTTTCCCTTCTCTCCAGCAAAGGGACGGCCCTTTTCTCCTCCCGTGATTCATACATAATCACTTCCAAAATAAGCAGAAAAGTTTCCATTTCTCCAAGCTTTATTTTTTCTCAGGCTAGCACCTTGCACCTGGGCTGACCTCCTGTAACCTTTATTTTCTGCTTATCCTTCTGTTTTGACTAGTGATTTCTCTGACCCTAGCCCTCCCTCTTTCTCTCTTTCCTGGTTAGAAAAATCAATTTCAACGCTTTCGTGATTTTTCTTCTAGCCCAAAATTAAACAATATTTTTCTCTTCCTTCTCATGGTGCCAATATATTGCATCACTCTTTAAAAAAACCAATGAACTGCGCCAATCTTCTAAAATCCACGCCGAATGTTTTATTTCATTATTAAATCTAGTTGGCTAGACTCCGGTCCCAATCTGCTCTGTTACACACTGAAATTAAAAACGACTATCTTTTCTCCTTCAATGTCCTGATAACATATTCATTATCTAGGCAGGAGGTGAAAATACGAGGATCATTAAATAAGTTTCCAGACTTTTTTCGTATGGGCACTTTTATTGATAGTACACACATGAAACTCTAGTCCCCTTCGAAGTAATCTCCTCCGGCTGCAATGCACTTGTTGTACCGTTCCAACAACTTCTGGAACTCCCCATGAAAGTCCTCTTGTGTGAGCGTGTCAATGTCCTTCGTCACAGCCTATTTCATCTCCTCAATTGTCTTTTAACACAGCCTCTGAGCTTAGGGAATAAGCAAAAGTCACACAGAGCAAGGACAGGACTACAGGGATGGTGAGGAACTGTCTAGATGCCCATCTTGGTCAAATAGTCTGTGACAAGGATGAAGTTGTGGACTGGTGCATTGTCCCGGTGGAAATGCCACTGATCTGATTTGAAGAGTGCTGGCCTCTTCCCTAGGAATCTCTCCCTGAACTCCCTTAGAGCCTCAAGATAGTAACCCTACCCCTTTTGCCAATCAACTCTGGTGTATTGACTTCCTTACTCCTCCCATACCTCTCATCATCCCTCACAGACTCCTTGCCTTCCTTGAATCTCTTATGCCACTCAAAAACTGAAGCTCGATTCATGCAAGATGGTCGAAAAGCAGTCTGAAGAATTCCATGTGTTTCAGTGGCTTTTTTCCAAGTTTAAAACAGAATTTTATTGCATATCGTTCTTCTAATGTGTGAGATTGCATTTTTGAAATTCCCCAGCTGTGACAATCAGGCTTTAGTAGGGTGTATTCCAATTGCTGCTGTAGCTCTTCATTTGAAGCTGAACTCATAAAAATTAGTCAGTCATCTCATAATATATATATCAATAACATAGTGAATTTTCAAGAGTCTATGACAATTTTAAATGCCTGTACAAAAAATCTGGAAACTTATTGACTGCATCACGTACACTTAAAAATCAACTCACTAACTTAAACATGAAACACGAGTCTATTAAATCTGATCGCGAAAAATCCACATTTCGTTTCTTAGCATTCTTAAATACCTTGAGACATACACCCACACAGATATATATATAATCATCAAACAACACTTTAAACGAAGCTCAGATAAACATAGTCAGCTGAGGCAATAGAATACACCGACTATATCTTTGCAGATGGGTAAGAGCTCCACCCAATCAGTGTCATGTATGTGATACTAAATAATCTGATTGTGAGGCTCCAGTAGTGCTGGATTTTTGGGGGAATAGGGAGGCCCACCTTCATTGCCATTGCTCCTCGGACTACTCTGGTCCAGAGTGGTAGTACCTGATAGCGTCCCTATTTATGTGTGAAATGTTTACATTTAAACTGAGTACAAAGGAATGACTGCTGCTAAATTGAACTGTTTGAAATAAAAACTGTTTTGATCATTTAATTGTGTGTAAAAGAATGACTGATGTTTAATTGAATTGTTAGTGATACATAGCAAAACTTGGAACCATTTAACTTTGTTGGTTTATGCTAAATTGAATTATCAGAAATGGAACTGTTTGATCATTTAATTGTGTGCATCTACAAAATGTATTTACAAATCATATATTTAATATAAATGTAAAAATAGAATTTGGCATTAAAGAATTAACAATAGTTGATATGCCATAATCCCAAACCAATCAGATACACATAATTATTTTGACTTTAAATCTTCGTAACTCTAACATCTTAAGGTCAGTCTAGCATACCTACAATCGCTGATAATTGATAGAATACGATCTCACAATAATAACTTTTCAAAATAATATTAAAAAATAAAAACTAAATTTTACATTACGTGACTACCAATAAAATTCTATAGAACATCAAATTTACAAAGTCATCTATAAAACTGAAGCCCTTAAACACATTATTAAGAATGTTTGGTAAAACCTTAAGATAATATCACATCAAAGAAATATATTTCTCGTATAGGATGTACTTGCATATTGTCGACCTAAAGATCTTAGATATATGAGTGGAAGTAAGAAAAGCTTAAACAAGAAAATTATCCGAAATAAATCTACGAAGAAAATATTATTTTTTCGCAACAATACCGAGGAAGAAATAAACTGCTATAAACACATAAACTAAACTGATTAATTCACTAAACCTGCAAAAAAATAAAATTTTTCGAATGTTCCACGAATCAAACTGTAATAGCAAAAGCCTTATCTGCATTTTCCAATGCACACATTGCACAAAACAATATCTAGGGAAATCTAAATGATCTTCCAATTTTAGAATCAACAATTTCGATACAGAATGAAATACCCGAATCATAACAAAACTTCCGCCAGTCAAACAATATTCCCACTAATCAGACTATCACTTAAACAGAGATGCTAAATTTCCTATAATAGAGACAATAAAATGTCACATTCATTCTTGGAAACCCTGAAGCTTGAAACCTTCACATACAAAAGGACCCTGAAACACCCCCCAACAAAAAATTCTAATCCTCAAGTGCTTATTTAAACGTTAAAAAAGATTCATTATTCATTAAAAATGTCTTCCTTTTGAAGCTGATTCTCATTCTTAAAAGAAATCCTCGAGAAGAAAAAAAAATGTACAAAGTCAAATGTTTCAATCTTTCAGATTTAACGTTCAAGTTTCACTCACCTGTGAATCCAATCCAATGGCATTCATATATCTTCAGTCTTGAAATGTTAACAGTCCTGAAATAGATTTTATGGTAATAAGGGCCGCGTGCTGAAACCAGTCAGGATTTACAAATTTATACGTATTTTTTCAACCAACGTTTATATGTCTATTCTTTCGTTTGACACACACAGACACACAGACACACACACACACACATATATATATATATATATATATATATATATATATATATATACGAGGGTCATTTTAAAAGGTCTATGCCTTGCTGAGAAAGAGCATTGCTGAACATTTTTTTTGTGGCAACACAACACCACTTCCTATAAAACTAGAAAAAAATAAGAATTTTCTAGTTTTATAAGAAGTGGTTGCCGCAGAAAACGTTCGGCTAAAGCACTTTATATATATATATATATATATATATATATATATGGGGGTAATTTGGTTGTTTAGGTTTTATGGCATATCAACATTGTAGGTTATTTAATGCCAAATCCATTTTATACAAATAAACAGTTCTATTTCAAACAATTATGTTAAGCATAAGTACACAATTCAATTGTCTAAAACATTTTTATTTCATGCTATACAGTTTAGTCAAACAGTTCTTATTAAAACAATTTTGTTTAGAATAGGTATAGTTGTGTATATACACATTTAAATGTCAAAATAGATCTAATTCAAACAATTCAGTTTAACATACAAATTAGTTCCATTTCAAACAATTCAGTTTAGAATTGTTTCGCAGTTTTAATGTCAAAACAGTTCTATTTCAAACAATTCAGTTAAGCGTAAGTACGGTTTCAATTCCAAAATAGATCTATTTTAAACAATACAGTTTACGTTTGTTTGTTTGAGTTAATGGCATATTAATCTTGTCAGTTATTTAATACCAAATTCATTTTTATACAGATAAACAGTTTTATTTCAAACCATTCAGTTAAGCATAAGTACATTGTTTAATTGTCAAAAACATGTCTATTTCAAGCTATTCAGTTTAGTCAAACAGTTCTAATTCAAACAATCTTGTTTAGTATAAGTATTGTGTTTGTTTATACACACTTAGATTTCAAAACAGTTCTATTTCGAACAATTCAGTTTAGCGTACTACAGTTTCAATGTCAAAAATAGTTCTATTTCACACAGTTCAGTTTAGCATAAGTACGCAGTTTAGTTCTATTTGACCCATCAGGTGCTACCACTCTTGGTCAGAGTGGACCTGGAAGCGATGGCAATGAAGGGGTGCTCAGCATTCCCCAAATCTCCAGCAATATTGGAACCTCACCATCAGGTTGTATAATGTCATCATAAGGACACTAGTTTGGCAGTAGGTCTTACCTCTCTTCAGAGGTGCAGTCGGTGTATTCTACAGCCCCAGCCGATTGGGCAAGATATATATCTGTATATACACACGAGTGTATGTAATTGTGTATGTGTGTTATTGTTAGCTTTGTCTGGCTCGAGTTAATATTTAAAAAATAAGGACAAGTTGATAGTATTACACCAGTCCAATAGATAGAAGTAAAATGATTTGAAAATTGACATTTAGAAACTATCGTTGCCTTTTTTGGCTTAGATTCGTAGAGCAGTTGGTGGCGCTAGTTGAAAAGACGCACTTATCTCCTTGAAGGCATGCCTCTAAAAACCCATGTATGCAGAATATTAACAGCCTTTATTCGAATGAATATAATATTTGCATACATGTCTATGTCTTTCTATAAACTTCTATATTCAAGACATGCTAGGCAGTGTTGGAGAAGCAAAGACGAACTCATAAGCCACGTTCAGCCGTGGACTCATACACGTGGACACACCAGTGTTGGGTGACCGGCAAAAACTTTCATTGATCAGCTTTGTGCTAACGTTGGATGCTGTTTAGTGGAGTTGCCAAGAGCGAGTCCGATAGGGATGAATAGCGAGAGAAAGTCACAGGGAAACTGGTCCTGTTTGCACGCCTTGGTGATGATGATGATGATATCTACATAAAATAAGTGTGCTTGAGTCGAAGTTCAATAATGACCCTGACAAAAACATTTATCGAATAATTCTGTCGATCAAAACTATAAAATGGCTACCATGTTTGCCTTTCCGGATAAAATGGTTTTATTCGAGTAGAAGTAACGATATGTTCCTTCACTGAACCCACACAGAATAAAACATGAATAAAAATGATAAAGAAAACAGGGAGAGAGGACGCAAGTGAACCGCCGATCGAGAGAACAGAAATATTTTGATAACAACATTAAAGGAAAATTATTATTTTGGTTTGTTGAGCAAAACAGTCCGGTTATTAAACCTTTTTCGATTGGGAATAAGCTTTTGACGCCTGTTGCCTTGTTATTTGCTGACGACTAGATTTTTGAGTGAATTCTTCCAATTAAAAATAGATCCAGGACGTCTTTTTCAAATACACATAGCCGTCCGAGAGTGTGAGTGTGTGAGAGAGAAGAGCTTTAAACTTTGAGACGGACTGTCAATAAAATCGGAGAGGAAATTCGAACGGTTCAAATGACAGTCTTTACAAGCCAAAACATCGATGCGAATTTCTTTCAAATAAAATCAAAAAGAAGAAAGAAGTAAAAATATTATCCAATAAAGCTTAGGAAAAACGCAAATATTGATATTCAGCCAGTTCAAAACAAACTTGTAAGATGAGAAATGAGTCAGTTTTATTCGTTTTCTGACCCAACTTAATACTGTTTTCTAGAAAATAGGTGATTAGTTTTATGTAAAAGACGCGATATTGAGAGATAAGTCGGAGGCGATGGGCATAGATGCAGAGATCGTCACAAGATATTTTTTTCTAAAGAAACAACTCATCTTTGTATTTATTTTCGTTTCCAAAAATCATTGAACTGAATGTGTTTGAGAGCAGCATCTAATATATACTGTTCAGACATTTTTATATTCTAAAAATTATACTCATTTACTGTTCAGTCGTAAAAACTGTAGACACACACACAATGTATAAATATATATATATATATATATATACATATATATATATATATATATATATATATATATGTGTGTATGTGTGTGTGTGTGTGTGTGTGTATGTGTGTTTCTCTCTCACTCTATGTCTATTCGTTGAAACCCGACATTTTCCTTCTGAATATTTTAAAATGGAAAACATTTTTAACAGAATTCTAGTAATGCTACAGGCTTTAATATCACTTGATGACACTTGAATAAACATAAACCTGATTTATTAAAAGGAATGCTGGGTCAATTCAATGCACATAGGTCATCTAAGTATTTTATGCTAACAGGAAAGAGACAAGATGATTACAGTTGACGAGAAAAAAGTTATCAATTTAAGATTCGAATAAATATTTCAATTACATTTGCGTTTTACTGACCGAACATTGAGGAAAACTTAGTCACGCAAGTTGGCCAAATCAGATTCTTAGCATGATATAAGCATCACTTCCCCTCTTTATATATAATCTTATATTTATAAACACACACACACACACACACACACACACACACACACACACACACACACACACACACAAATCTATATCTATATTTATATATATATAAGACTGTTGCAATTTACCTATCTATTTCTGCACGCGTGTTCATATCTATCCACACACACACACACACACACACACACACACACACACACACACACACACACACACACACACACACACACATATGTATATATATGTGTGTATGTGTAAATATATATATATATATATAATCTATTGCTATCTAGCTCGATAACAATCTATCAAGTCTGTTCATCTCTCTCTCTCTATCTCTCTCTCTCGCGCTCTCACTCTCTCTCTCAGTATATATATATATATATATATATATATATAAACAGAATTGTTTAAATAGATATCTAAGTGATAAGTTACCTAGCAAGATGCCAACAGACTAATAAATATGTATGTGTGTGCATGCATATATATATATATATATATATATATATATATATATATGTATGAGGCTGTTGGTATCTATCCAGACACTAGCTATTTAGTTATCAATTTATCAATCAATCAATCAATCAATCTATCTGTTGGCACGCTAGTCTCAACATATCAACTGAACCCGAAACCCAGAGACGCTTCCGCAAGACAAAAACTCATTATCGATTTTGTGAGAATTTCGTGGTTATTCTATTTATTTTTCTAAAGTTAAAGTTCACTCTTTATCTCATCGAACAACTCGACTCGCTACAAATGCGAATGACGATTTTGGTCTTAGATTACTACTATTACCACTAGACTACTATTGCTACTGCTGCTGCCGCTAATAATAATTATAATGATTATAATAATAATAAATGTAAATTTTGAGGTGATAGATACGAAATGATAAATCACATAATAAGCGAATGCGGCAAATTGATACAAAAAGAGTTTAAGACTAGGGACAACTGAGTGGGCAAGGTAATCCACTGGGAATTGTGTAAGAAATTCAAATTTGACCATACGAACAAATGTATGCACAACCCGAAATCTGTCCTCGAGAATGATACACACAAACTCTTCTGGGATTTTGAGATACTAACGGATAATTAGACGAACAGACCAAGTGATACTCAACAACAAAAAAAGAGAACCTGCCTAATAATGGATTTTGCCGTTCCGGCTGATCACAGGGGGAAACTGAAAAAAAAAAAAAAAACGAAAAGAGAGATTAGTACCGAGACCTTGCGAGAGAACTGAGAAACTTATGGATCACGAAAGTGACTCTGATACCAATAGGAATTAGTGTTCTTGGTGCAAACACCAAAAGATTGATAAAGAGACTGGAGGACTTAGAAATAAGAGGATGAATGGAGAGCATCCAAACGATAACATTATTAAGATCGGCTAGAATACTCAAAAGAGACTTGAGAAGTCTAGCTATCACTCAAACTCCAGTGGAAGGCCATCAGCTAACGCCTGTATGAATAACTGTCAAAGGTGTAAAATAATAATAACAACAAATATTACATCATAGCAAAAACTGATATTACTCTGCAAAAGACAAAATATAGCTAATGTTAGGAAAGAGACCAGAAATAAATGAGATCAGAAATGAATGCAAAGAAATAACTTCAGAGAAGTAGAAAATATACAAAAATAAGAAGGAACAGTCACTTTATAGACATTGTGCAAAAGATTTTTATTTACAACTCCAAATATTTTTTAAAATACATCTAATAAGGAATTTTTTTTAGAAATTTTGGCTCCGATCACAAAATATACCACGTAGCTGGCGTTGACGTGTATAGCTTTGTGGACGTCTCGAAAGTTGAAATACAGAGATGAAGAGGATCTCTGTTAGATTCTGTTTAGAAAGAAAAAATACCGACACGTATTAGAGAGGTGGTTTAGTTTAGCCCCCAAATGTACGTCTCCCCTGTTTTTTAAGCTACTGACTCTTAAAATCTATTCAAGTCCCTCCCGACTGCCTTTGAGCCCTATAAAGAATTTCCGTAATTGAACTTTTCATCTCTCTCTGACGGTTACGTCCAACATAGCTGACTGCTGAAGGGAGACCACCACGTTACTTAATCAGAGGGAAACAGGGTGGAATTAAGAGTGATAGAAATATAATTACGGAAACATTTTCCAAGAAATTAAAAAAAATGACCAAAATGATACTTATAAAGAGTTTCTCTTTGAATATGCAGAAAATTCTGAAACTTGATCTCATTGTTGGTTACCTGACAACATTCTATTGATGATGCTACCCCTCGTTAGATACTCGGGACCCTTTCTCAAGTGGGACAGAGATGAACTTAGACAAATGGACTAAAAGAACAAGAAAACTAATAACCATGCACAAGGCATTACATCCCAGAGACGACGTTGACAGACTATATGTACCAAGAAAAGAGGGAGGAAGAGGACTTGCCAGCATTGAGGACAGCGTTGACACACCGATACAACGACTCGAAGTCTATATAGAAACACACGAACGAGGACTGATTATGGCCATCAGAAACAATACTGACAACACGATAGATAACAAAATGACAATAAGGGTGATGGTGATACGAAATTGGGGCACTTGGAACGCGGTTCCTAAGGGCTTAGAGAAACACTGGAGAAATTGGAAGTTAGAGGAAATATTGAGATCTTCCAGGCTACAGCAATATTAAGATCGGCTAGAATACTGAGAAGAGTCCTGGAGACTTAAGAAGACTTGCTCTTACTCGGACTCCATTGAAGGATCATCAGCAAACTGTGGTATAAAAAAACTCATTTGGAGTAAAATAAAAATCGGAGATGAAACGGTTATTCAGAAAATGAGCGAATGCAGCGACTAGCACAAAAAAGGATCAAAACTTGGCAGAAAAGTAATCCACTGGGAAATATGCAAGAGATTTAAATTTGACCATTCTAACAAATGGCTGATTCACAAACCATAAAATAAGTTACATAAAATTCTCTGGGACTTTGAGATACAAACGCATCACCTCATCCCGACCAGAAGACCAGAATTAATATTTTAAGATAAAAAGGGATCACCCAATTTCAGCCTTACGACTAAATCTAATATTTTGAGATACAAACCGATCATTCAAGTTCGGCCCTGACGACCTGACCTAATATTTTGAAATATAAGCAGATCACCTAATCCCGGCCAGAACATCAGACCTAATACTCTGAGATACCAACGGATCCCCCAATCCCGACCAGACGACTAAGTATTAATTAACACGAAAATAAATTGTCATCCAGTGGATTTTGCTGTAACATATGACCACAGAGTGAAAATGAAAGAAAGAGAAAAGATAGATAAATTATTGGACCTTACTGAAAAGCTGAAAATGTAGTGTAACATGAAGTTAGTTGTGATACCAATTATGATTTGTACCATTGGAAATATTTCCGATGGCATCGAAAAGATTCTGGAGGAATTAGCGGTTAGAGGAAGAATCGAATTCTACTGACCACAGCACTGTCAACTAGAATACTAAGAAGAGTCCTCAGAACCTAAGAGACTTGCTTTCAATCAGACTCCACTGAAAGACCACTAGCTGTCACAGAGTCGAAAACCTCACATTGAGTAATTTTATACAGACTATAGAACTTGACAACGAGTGGATGTTGACGTTTCAACATAGTGAAAATGTACGAAAACACAACGATCGACACATATTTGGTTCTTGTCTTAAGCTGAGAAACTGTAGAACATGAAAATTACAGGGATGCCAGCTGCATTTAGTGCTCTTGGAATGGTGCACAAACGCCTTGAGTGAAGACTGAGAGAATAGGCAATCAGAAAAAAAAAAGAATTGAGACTCTCTAGACCACAGTATTGTTGTAATCGACTAGAATATATATATATATATATATATATATATAGAGAGAGAGAGAGAGAGAGAGAGAGAGAGAAAGAGAGAGAGAGAGACAGACAGACAGAAAGCCCGATAGATAGAGACAGAAAAAGACAGAGAGCGAGAGACAAAGACAGGGACAGACATAGAAATATGTATATGAATATTTACTTTCATCATTTTACATCGGCATTCGTTATTAAAATACGTTGATATACAAATAAATATTTGTACATCAGTACTCTCTCTGTCTCTCTTTTTCTACCTCTCTTTCTGCGTTTTCTTTTTCTCTCTCTCTTCGTTTTCCTCTCTACATACCGACAAATTTTTCCTAAAATTGATAATATTAATATTCAAGAATAGAGCAGTATTTCTTCTGAAAATAAGTGTAGGATCTTTTCCTCTGCTCATCCCTGTTCTTTTTCATATTTGAACAGGATAAAAAATAATGTGGGGAGTCTCTGTACCGTAATGGCTAACGAGCTGGACTGTGACATCGTAGTAAATGAGTTCGAACTCCAGTCGTGTTATTATACTTACATTTGGAAAAAGTCTTAAGCGCCTTAATCCCTCTAGCTATGGATTGAATTGTGATATTATCATTCTACAAGGTTAACTTTGGCACCGAATAATCCACGAAGGCTGATATGAAATTAAATAAAAATACCAAAACCTAACCTCTTCTTCGTATTAAATAACCCTTGACAGGTTGTTGCCCTATTAAACAAATAAACCACACCAAATAAAAAAATGATATTTTTAATTATTCAAAACTTAAAGTATATAAATATGCAGACAAAAACAATTATTATTTGGTTGGGTGTTTTTGTTTTATGGCATAGCAACACTTGTAATTTATTCAATGTCGAATTCTGTTTATATATATATATATATATATATATATATAATTTCTAAATGAATTGTTTATTGGTGAAATATGAAAACGAACCCGGACACATATTTTCCACGCTGCAAGATGGTTCCGAGAAAAGGATTAAATACTTCTATTCAACAAATAGATGAGACCCAAACGAGTATGGCGAGTCATATCGGAGTATTCAACCCCCAGCCGATTGGGCTTAGTTATCATTTCAAAGAACTTAAAGTTGGTACTTCCCAAAAATATATGCAAAACAAGAAAAAAATCCCTCCCAATAGATGTACAAATTAATTCATCGTGCAAATTTTAATCCTCTAATTCGAGTTAAAGTGATGGTGTGACGAAAAAAGATGAAGTGAAACACAAACACCTGCACAATTCATTATAACGACAGATAAATTAAAGTTGTGTTGCATCTATCTATCTATCTATCATTATATATATATATATATATATATATATATATATATATGTGCGTGTGTGTGTGTGTGTTTGTACTTGTTTGAAGAAATAGCCTCGTACGCATACACAATCCAGATAAGAACAACAGATTCAACTCAGAACCTCTCAATCAATCTCACTGTCTCTATGTCTCTCTATGTCTCTCTCTTTCTCTCTCTTTATCTAACTAGCGATATAGTAAGAGATATATGGATATCACCATTGAATATCGACACAAAATGTTTTTAATAAATGGTACGTAAGGGGGGAATGTAAAAAGACACACACACATACACATACTCATGCACACACATACACAAACCCACATACATACACGCGCGCGCACACACACACACACGCATACACACACACACACACACACACAAACACACACATATATATATATATATATATATATACGAGGTACATACGATAAGTTTCCAGACTTTTTTCGTATGTGCACTTTTGTTGATAGTACATGCATGAAACTCTAGTCCCCCTCAAAATAATCTCCTCCGGCTGCAATGCACTTGTTGTACCGTTCCAACAACTTCTGGAACGCCCCATGGAAGTTCTCTTGTGTGAGTGTGTCAATGACCTTCGTCACAGCCTCTTTCATCTCCTCAATTGTCTCATAACGACAGCCACTGAGCTTAGGGAATAACCAAAAGTCACAGGGAGCAAGGGCTGGACTATAAGAAGGCTGAGGAACTTGATGCCCATCTTGGTCAAATAGTCTGTGACAAGGATGGAGTTGTGGACTGGTGCATTGTCCTGGTGGAAATGCCACTGACCCGATTTGAAGAGTGCTGGCCTCTTCCCTAGGAACCTCTTCCTGAAATCCCTTACAGCATCAAGATAGTAACCCAAACCCTAACCCTTTGGCCAATCAACTCTGGTGTGTTGACTTCCTTACTCCTTCCACACCCCTCATCCTCCCTCATAGACTCCGTGCCTTCCTTGATTCTCTTATGCCACTCAAAAACTGAAGCTCGATTCATGCAAGATGGCCGAAAAGCAGTCTGAAGAATTCCATACGTTTCTGTGGCTTTTTTTAAGTTTAAAACAGAATTTTATTGCATATCGTTCTTCTAAAATGTGAGATTGCATTTTTGAAATTCACCAGCTGTGATAATCAGGCTTTAGTAGGGTGCATTCCAATTGCTGCAGTAGCTGTTCATTTGAACCTGAAATCATAAAAATTGGTCAGTCATCTCATAAGATGTATAGAAATAACATAGTGAATTTTCAAGAGTCTACGACAATTTTAAATGCCTATACGAAAAAGTCTGGAAACTTATCGTATGCATCTCATATATATATATATATATATATATATATATATATATATATATATATATATATACAATGCTGCCAGCTATATAAATAGTGTTCAGAATCAGTAATAAAGCATCTATATCTATGGCGCTTTTTGACTGCCAGTTTGTCGATTCTATGATCATAGATGTAATGATTATGTAGCCGAGAAATTGGCTGTTACCAACCACTATATATATATATATATATATATATATATATATATATATATATATATATATATATATATGAGAACGAGGGGGCAGAAAGAGAGAGAGTCAGAGAAATAGAGATCAGTCTTCTTGAGAGCTAAAATTAGTGAAACAAATCACAATTGAAATTCTATTTGTCTTATTTGCTATGAGTTTCACATTTTCATGCTGGAAATTGAAGAAAATTTGAAAGTTGGAATAAATTTCATCTCATCATGAACATGATTTGGCTCGTTATCTTTTTGTCTGAATCGGTGAAAAATGGACAGCAGAAAGTTGAAGTGTAAAAACAAATGTCCCAACTGAGTAACGAAGCAAACTTACATCAATTCTCTCAATTTCAGTAACACAGAATTTCCATACAACACCAAATACTTTCACACACTCTTAAGCGCTAATGTTGCGCTAAAATGTCTGCAATAGCCTGCTGAAAAGCAACAAAGACACTTTTCAGATGTAATTTGGTCTAGCAACAGTTGTTGATGGATCTAAAGAAATGGTGATTTTGCTCTGTACGGTTTACGGCTTGTCTACTCTTGGAAGTCATATGAAGAACTCCAAAATCCCCAGGACAGAATACCAAAGGAGAAAAAATCTGACTCTGCAGATTACTGGGGTATTATTATGCGACTTTAAAATGGAGGCCTTTGTGCTGTAATGGCTACCGTTGTCGATGAAGTTAATTATTGCATAGACATTTCATTTCATTCCCAAATTGCTGACACTGTGGTTGGATTGAGGCATGTGTTCTCAAACTGTTTTCTCTATTTTTAAACATTAATTTTGAAATAAAATACGGAGGAGACAGAGGACGAAGAATCGTGCAGACATGAAAAGCTGGTGAATCTGGTTTGATTTCAAACCGTCTTTAAAAGATGACATTTCTGCTGGTTGTCACGCTTTTATCCACAGATGCCGTTGTTCCAGTTTCTCACACAGTGTCAACTCCACAATATATCTTAACATTCATCAATGCAAAGGTTATACTGCTTTTTAGTTTGTGAGATAATTTGAAAAAAATTGTAATCCTTTGTCAACCTGAAATTTAACCCATTTTCAGTCTCAATCAGATCAATCGAACTGAAAACAAACAACGATTACATAATTTTTTTTCGACAAAAAAATACTGACATACACCCGAAATAGTTGTAACTGTTTGGATCTCATTTATAGATCAAATAGATCACTTTGAAAATTATTTATTTCAAACGAAAAGAATTGATATCACAAAACTGTGTATTATTTGTATCAAGAATAGTTACTTGAACGTATAATTGTTTAGTAAGAATGATTATTATTATAATTATTTTTCTCCTTGTGAGTTTTTCACACTAGATTTTGGTGGTAGACTTTCACTGGAGTCTGAGTAACAGCAAGTTTCCTAAGGTCTCCAGGTCTCTTCTGAGTATTTTAGTTCTAAGGTTCAAGTCTCAGTTTATTCATTTTCTTTTACTTTCACTCTGTGGTCTACCGGAACGGTAAAATCCACTAGACGATAAATTCGTTTTTTTTTTTTTCTGGTTTTCAGGCCGAAATCAGGTGATATGTTTATATAGCACAATCACAGAGAACTTTATGCGTCTGATTCTCTAGGACGGATTCTGGTTTGTGCATATATCATTTAGTAGTAAGGTCTGAATTCTTTCTTTTACACAAATCCAAGTGGATTACCTTACTGCCTAGTGGGTCTTGTCGGGCCTAGTCCGGCGTTGTCTTGTACTCTTTCTGTGCTAGTTTGCTGCATTTACTTACAATATAAATCGTATTATCTTTTTCTCCGCATAAATGACACTTGCTATTCTATTCCTTCTATCGATTTTAGCTTAAACACAATCGGTTCTTTTGGCTCGTTTTACGCTTTTATTTGAAGAGTTTAATTTTCTCTCTTGATGTTTCCTTTGCGTAACCCTGTCCAGGCAAATACATGAGATTTTAGTGTTTTATCAAAAGTGTAACAGTGCTCTGTAGTCATGATTTTGAATACACCAACTGCGTCCCCTTAGAAATACTACGATCAACTTACAAGAAAAAAGACCTACTGGATATGACACTTTACCGAACTTTGTGTCAGAGCTCTGGTGAGTGTGTGGTGTCCACCTTAATTGTCATTACTCCCAGGTCCACTCTGGCCTGGAGTGATAGTATCTGTTAAGATCCCATCTATGGATCAGCATGATCTGTTTGAAAATCATGAGTGTTTGATATGAATATTTCAAACGATATAACTGTAAAAATTATAAGTTTTAAGAAGAGTTACTTGAAGAAATCGTTATTTATTAATAAAGGATTCTAATTTGAAGTTACTCGAGAGCATATAATTGCATGAAATACTTGTCAACATATAATTCTGTTCAAATTATTTGATAGGAGTTCTTAAAATCATGCGTGAAACTAAATGGTTATGATTATCAAATAGGAACAGCCACCAGAAAACTATATGATTGTGTACGAATAAATAGTATTTGATAGAAATTCTTTAAACCATATAGATGTTTTCCTATCATCTGTATGAAGAAGAATTACTTGCTCCTGTAATTGTTTACAAATGATAATTATCATTAGTTACTTTAAACCATATCTTTGCTTGTAAAAAATAAAGATGAACTTTATCCCAAATAAAGACTAACTTTAAATAACTCCCAAATAATTGACATGCAGTAAAACTAACCATTCAATCAACAAAACTGAAATCTATTTTTAATACTAACAATGACACTGACTGTACCTTGCTATCAAAGTCGTGTCTGTCCAAGTGTATCCCGACATTCACTATCACTCATCTCCTTGATCATTTGTTCACTATTTTCTCTTGTTGTCAGACAAAAACAGTACAGAGCAAAGCGATCACGTTTTCACAAAGTCTCAAGTCTGTTTTTTATGTTCTTCAGCGAATTATCGATTAAGTAGATCAATAATAAAAACACGTAGAGAAAAAGTTTCCCCTCTTGGCATTAAGTAATCATTTATTTTAACGGACAACATAGAAGATGTGAGGGATGAGATTTCAAATCTAAACATAACACAAAGTGTTGATCATCTTATTCAGTTGGTCGCATCTAAGTATATGCGATTCTGATAACTGGGCAAAATAAGAAAATCTCTTGTTACACTTGAAAGTCGTTTAGGATTTCTTTGCACTAATCAAACTTATTTTGGTCTTTACCTGAAAGCAGATAAAATAGAGTTCATGTTATTCAATCAAAATGGTGCCATTTCATCAAACGGCAAGCCTCTGGAATTTGTAGACCAATTCATACACCTCGTTAGCAATTTCTCCTCTACAGAAAGTTGTGTCATCATACGCATAGTTATCAGTTGGTTCTATGGATTCGTGTTTATTGGTGGCTCAAAAAAGTATTAATGTTTTTGGTTTCTTGGCATTTAAAAAAATCCTTGTATTCAATCTCTCACTTAAAAATTTACGATCAAACATTTTTCAAAATTCAGTAATTTCTGGATTTGTGAATGTAAGAACAGGTACTTTATATCGGATAGACAGACTGATTGTTGATAATGGATTAATCATTTTAACATTTTCACAACTTAAAAAAATCAAAATTAATAAGAAAAATAAATTAAATGTTGAATAGCAGAGACATGTCCGACCAGAAAAGCTTTATTTTATTTGGTTTATTTAATAGCTAAATAGTTATTTAAAAGTATTATGGGTTATTCAATGGTATTATGGTTTATTTAAGCCAAAATTTGATTAATTTGTAAAAATCTGGTTATAATCATAACTATATTTTCAACGTTCCATAGTACATAATAAACTTTTGTTTATAGTAATAGTCTTTTATTTGCTCATAGTTGTATGGTATCAAGTATTCCCATCAAATGTAAACAATTTGGACCGTGATCTGGTTTACATGGCGAAGTAAGAAAACCTAAAATTTCATTAAGAAATCGTTGGGGATTGTTAACATTGGGGGCATTATCAATATCCCTACCTGAACGCAGATAAAAGAGAGTTCCTGTGTTTTAATCAAAATCTCCAAATTAAATCTCATTAATTTCATCATTGAATGGCAAACATCTGAAATTAGGAGACTAGTTCTTACACCGTAGTAGCAATATCTCATCTACTGAAAGCGGTGTCAACGTACGGATAAGTTAAGTGTGGATTGATACTGACAGGTTAATAACCAAACATAAATCTGATCTTTCTGATAAGATAAAACGGGAATTCTTTAAAGCTCTAGCCAAGTCAGTACTATTGTATAGTTGCACCACTTAAACTTTAACGAACGCCTGGGAAAAAAGCAAGAT
Source organism: Sepioteuthis lessoniana (assembly GCA_963585895.1). NCBI lineage: Eukaryota > Metazoa > Mollusca > Cephalopoda > Myopsida > Loliginidae > Sepioteuthis > Sepioteuthis lessoniana. The sequence continues at coordinate 83,204,343 of OY757932.1, forward strand.
AGGAACTGCTCAAGGATATTATGTACTATTTTGTACAAATCCTGGAAGTAGTACCCAACAAAACAGCAGCTGTATGGCCACCTACCTCCTAGCTTGCAAACCATTCTAGTAAGACGGACAAAACATGCTGGCAACTGCTGGTAAGTTAAGACGAACCCTTGAGTGATGTTCTCCCATGGACTCCTACATAGAAACCCGCTTTGAGGACTGATTTCACGAGCAACGGTAGACATTTTTGCAAGCTGGATTCTATTGACTTTTTATTAAAATTTTAGACTTGGGTTTTCGAAAAAAAAACCCTCAGTTATCCTTAAGAAAATTAAAATAGAAGGGGAGGGTTTTAAAATGGACATTACGACATGGTCGTTCCTCTAGATAAACTCCTATCGTTTTTAAAAACAACCTGAGGTCTAAAAAGAATTATAAATGAAAAGATAAAAAAATGGTAACTTGAATCAATGTGTTTTTGAAAGATACAAGAAGCAGCAACAGCAGCATTCAGAGCGACGATTTGTAAGTAAATATCAAAAGGCACTTAAACTTTTACTAAGAAAACATAAAGAATCAAGAGATTATGGGAAATCGAATATATAACGTCGGTTCGTTCGGGACAGTAATTATCTTTTACCATTGGGTTGGGTAAATGTGTTTGTTAACAAATATAAGTGAAAATGTATGTATACATTTATATGTATATATATATAAAGTCATGCAGACATGCGCGAATACAAACATCCAAACATTCACCCACCCACATTCAAGCATATATATATATATATATATATATATATATAATTCGGTGTCTGGCTGTTACATGCCCACATGAAACTCGAGTTATAGTGAATTGCTTATAGTGTAATGATTGTCGTTGTAGGAAATGGACACGGCAATCGGAGTTCCAAACCTGGACAAGGCTGTTTGTATTTTATTTAGCGTAGATACACTTGGAAAAAGTTAAAGTTCAACTATTCTTCTTCCAGCTATGGGTAAATAGTAGGACAGAATGGGTTCTTTAGCCTTGGTTTTGCATCCAGTCTAGGAGAAAGAACACTCAGAATTTAAACCTGCTAAACTCCGTTTAAAATTGACCTTTTGTCAAATCTTATCCATACGTAGAGATTGGATAAATACAAACAGTGATGAGAATCGTATAATATGTTTAGTTTTAGTTTTAATACCGCTCTCTCAACTGAAAATTTGTTTCCTGTCATTTTTGCCGTCTTGTCGGTTTGGCTGCTGACTACATTTCTTGTCGAAGTTTAACACTCCTCCACCAAAAAAAAAAAAAAAAAGTTTTCCTGGGCAAAACATTAAATTTCATCTGGTGGTACGGTTCCTTTCTCTCAATTATTTCAAGGCACACTTTTATCAAAAGTGGATGTACCGGTTAAGATCCTTTGTGAGTCAAATAGATTTGTTCTAAACTTATTTTATAGGATTACTTGAAACCATATGAATATATAGAAAAAATGGTGATTATTATTAAATAGAAATAGTTTCATGTAATCATATAATTGGATAAATATTATTAAAATTAGATTTGAATACTTGAAATCATATAACTGCGTACAAATTATTTGTTGATATAATAATTACTGTCATTAGTTATTTGAAACTATATACTTCTTGCAAAAAACAAAAGACAGATTTCTGCATTTGAATAATTCAACTAGTGTTGTCAAGTTGTAAAACCAACTGACCAACCAAAAACTAACAATTATTTTAAACGTACAATGATCATCCTTTCAGCTCTTATGTTGTGTCATTGAGTCGTATATAATTCGTTAATTTTGTCTTTGAATTAACAAGTAAACTAGCAAATTTATCATAAGTTAATATAGAAACTGCTCTGAACTGTTAATAAATTACATTCTCTTTTAAATAGTCAATTTCAAAACAAAATCTGGTTTGTAGATTTCCATTTGTCCGTGTCCCAAATTCAAATGGTTTAAGAGGAAGATCAACAGGATCTAGATTATATTTTAATTTGCATTATAAAAACTCTGCCAACCCTTCCTACAACATCACACACACGACTAAAACCTAGGGTATTCTGGTTTCACTCATTCTCATATGACAGGGATTTTTCGCACGCCCCACCAAACGGACGAGTTTGGTAAAAACCTTTTTTAAGTGGGTTCAGGCGTAGGACCGTCGCCCAAACACACCCGGCGGTTCCAAAAACGCCTTATGTCTCTTCGACATTCTCCTAAAAAGGGGCCCCTCAAGCACCAGGTGATAAACCTAGCCCCTCCGGAGAAGGTTAGATCCTGGAGGGGGGGGTGAGGCACAAGGATTCCCGGTTTTAGCACGCGTGACATGAATGGTAGCTTCTCAGAATCCTCCTCAGACGGCCTCGACCGACTGCCACCAGAACCGGTCGAAGTGTGTCCCAGTCCAGCAGCCGGGAGTGCATTGGTAAAACACACACACACACACACTTCTGGCAACTGTTGCAGGAAAGCTGGGCAGAACTATACTCTGTATATCTCCAGTCTTTCGTGGAAATAATGCCGAGAATGGCGACCAAAGGGGGTCATTTTGATGAATCAATAGGTTAAGAAGATTTTGGTGGGGGTTGCTTCAATTTTTATTCAATGTGGTTAGGAAGATTTGCATTTGGTATTATAAATAAAACAATGGTGGTGTTTAACTTGTTTCATAAAATACAACACTTCTAGGATGAGAAATAAAAGATTTTTGAGGGTAGGCAAATACTTTTGACTGCTAGTATATATATATATATATATATATATATATATATATATATATATATATAGATAGATAGAGAGAGAGAGAGAGAGGGAGAGAGAGTATATTTTGAGCTTTTTCTGAATCTAGTATTTATTTCATGATGAAATTTTTCTCTCTCTCCCCCCCCTCTCTCTCTCTTTCTCTCTCTCTCTCTCTCTCTATATATATATATATATATATATATATATATTACTGATATTTGTCTCTCTTTATTTATTGATATAGCAACCTATATATATGCATAGATGAACCACACACACACACACACACACACACACACACACACACACACACACACACACACACACACACATATATATATATATATATATAAACGTATAAATATGCCAGACTATATTATTAATATACGTATATAAACGGTATCTTTATCGATAAAGAGAAGTTTTTGATTAATTTTTTTGCCATAATTTTATTTCTGAATTTGATTAAATGCAAACAGAGAGCCAGTTACGCATGCTCGAATAAACTCTGAAAAGATTCCCTTGAGACCTTTAAGCTTAGTGCCATTTAATGTTCTTATTTCTGCTAATGCACAGAAGCAGATATTTATAATTTCAAATGGTTTCCTTCCACCTGAAATCATCAATATTTTCGCTTTTATATTGCACCGATAAAATATGATGAGGGAAAGAAAAAACACATTTGTATTGTTTTCTTCCCAGCGTTTTGCATCTACATCGAAGCCTATCTTTTTTTTTTCTTCACAACTTCCTTCTGCAAATAATTGTGCAGTAATTTTTAGATTATTTCACATGAAAAAAATAAGACAGTAATCCTCAGGTAAGAACAAAAGAAAGTTACCGTTCTTCTGACCTGTAAGGCATCCATACAGTAGTATCGACACGACCTATTTTTGAAAAAAAAAATGCGTTTTATTTTTATCGGTCAGGTCTGACTTCCATATGACCGGTAGCCAATCGATAGCTGTCTATGACTTTGCTAGTCGCGTGTTGATATCTTTCTCGGTTGATGAGACACTGCTCCCTTGGAAGATGAACTTGTCCACTAGTTTCAAAAGCCAACCCTCTAGTGTGAAGATGTCGCCTCTTTGATTAAAGCACATGTATTCCGTCTGTGTTGACATGGAGGCCTATGTCTGCAGCTGCTTGTTCCAGACTATGTAGCTGGGTTTCGGCTTGGGCAGGTGTATTTGCTAGAAGCACTATGACATCAGCGTAGTCCACGTCCATAATTGTTTGTGCGGGATATCCTCTGCTTCTTTCCTTTGCCAGCTTGAAACCGTTGTCTTTCACTAAATCAATAGACTTTCTAAGCACGTAGTTAAGGCAGATGATAAACAGGTATGGGGCTAACGTGTCTCCTTATAGCACGCCTGCTACAATGGCGAAGTAGTTTGTGTCTCCACCCGGAGAACAGAATTTTACTTTCGTGTTTTTATATAGCATCATTATGACTGCGACGATTTCTTTGGAGAGGCCGTAGGCGAGAAGTATTTGCTCCATTTTCCCACTGTGTATGGAGTCAAAGCCCTTGGGGAAGTCTACAAATAATATTGTTGCCTCAAGGTCTTTTGCATGTACAACTTCTAGAATTCGACGCATAGTCAAAATTAGTGATGTCGTTGATTGATTTATCTGAAAGCCATTTTGGCTCTTCCTAAGTATCTTCTCAATTTTGGGTTCTATGCGGTTGCGTAGTAGAGCATTGTAGATCTTGGCCGCTATGGATGTAAGTATTATACCTCGGTAGTCCTTGGCTATTCCGATATCAGCCTTCTTAGGAAAAAGGCAGATGCATTCCCGAGGCCAAATGTGTAGATTGTTCCCCAATGGTCGGGGAAACCGAGGTTCAATCCCCGGTTGAGTCATACCAAAAACTCAAAAAATGATACTTGATGCCTCCTTGTTTAGCCCTCGGCACTATAGGGTAAAGATCAAAAGTGAAGTAAAGTAATCCATGGAAAGAAGTAATGCCTTCCCCAACACTTTGGTGTAGTAACTATTGAAAAGGGAACCTTCGGGCACCATAGACTCTACGGTTGCCAACTTCCTAATAAATAAAACATAAATAAAAGATCAAATGTATTAGTGGGGAGAATTTTGATAAAATGTCTTAGCAAAACTAGTGATTTAGTCGTGTCAGGTTAGGGTGTGGGATTTAGTTGTTGATATATTATCTTAACAAATATTAATTAAAGTTAATTGATACAGGACTGTGTAGTCCCGATTATGTAAACGTGTTCTGACGTAGCAGGTATATGAAAGTGTTGTGACGTAGTGGGTACGAGAACGTGTTGTGATGTAGTGGGTCTCTAAAGGTGTTGTGATGTAGCGAGTATGTGAACATGTGCAGTAGCGAGTAAATGAGAATGTTGTGATGCAAGGAGTATGTGAATGTGTTGTGATGTAGCGAATATGTGAATAATGTGAATGAGAAATTCTGTGAACATGTGCAGTAGCGAGTAAATGAGAATGTTGTGATGCAAGGAGTATGTGAAGGTGTTGTGATGTAGCGAGTATGTGAACATGTGCAGTAGCGAGTAAATGAGAATGTTGTGATGCAAGGAGTATGTGAAGGTGTTGTGATGTAGCGAGTATGTGAATAATGTGAATGAGAAATTCTGTGAACATGTGATGTAGCGAGTAAATGAGAATGTTGTGATGCAAGGAGTATGTGAAGGTGTTGTGATGTAGCGAATATGTGAATAATGTGAATGAGAAATTCTGTGAACATGTGCAGTAGCGAGTAAATGAGAATGTTGTGATGCAAGGAGTATGTGAAGGTGTTGTGATGTAGCGAGTATGTGAACATGTGCAGTAGCGAGTAAATGAGAATGTTGTGATGCAAGGAGTATGTGAAGGTGTTGTGATGTAGCGAGTATGTGAATAATGTGAATGAGAAATTCTGTGAACATGTGATGTAGCGAGTAAATGAGAATGTTGTGATGCAAGGAGTATGTGAAGGTGTTGTGATGTAGCGAGTATGTGAATAATGTGAATGAGAAATTCTGTGAACATGTGATGTAGCGAGTAAATGAGAATGTTGTGATGCAAGGAGTATGTGAAGGTGTTGTGATGTAGCGAGTATGTGAATAATGTGAATGAGAAATTCTGTGAACATGTGATGTAGCGAGTAAATGAGAATGTTGTGATGCAAGGAGTATGTGAAAGTGTTGTGATGTAGCGAATATGTGAATAATGTGAATGAGAAATTCTGTGAACATGTGATGTAGCGAGTAAATGAGAATGTTGTGATGCAGGGAGTATGTGAAGGTGTTGTGATGTAGCGAGTATGTGAATAATGTGAATGAGAAATTCTGTGAACATGTGATGTAGCGAGTAAATGAGAATGTTGTGATGCAAGGAGTATGTGAAGGTGTTGTGATGTAGCGAGTATGTGAAAATGTGAATGAGAAATTCTGTGAACATGTGATGTAGCGAGTAAATGAGAATGTTGTGATGCAAGGAGTATGTGAAGGTGTTGTGATGTAGCGAGTATGTGAATAAAGTGAATGAGAAATTCTGTGAACATGTGATGTAGCGAGTAAATGAGAATGTTGTGATGCAAGGAGTATGTGAAGGTGTTGTGATGTAGCGAGTATGTGAATAAAGTGAATGAGAAATTCTGTGAACATGTGATGTAGCGAGTAAATGAGAATGTTGTGATGCAAGGAGTATGTGAAGGTGTTGTGATGTAGCGAATATGTGAATAATGTGAATGAGAAATTCTGTGAACATGTGATGTAGCGAGTATTGAACGTGTTGTGACGTTATGTTATGGCATTAATTGTCTTAAAGAAAGTTTTTCGTCAGTGAAATTTCTTAAACTGAAAATTCTTAAATTTGTGTTATTATGAATTCTATTTGATATTGCTGTTCTGTTTATCATATTCTGTGTATATGACAATTTCGATAAAGTTTAAGAACATTTTTAAAATATTTCAAATCCGGAAAAGTTTGTAACTAAACCTGTTTGTTGTTACAAAATTTACTTGGATATATAATTAAAAGTAAATCTCTTAGATTGAATTATCTATCTTATATCTAGAACAACTTTATTTTATTTTAGTACTATTTGAGCCAGATAAAGCGTTATATCATAGAAACCCATTCTTTATTTTGTGGTTTTAAAACTACCAAAGCTCAAATTCTAAAAAAACAGAATCAGGAGATAATTCGTAACTCTTTTAGCCACCTATGATCTTCAAATTTTTGTTAAATCGAATCCTAATCTTTCTATAATACTTTTAAATCTTTCTTCTCTTTCCCGATCCTCGATAGTTTTTCACCCCTATTCCATTAATTCGCATACAAGAAAATAGAGTTTAGGTTAACGAATTTTCCATCCCCTCCTTCAAGGGGGACGTGTGTTAAAAGGTTGTTTTCTTTTTCGAAGCCAAAAATTCTTTGACAAACAGATTCTAGGTCAGACGACGAGGAGGCCATCTGTTGCTTTTAAACATCCCTAAACGCCTACATACAAAGTATGGGAAAATGAATGCTGTCTGTACCAGTGCTCCCGAATTAAATAGAAAAAAATTACAATTGGAGAAGAAAAGTCGAAAAAAGAAGAGAACATGTCTAAAATAAATGCAAAACTAAAAAAGGAAAAGAATAAAAACCGAAAAATAAAATCTTCTAGAACAAAATTGTCAGATATTCAATTAAAAGGAAAATATTTACTAAACTTGGCATAGTTTGGCCCAAGATCCCTTGAAAGGACTGAAATCATTAGGAATCATTCCTACAAATCTAACTGGTAACCATTTACTCTACGCCATTTTCTTAGTTTCGGATTCTCATATTAAACTCATATGCCATTGTCAATGAGTATATAAAAAGAAGAATTTTCTTGTATCGATCAAAACTAGTGTTTAGTTTTACCCGTTTCTTGTTTCTTTTTCCAATTTATAAATGATCCACTGCAGTTGGCCAAGAAATAAAGTTCCAATGCTAAATGAATATTTAAAAAAAACAACAAAAATCAACAATGAATTCACTAACATTGTGTAAAGATTATTGGGGCGAAATTCTACTTCAATCTCACTCTCTATTTCGTGCATACACACACACACACGCACGCACACACACAAATACACACACACACTTATATATGTATATATATATATATATAAGAGAGAGAGAGAGAGAGAGAGAGAGAGAGAGAGAGAGAGAGGTGTAAACAGAGACAAGAAAATCTCAGAAAGTACTTTTGGTGATATTTGTGTTAGGGTTCTGATAAAAATAAATGTCGAAATTTTCAGATAAGGCAGATTCTTCTTAAATGAGCCCGTCAGTAAACAATCTCTCTACGTGAAATCGGCTTATATCAGTTTTTTTTTCAATTCTTATATCTCGCCTAATCTGGGCTTAGACTGACACAAGACCATAAATAATTCGGCTTCCATTCAAGATCGAAATGCAACTGAAGTTATGTTTAATCAAACTAATTTACCAACCATAACTTCACGGCGATGGATGATCCATATAATTCACTTTTTATCTATCTATCTATCTATCACAGTGTCTTCATATATTCTCTTCTCTCTTATTCTCCTCTTATATATATATATATGTGTGTGTGTGTGTGTGTGTGTGTGTGTGTGTGTGTGTGTGTGTGTGTGTGTTTGAATAAATTTTAATGCCAATTACATAATGAGATAGAAATGACTGATATTTACAGGTTAGCGATCGTAGTCGAGGGAGACCCGAAGGTTCCTTTTTCAATAGCTACAACAACGAGATGTAGGAGAAGTCGCTACTTCTTTACCTGGATTGATTCATTTACTCTTGAACCGTATCGTATAATGCTGAATGTTAAGCAAGGAGGCATCAAGTACTGTTTTCAGTCTTTGGTATGAATTTACCTGAGATCTTACGGACCATTGGCGAACAGTCTACCCACAATTCCCATATCTATGTATATATATATATATATATATACTTGGTTGAAGGTAGACAATCTAGGATAGCATGCCAAACGATAAACGAAGTGAGCAGAAAGAAGAGCACTGCCAAAGCTAAACTGAAAGCTACCTGCCAACAAGATCGAATACCCCTATGGAAACAGCATTTCGAGAATTTACTCGGGAACCAGCCGGAAGTCACTCCTGAACCAATCACGAGAGTTATAAGTAAGCAATTAGACATCAAACTAGGTCCGATTACTCCAGACGAACTCGACTCGGTACTGAAAAAAAATTAAAAATATAAAGGTAACAGGGCTCGATTAAATACCCGCAGAAGTGTGGAAGACCAGACAATTCGACGATATACTGCTCCGACACTGTAATGCTGAATATCATCAAAATCCTATAGACAGATGGATGAAGGGATGCATCCTCCCCTTCTCTAAAAAGAGCTACCTCGGATTAGCCAAGAACTACTAAGGTATAATACTTACGTCCATAGCGGCCAAGATATACGATGCCCTACTACGCAACCGCATAGAACTCAAGATTGACAACATACTTAGGAAGAACTAAAATGGGATCCGGTGAAATAGACCCACGACCTCACAAATTTTGACTATCCGTCGAATTCTTGAAGGTGTACGCTCAAAACACCTACAGGCAAGATAGGATTTTGTTGACTTTACTAAGGCCTTTAACTCCATTCACAGGGGTAAGATGGAGCAAATTCTTCTCCCCTACGGCCTACCAAAAGAAACCGTTGCAGCCATAATGATGCTCTATAGAAACACCAAAGTAAAAGTTCACTCTCCGGATGAAGACACAGACTACTTCGACATAGTAGCAGGCGTACTACAAGGAGACACACTAGCCCCATACATCGTCTGTCTAGACTACGTACTCAGAACATTATTAGTAAAATAAAAAAAAGGTTCAAGCTAACAAAAGAAAGAAGCAGAAGGTACTCCGCAAAATCAATTACCGACATCGACTACGTCGATGATATCGCGTTTCTGGCAAATGCATCCGCCCAAGCTGTAACCCTGCTACATAATCTGGAAACGAGCTGCTGCAGGCATCGCCCTCCATTTCAATGCACACAAGATGAAATACATGTGCTTTAATCAAACAGGTGACATCTCCACACTAAACGGTAGCACTCTGAAACTAGTAGACAATTTCACCTACCTAGGGAGCAGTGTTTCATCAACACGCAACTAGGAAAGGCATGGACAGCTATCGATAGGCTTTCGGTTATATGGAAGTCAGACCTGACCGATAAAATGAAGCGCAGTTTCTTCCAAGCAGCAATCGTGTCGATACTGCTATATGGATGCACCACATGGACGCTAACTAAACGGATGGAGAAAAATCTTGACGACAATTACACAAGAATGCTGCAAGCAATAGTGAAGAAGTCTTGGAGACAGCACCCCACAAATCAGCAGCTTTTCGGCCACCTACCACCCATCACGAAGACTATCAAAATTTGGCGAACCAGACACGCGGGACACTGCTGGAGAAGTAGGGACGAGCTCATAACTGATGTACTCCAGTGGACCCCTTCATATGGACGCGCAAAGGCAAAACGTCCTGCTCAAACCTACATACAGCAACTCTGTGCCGATACGGGATGTAGCCCTGAGGATCTGTCGAAAGCAATATACGATAGGGAGGTGTGGCGAGAGAGGGTCAGGAATATCTGTGCTAATAGCGCGGCATGATGATGATGATGATGATATATATATATATATATATATATATATATATATATATATGTCTTCTCTTTCTCCAGTTGATATCTATCTAAGAAATCTTATCCCAAACGTAAGATACCACATTCACTACTCCAACATGTTTATCATGATACAACTAAATCATTGAACATAATTTAACAAATCTATTATGCTGGCTTTCAACTTAGTCCTTATTTAGATTTATGCATTTGTTTCATGAATGTATAAGCGTCTCCATACCCTCAAAAACATAGGGTCAAGTGACTTGAAACACCATTATACCTCTATAAGTGTCATATCGTCTGAGTGAGACTATATCCCGGATTAAGGTCGTTTAAAGGGCCCAAAATGTTATAATCTGAAGTAGCCAAATTTGACGTATTAGATGAATGTGGCAAAACATTACAATTCTGTCAATTTATGTCCAACAACGGGTATCATTCAATTAATTTCTCTGAAATTTAATGATTTTGTGCAGCAGCAAATTTAGTACATATTCTACAGCTTTTTCACAAAGTTTCTAATTTATCATTTTGAATGAAAAATCGGTCCAATGTTGTCTTCTGTGGTTGATGAATATGAACACCTACGTGAGGTTCACCCCTGCAAATTCATTTATCTCCTTGCAAATGAATCAAACCAAACCAATTCTACTTCCTACTCATTAAAGTTTGCCATACACAGCAACAATTTCAAGGGAATTTCTGTTGGATGGTTGCCCATGCCATAAACAAATCTTATAACAAGTCACACCTCGACATTTATCCACTGTTTTAGTCAATTTTGCTGTGATGTCACATGCACATACACTCAAGTTCAAAGCCGTTCTGATATTACTGATAGTGCATATCATCTGTTGCTTTGTGTCGACAGCTTTCACAAAGTTTACATCTGTTAGATTTTTACATGTCTGTAACATACTTTTCGCTCATATCACGTACGTTTCTTTTCTCTCACCCTCACTCATTTTCTGTCTCTTTGTCTTCATATATATATATATATATATATATATATATATATATATATATATAAACAGACTCCTGCACACACATACGTACACATACGCTTATACACACACGCTTGGATGCAATATTTGGATTCTAACGAAATACCTGGAGAAAAAGGTCTACTGGGATTACACAAAGATGCTGCATGCTATTTTGCTCACATTCTGGAAGCAACACCCTGCAAAACAGCAATTGTACTGCCATTTACCTCCCATCTCTCAAACCATCAAAGAGAGACGAGCAAAACAGGCAGGGCACCGTTAGAGAAGCAAGTCGAACTCATAAGTGACGTCGTTCTCTTATAGACCTCTACACATGGACGCGCCAGTGTTAGCTAACTAGCCAGGACTTACATACATCAGCTCTGTGCGGATATTGGATGCTGTCAAGAAGACCTACCAGAAGTGATGGATGATAGGGACGGATGATGAGAGAGAAAGAGCGAGTTGGGAACTCTGTGTTATCAGCAAGATTTAATGATGATGCTGATGATGATATACAAAGTATTACATCTATCAAAATTACATGATGCAAAAAATGCTTTCACATTTTCGTGATGATCAAGCAGTAGGATATTCAGAAGAAACTTAGACGTAAAATGAACAAGATTTGTTGCGTAATAGAAATGATTGTCTCAATAAATTTTGCTTCGGAAAAGAACTTAGCGGAATAATAGTTTTAATAAAGTTTACTCACGTAAACAAATTTGCTTCAGTAAATAAATCTAGTCTTAATAAAATTTGCTTCGGACAATTTCTAAAGGCTAAAAAGTTCATGGTTTTTTAGATTCTAAGATTTATTTTTTGATTTTACAACAATTATTGTGGTTTTATAAAAAACAATTATACAAATACATTTTCATCATTTATGCTGGCATATTATTTCATTTAAGAAGCATTCCGTTTTATTCTTTCATCTTATAGAAGTTTGATAATTCTTTGATAATTCTTAAAGTTAACTTTTAAATTCCAATAATTGTTTGGGGAAATGTTTAATCATTAAAAAGCTTAGATTTAAAAAAAAAGAGAAATGTTGAATTAATGAAGTAAATAACGAATTATTTTTTTTTATTTTTGTGTTGTATTTTAAAAAAGTTTTTTTTAAAGTGATTGAAATTTTCTTCTCAAATCAGCCGATACATGTCAAAGGGATTTCCTTTTTGAATTTATCTTAAACGTTGTTTATTATTATTTGGAAACGTTTGTTCCGATGAATGATGTTAAAAGACTAATGCTTTTCTATTCCTTTTGAGTTGTCCAATTTCCATATGAGAGAGAGAGAGAGAGAGAGAGAGAGAGAGAGAGAGAGAGAGAGAGAGAGAGTCCCCTCGGCGTAGTGGCTGACGAGCTGGACGGCGATACCGTAGTGAGTGAATTCAAAGTCCAGTCCCACTATTACGTTCACTTTCAGAATAATAGCCTTGGGAAAGGTATGATTTCAATCTATGGATTAAATAGTAACATTATCGTTCCTGAAGAAGCCATTAAAAAACCCGCGAAAGTTGATATGCCTTTAAACAAAGAAACCAAACCAAACCAAACCTAATCAAACCAAACCAGTTTTTGTGTATTATAAACATTTTCAGCTTTCATATGTTGTGGATTCTGAGTATTTTTTCAGCTTTTCTATTAATTTAACCGCTTTTCACTTTACACATTTCTTTCAAAAGCATTGTATCAAATCTTCTTCAATTTTGACATCTTATTGTGGTCTTTTTTTTTCCTCTTTAACTGCCCAGCTTTTGAGGAGAGAGAAATTTTTATTTCTTGACGTTGTTTTAGTCACTTTGGCAAGAGGAATTCTAACCACGAAATGAAATTGAAATATGGAAAGCAGATTAAATGACAGAACATAGTTTTAGAAATCTAATATGTAGGGGAAGAGTTGAGCCACTCCTTCAGGATCGCGAAAAACAGCCTCAAAGATCTTCGCATGAAGACTAAAAATGAAACGTAATACCCGAGGATATTGTGAAATTAGTCAGGCCATATATTTTACATCTGTGAAAACTACTAAGAATAGTGATAAAGTTGTGAGGATATTTTCTGTCTGTTTTGAGAAAACCGTCAGAAATGACAGACAGGAAAATATAATTCAATGATTTTGTTGATAATGATGAATATTCTAAGATCAAGAAGCAGGGGGCAACGCCTGCACGAAATTGTTCGGGTACTGGTTAAAATGAATGAATGCAATCTCCTTGGTTTTGAATAAGATCATTTTTCCTCTAAACGTTATGGATGTTCTTTCTAATCAGATTTTTCTGTCAGCTTTTATTGATATCAGTTGATTAGGCAATGGGTTGTCTTTTCGGTTTCTCATCTTTTATTAGTTTGTAATACGACGACGCATCAGAAGAGAGAGAGAGGGAGAGAGAGAGAGAGAGAGAGAGCGAAGAACAAAGAGACAGACAAAGAAAGAAAGAAAGAAAGAAAGAAAGAAAGAAAGAAAGAAATGGCAGAATAAGAGTCGGTGAGAAGAATCGCGGCTGGTGTCGTGCGGAGATTTGCTGGAAGGAACTGATTAAATTTCCCTTTCATTCTAACAAAAACTCAACTTCCGCTCCGGAAATGCACCAAGTTCACACTGAGAAACTTACACGAAAGTATAGTTTTATGTCCAGGACTAAAATTGAATGAAAGAGACTTCTTTTTAAATTAGAAAAGATTAAAATGGATAAAAAATAATTTGGGAAAAAATAAAGGAAACTAAAGAAAACGTTAGGAATATTTTCGCGTTGGATAAAGAAAGATAAATTCGACCAAACAAAACCAGTAAAGTAAAGGTTCTTTAAAAGCCGATAGAATTCATAAATTCGCATTTTCCAGAGTCCTGAATTGGAATTCTTTATCGACAAATGCATGAGTTTGTATAGCTTTAAAAATACCTTTAGGAAAAATGATGTTAATAAGGAAAAAAAACAAACAAAACAAAACAAAAAACAGGAAGGTTATTTCCGAAAATTGACCCTACCACTGTAAGGAAAACTAAATTTGATATGAAGATCTTTATGAAATGTAAGATGCGAAATTCTTTTGATGTGTGTTTTTATATTCTTTCATCCAATTCTTGTAGCGTTATTTTATTTTGGCCGTAGATTCTTCTCGTTAATACACTTTAGGTTTTAGTTTTGTTTACTGATGTTTCTAAAATGCTGGCATTATTTTTCTTTTCATCATGTAAATCGAAGGATTAACGAGTTCAACCAACCCGATCGAAGATGTAAATCACAGAAACTCGGAACAAAATTTAAAAAAAACCAAAACCAAAACAAAAAACAAAAAAAAAAAAAACAACAAAAAACAAAAAGCAAAAAAAAAAAACCCGAAGGGAATATATTTTGAATGATCTAAACAAAAATGTTTGCTTATAGAAAAGAACTTTTGTCCAATTATAAGAATTTTTTTTTAAGACTCGAAAATACATTCATATATAATATCCCTTATTTAGTTAAGATTTCACTTGAATGAAATTGTTTCCCTCGTCCTATTATCAACACTTTTAAACATTTAAACATGCGGGATAAGATGGGACCCTAAAGAAGTAAGAACAAACTAAGTACAAATCAAATACATTAAGATTAGGTGGGTCGTCCCCGTGCCATCGTGGCTAACGGAGTTCGAATTCAAGTCGCGCTATAACGTTATTTTTCGGAAAAGATATGAACTTTTTTATCGTCTACAGCAATCTGTTTAATAGTACCACAACCCAAAGCAAATCATCGTAAATATCAAATTTTCCTGTGTTGAATATCTTCGTGGTTGATTGATTGATTATTAAATGGTTTAAAGGCATATCAACCCTTATAATTTCAGTGAATACCGGACTTGGTTGTTTCATTGTAAGTTGAATTATCTGTAGGACTGGAATAGACTGTTCGGTTTAATGGCATATTAACCTTTATTAGATCATCTAATCATTTGATGTGATTTTCCTGTTCAAAGGCAACTATTTGCCTGTAGGCTATTTCATTGCTGAATATTTTGTTGAGCATACATGACCTGCAAACGGATGTTTTGTACCCTCTCAAGAAAAAAAAAAATTCAACTCAAGTATTACATAGTATGTACACATTGGGACACACGAAAACATACATTTCTGTGTATCTGAATGGGTGTACATATCTATGTAAATATCACTTGTTTATGTTGTCCGAGTACAAAGAAATGCATGCTGAAACATACAGCGAGGATTGAAGCATATGCAGATAGATTTTTGAATTGAGTTAATTTACTCAAACCCTTACCAATGGGAATGGTGTGACACTCGAAATCTCCAAGACTTTTGAGCAAACAATGACTAAAAAACTATTAACCCGTAGTTGTGGAGGGAAAGATGGATTTCTACCTTTCTCAGGAGCATTAGTACGAAGTGAAATGCAAACAGCTTTGTCTTGGAAATGAACTCGGGTCACTGTCTTCATTTTAAAATAAAATACTAATCAAAAGAAATGAATAGAATATTGTGTATCTTATTTATTTTGAATTTTAGCCGTTCTATTCACCGGCCTTCCTTTAGCGTTTTATGTATCTGGTAATTGGAAGTTTTCTTTTGATTTATAGAAATGAATAAGATAATCATGTTTATCAATGGGAAAATACAAAGTTAAAACGTATTAAAGAGAACGAAAAGACAGAATATTAACAATTCTGGTATCTGAAAAACACGTGGACGAGGAAACATAACGATGAAAAAGAGAAGAACAAAGAAAGAAAGCAAAAGAAAAGTGGAACAAATATGTAAATAAACACGAAATCAAAGAAAATTGAGAAAATGAAGAGAAGTTTAGGATTTAGAGTAAAATAATTTGCAAGATTTTGTAGCGACAAACTTGCAAGTGGACAAGACTCGGTTACTTTATGAATTTCCCCTGAAAATATAGGATTTTACCATAATTTGGCACCAATCACTGAACTGCTCTATCTACAAGGGCCAAGAATACGGCGACTGCATATTCTGCATATATAGACTAGCAAACCTACACGAGTGAGTTCGATTCTCATTGGGTGCCCCATTCATGCGGCCTTGTGCTACATCTAAGCAAAAAGCTTAGTAAATTAAATTGTTAGGATCCCCGCAAAAAAGAGTGTCTTGCCTATGTCATCGAATTGTATTTAACAGTGAAGCCCCAGTTCTGGAGCTCTGGGGACTATGAATTACTCGTTTGTTGTTCAAACGACTTATTCACGAGTCAAATAGGATTTGATTGGAATACATGAGACCGTTTTAACTGTATTTGGAGATGTAATTGTTTACAAAGAATTAATATTATTAATTTCTTGAAATCATGTAATTAGGGTCAGATTATTTGCATTATGTAGGAATACTTGAAACTATATCACTGTGTATAAACAACATGAGATGGGAGTATGTCATTTTGTTCATACAAATTATTATTATTAAACAGGAATAAGTAAAATAAAGTTGGCGACTGTAGTCAAGGGCAACCAGAAGGCTCCCTTTTCAACAGCTACTACAGTGAGGTGTAGAGGAGGGCGCTACTCCTTTCCTTGGATTGCCCCACTTTACCCTAGATACGTACCTTATATTGCTGAGTGTTAAGCAAAGAGGTATCAAGTACCATTTTTAAAGTCTTTGGTATGACTCGACCTGGGATTGAACCCAGGTCTCCCGGACCATTGTCGAACACTCTACCCACTAGGCCAATGACCCAGTATAATCGCTTGGAAAGAAGACTAATTTCGGTATGAAATAACTGAACAAGGGTTGACATACCGAATAACCAACCAACCAACCGACCAACCAACATATCCCAGCAGAAATACGTAAATGTTTCGACGAATTGACTGGCGGGAAAAGTGAAATTTGGGAAAAGAATTATTGAAATGTGACACTATACGCGTTTATCTCTCGAGACATCGATGTTAACATGTAGTAATATGTGTATGTGTTGATTCAAGTGTATCCGTATAAAAATATACGCATATAGTTTGGTTTGGTTTAGTCTTATGGCATATCAACTCTTTTAGGTTATCTAATGCCAAATCTTCTTTATACATATAGAATAAACATGATTCGTAAAAAAATTGGTTCGTAAAATTTTTAAACGAGCTCAAGCACATTTGTTAGCATCCAGTCAAATGGTTTCCATATTTTTTAACACGAATTATGGTATTTACAATTAATTATTTGTTTGAACACAGTTGAATAATTTATGTATTGTAATGTAACACTAACAAATTAATTTAACATTAGTCATTTGTTTGCACACAGTTAAATGGTTATACATTTCATTTGTGAGTGAATGGTTTGTAGGTAATTTTATTTTTAAATGAGTCAGAGAACTAAATAGTTTGCACACAAGTATTGCTATTGTTTCTCCGTAATTAAATGGTTTCAATCATTGCTATCTAACACGAATAATTTTATTTTATATTATGATTTGTTTGCACTTAATGAAGTGGTTTCAATACTGCTATTAACACTATGTATTCTATTCAACACTACTCCTTCATTTGCTCACAATGAAATGGTTCCAAGTATTGCTATGTAACACTAACAATTCAATTTGACATGAGTCATTTGTTTTCACGAATATAAATAGTAAAATGATTCTATTTCTAGCAGTTCACTTTGACATGTCATTTTTGCACACAGTTTAAGTATCTATCGAACCCATAGATAGGACCCAATCGGGTGCTACCGCTCCGCGTAGAGGGGACCTGGGAGCAATAGCAATGAATAGATACTCCATATTCCCAAGAGCTCCAGAACTGGAGTCTCACCATCATATTGTTTCGTGTTATACACAGGACACTCATTGGTAGGCATATTATTCCTTTGCAGAGATGCAGTGGGTGTATTCAGTAGCCCCTCGTCAGCCGACTGGCCTATATATGCACTTAGACGCAGCACATATATATATATATATATATATATATATATATATATGAGTGCGAGCATATCTGTAAGAGTGCGTGTGGATATACGTGCAGTTTATATGTGTCTGTGTTTATAATAGTGTTAAATAGCTAACTAAAAAAAAAAAGAGTAGTGAAATGTGCAGATTTTAAAGATAGTAAAATAGAAAGAGAGGGATTTCTTGATGGGATGAAAAGGTTTTCTCTATCCATAATGGATTGTAATCTTCAGCATTTGTACAGTCAGTGGCCGATAGACAGAAGATGATTTCTTTATGTTTTTATTACTTGGTGATTAAAGTGAAACCACTATATATTCAAGAGAGCAGTTGCAGTGCAAGTGTAGTGAGTAGTTGACCGTTGGATAAAGGGAAAGTAGGCTGCTAGGCCTTGGTGGGACCTCGTGGTAGTTTGTAGTATCAGTATGAGAAAGCGACAGAGAGCAGTTAGCCGTGGGGTATTGCGAAAGAGGGCTGTCGGACTAAGTCGTCTACCAGTCCAGAGAGAAGTTAGTATTGAAACGCAAAGACACAAAATGGGATAGAAATGCATGGTAGTCACAAATAGTTTGCCGGGAGTATATATATATATATATATAATGGAAAAAATTCATGTAAATTTCCTAATAGGCTGTCTGGAAGACAGTCAAGTTAGTGCTTTAAAGTTTTTTTTTAATTTGTACTAATTATTTTTGATAGATTAAGATTAGAGAAACTGTTTTTCTGAATTCTATTTAGTAAATTTTGTCGATTTCTGCAAACTAGTAATAATCTAATTAAGTAGATGATATTCATTCAGGCTTGATAACACTGTCCCTTTTCTCTTTCTCGTCATCAGTCCATTTGAATCAACACTGATGTGGCCCCCTGTCGGAATCCATAGGAGTCCACGTCACTGATGGGTGCGCTCCGGCGTCTCCAGCAATGCCCAGCATGTCTTATTCGTCTTACTCGGATAACTTGAAAGATGGGAGGTATGTGGACGTATAGGTATTGTTTTGTGTGGGATACTGCTTCTAGGATTTGTCTGTTGTGCATTTCCTATCTGGCTTTTTCTTCAAACATACAATAGTTTTCTTACGTTGACACCTTAGAAGAATTCTGTATCTGTGCCAGTGAGTCTTACATATTACTAATCAGGTATCTATTTATCCAACCCCTCCGCCCAAGCATTTTGTGACACAAAGATATTTTAAGCAGTTTAATAGGTTTGAATTCAGAGCTTACCTTCTCCTAGACTGGTTGCCTAATCAAGGCTAAAGAAACCAATCTACTCAACTATTTACCCATAGCTGGTGGGAGAATAGTGAGATGTGTACCTTTCCCTAGTGTATTAGCACTATGTGAAATGCAACAATCTCATCCAGGATTTAAATTCTTGTCGCCCTTATCCATTTCCAACAACGATAATCACACAGCACAGAGATTTCGACCCTCACAGAATTCCAACGTCCTTGTGACGGACTATGCTAAGCTCATTAAATACCCATGCTTATCCATGATAGTGGGTAAAAGGGGAAAAGCAAAAGGGAAATGATTATAATCTTCTGTGTCCACAGCATTTCCCTTAAATTGACTTGGTGTAAGTGGATCCATTGTGAGTATCGGCTAGAAAGCCGGTTTTACACTTAATTGGGTTACAAAGCAATATTGACCGACAATGTAGTAGGCTCGCATAACTGAAAGGGCTTCATTTCGCAAGGGAGATAATCTAATTATCTTGCCTCCAGTTGATGAAAAACCACAAACACTTATAAACATAAAGAAATCAACTTCTCACATGTAATCAGTTGAATAAGTGTAGACTCTCACATGGTCAGTTTTTTCCACTGAAATAAAAACCAAAGCGCGTACGCACAGTCATCAGGTTGTATGTATAACAGAGGAATTGTGGCAATTTAATGCGATTATGTTTTTTTTTTCTTTTTTTACTCTGAATAAAATGAATGGAAACGGATCGGTTCCAGCTGTAAATTCCCTGCTAAATGTTTTGTGATTGGTTATAAATCAATGTAATCTGTTTTTATTATATTAACTCAACTCAAAGTCTAAATTAAATTTGAAGATATCAATATCAAACAAAGTAAACAAATTGACCTTGTCCCGTACAGCATTTAAACATTGAATAGCTGAAGTCTTCAACAAAATATTTTCTTTTTCCTAATTAGAGATTATGATATGGTGTCCATGTCTGCTAATTGAATATGTTCAGCACACACCACGTGTACCACCTCTTTTAATCGTACTTTTCTCGTTTTCCATTATTTTAACTTCCAACCACACAGATTGCCGTTTGTTTGTTTTTTTCTCCGTACGTATTTCTGATATATCCTCTTGTTGCGTGAAAAATATTCGATTATTTGCCCTTAGCCAAAAGAATTGACGCCAGGAGGCGAACGTGTCTGCGAAATAAGCTTGTTGCTACTGGAAACCAGTTTGATACTAAAAGCGAAAGTGCGAAGTATCAATTTTCTTTTCCCAGCTGACGCCATAGGAAGACAGGCGAACGGCGCTCGGGTGCATTGTTGAACGTAAGGGCAGTGGTCATGTTTTGACCACGTTGAAATACATCCACCTTTCATCTTTACCTACCGAATACAGAATCCTTAATAAATAACATGCTGACACCATAACGAGCAAAAGAATTACCAAAAACACAATAACTAACTTGACGGTAGTGACCAAAATAAGAACGATCAATAAATTACATTTTTGTTTCGAAAAAATAGTGCAATCCAGAACGCTGATAGTGTAACAGCTATCGTGAGAAGAAATGGACCCAGGGAACTGAGTTCAAATTCTGGACGATACTGTTTGCATTTCACATAGAGCTAATAAACTTGGGAAAAGTGTGCTTCTCACAATTCTACCACCAGCAATGGATAAGTAATAGGATAGATTGGTCTCTTTAACCTTATAATTGCAACCCACCTAGGAAAATGTAAGTCTGTAAAATTCTGCTTAAAACTGACCTTGTGTCACATTCTGTCTGTGGCGTGGGTATGGGCTAAATACAATCTATAACTTTCTCAAGTTTTAGGAACCTTAATTGACGCTTATTAACTTGTTTTAATTTTTTAAAATCATTTCTTTAATATGACGAATAAAATAAATTAGTTGTTAATTTGTTCAACTAGGGTGAGTCAAAAGTTTTGCAATATTTTGTGACGCGTATAACACGTAAGCTAAGCAGTTCAAGTTATTTAAACGTGCCCGCTGTGGTTGGTAGTATCATGGTAGTTGGTGCACTGACACGTTGTTCATTGCTTCATTTAGGGCGGGATTTGAAAGCTCTAGAGATGAATGTGCAATGTAAATTCAGGGTTTGAACTAGACCATAAAGCCCCGGAAACAACCAAAAGATGAAGGTGCAAAAGATGAAGGTACAGTTGATCCCAGTACAGTAACCAGATGATACAAGAAATTTCGTTCAGGTTGCAAGAACTTCGACGATCTGGAAAAGGCACTTAGGACTAAAACCCTGGATTCCAAAGTCGGGTTTAAAGCCATTGAGACAAATCGGGTGAATAGTACCCGGAGAGTATCAGGCGAATTCGGTATTTCACTGTTCAGTGTCGGTCCTTGACAAAGTGTGTGTGTGTGTGTGTTAGTCCCTGAGTGCCTTCATTTACAGGCGAGTCCTCTTCCTTTTTTGCTTGTAATATAGAGTCCGTCTATATCATCTTTCGTGTATAAGGCCTTGTATATTGTTACCATTTTTCGCGTTTTGTAAAGTAAGTTTCTGTGCCCACTTTTTTTCTAGTCCAGGAAGGGTTTTGAACATCTTATTTAAGAGAAAGCTACTAGTAAGGTTTACTTTTTAGTAGTTTCCGTGTCCTGTCCGACCGGCTTAGAGTATACTGACTGTATCTGCTATAGAATAGTAACCTCACCCTTTTCTGGGTGGGGTTCTGAGTATGACACTACACTCTATTTGATTCTGAAGCTCTACTTCTGGATATATGTGGAATATAGAGTACCGTTTCATTGTCATTAGTCTCTGGTTTACTCTGTTGGGATCTATCGTTCAAATAAATCTCTTTAAAATTATTCCTATTAGAGAAAAAAAAATCTCTAGAAGCAACAAGACAAAAACGTAAACGTACAATGAATGCAATTCCTAACCTCTAAACATTAGATAACCCAAGACGTGTTGGCATGCCGTTAAAATTAATCTATCAATCCTGTGCTAGTTTTCTTGTCCTTATTTACTTCTTTTTAACATTTTCCTTTTTTCTGCTCGTTTGAAAGTGTTTTCTTCCATATTCTCAGAGAAATGCAGTTTTCTTTTTCTCTGGTTGAGTTGATTCTTTCCTGATTGGATACTTTTATTCTTTCAGTTGTTTTTCTTTTTCCTTCATTCATTACTAACATTTCGCATTTCTCAGTTGCAAATTTCATCCCTCTTTCTGTCTTAGCTGAATGTTTTGCTGCTTTGTATTTAGCTTTCTTGTTCATTTTTATTTGGGACACAAGTTAATTATCCCTATACATAAAGAAGTTTCTTTTTCCTAGGGTTTTGCCAATTCATTCCTTCCTTCACATTTTCTCATGATGTAATTTAGTGGGATCATCGCCATGACGAACAGTACAGGAATAATGAGTTGTTCTGAAAGAAGCCACTTAGTATATTCTCTTTTGCTGTGTTTATTCAGTCGTATCTTCCATTCCTCAGTGTTTTATAACTTATGTGATGAAGTTGATTTTGAAGATCTTTAAACATTCTAGTATCCCAAGTTGCTAAATCATGACATACGGCTTCCGATAACATTACGTCATAATTCTGCATTAATTTTCCAACTAAGTTGACTACATTTAGTAACTGAGTTACCATCTAAAATGAAAATTCGGTAATTTTCAAACGGAAGAACATTAAGATAATCGCACATAAAGTAGAATCCTAAAGACACCTGTTGTTGAGCGATAGCTCGTTAACCTTTACAAGCAATTGTTAATGAATTCTCTTGACATATTGGTCTTTGCTCTAATGATCTTGTGATATTATAAAAGCTATTGTTATTAAATCTCTGATTTAATTCGCATGATGTTCTGAACTGGTTACTTATTGTATCTGGTAGACCATTACCCGTGCTTTATACAGACTCTGCAACAAAACTACCTGCTTTCCTTCCCCCCAGGCTTTTACTCCTTTCGGAGAGGTTGGGTTCATCGCCTGGCGCCTGAGGCGCCCCGAATAAGGGGAATGCCGACGGGGCCGTAGGCACTTTTGGGAAATGCCGGGCGCGTGTGGGCTACGGCCCTGCGCCTGGACCCACCAAAAAAAAAAAAAAGGCTTTGTGCCACACTTTCACGTTCGGTG
The DNA here is from genome assembly GCA_963585895.1 of Sepioteuthis lessoniana. Lineage (NCBI taxonomy): Eukaryota > Metazoa > Mollusca > Cephalopoda > Myopsida > Loliginidae > Sepioteuthis > Sepioteuthis lessoniana. Next base: position 83,227,933 of record OY757932.1, read on the forward strand.
GGGCGTGGAACAAATACCGCAACAAAACTACCTGCCTCATTTTAAACTATTATGCAAATGAATGGTAGCGTCATTTAGCTGATGTCTTAATAATAATATAATATTTTTCAGATATGATCAGTTACAGTTATGGTTTGTATCGGTGCACATCATACGTTTGCTGTTGAAACTTTTTTTTTTAAACTGTCGACTTTGTAATGGCGACATAAAGAGCTTTTTACGCTCATTTCATTTTACATCAGAATGATACAACTGTTCCAGAGGAATTTTTCAACCCATAGCAGTATCGATTTTCACTGTTTAAAATGTAAGAACTATTTCTGCCACACACTTTATATACCTATTATAGAATTCTATTTACCGTTTTATCTTTAAGTGATGACAAACTGAAAACCATATCATGATAACAGCATCAGTACTCATTTGAATGTAATCACTTATGTAGCATCTTCATTGCTTTGTAACATGAAGACGAGTTAGTTATAACTTGTTCAATGAAAACTTCTGTTGTGCCTTTCCTGAATGAAAGAATGTAAAGCCACCATCTTCATCTGCGAGCAGAATTTGACCCCACTTTCCTTCTTTTATTCAAACAGCCTCAAATAATGATAAGTTTTTCATTTTCACAAACAAAATACACACACAGACACACAGACACGTATATATGCACTCATATAGGTATATATGTAGTTGTATGTGTCTGTGTTAATGCCATATATTTTTGTTGTACTGACATTCAAATATCTTTATGGAAATATCGATACTTAGGTAAATAGAAAAAGTTATGGAAATGGAATTGACAAGCATTGTTCATATCCAGGACAATTATGCACAAAACGAATTACCCCTGCGCACTACGAGGACGTTAAATCTGCTTATTCAAGTGTGCATTTATTTTTCAGACAAATCTATTGTGATCTGTACAGTCATTTTTTTTCCAGCAGTTATTTCCATAAAGTTGGATGTCCAATCTTCTCATGCGTCATGCTGGGAAATAATGTACTTAAAAATCTATGAGAAATATTTCATGTACCTATATACTCGGGTATTTTTGCGACTTTCTGAGACCTACATTTTTGCCTAATATGAGCGGGTCTTATGTGTGTAAATAGATAACCAAGGTTGGACCTAGTTTTATCTCACGTATGGTGCGACCCCCTAACATTAGGTTAACAGTTATATCTCCGAATGCCGTACGATACGAGAGTATAAACGATAAAACATAACATTTCCAACTTCAAACTCGACATGGGTTTTTTGAATGAAAAGCAAACTAACAAAGGCCATAAAATATGTTCAAATCTACGAAATAACAATCCATGACAGAATTATGGATATTTAATAATCTGTCACAAGACCATTATAATCGGGAACGTAATAAGGATTAAACTCGACATACAACAGAAGGATATAAAAGTCTTTGGTAAGAACACTTTTTTATGATGTAGCTTTAAGAAAAGGATTTCCCTGTTTCTTTACAGGTGTCCAAGTGACTATAGAACTCATTGCATGACAGACTGATCGAGTCATCCGTCTTTGACAGATTAAAAAAATATCGAAATCTAATAAGCATAACAAGGCTGACACAAAGTTTTTTTTTAACCCTCTGACTAGTGTAGAGTTCATAAAGTAAGTGTATTTTATTATTTTTAGGAGGCACCTCTAGCGTAACGATTATCATCGTAGGGAATGGAATCGGCGACTCGAATTCAAATTTGAGACGAGACTGTTTGCGTTTCATTTTGCGCTAATGCACTTGGATGTCACATGGATCGATCCGTTCATTCCTTAGCTATGTGTAAATAGTAGGGTAAGCTGATTCCTCTTGCCTTGGTTAGGCAACCATCCTACTTGAGGGAAAACTTTAAACCAGCTTTACTCATCAAAAATCTGACCCAGTCACACACCCTGTCCATTATGGAGGGGTTGGGTAAAAGCATATTATAATGATTCGTTTATAATACAAAACTGTCTATAATACGCTCCCCTCATTTTGGGCTACGAGATTCAAGAAAACATATCGTGTATGATACGTACTGACTTTTTGGAAATTTTGACGACTAAATGTAACATTTGTTCAACTCTTTATTTGATTTGTTTAGAATAAAAATAAGAATTCGTCTAGTTTACATTATGCATTGAAATAGAAACTTACGTCGTTTTAAGAGCAAACATATGAACACGTTCACATGAAAATGCAAACAGCTGCCGGCAAAAATAAGCATTGACAAGGAGAAACAAAATTATAAACCACCACACATTCCAATGACTAGTGGCTATTTTACAGAAGTATTTGTTCGTTTGGATCATAGATATCATTTTAGATTATACAGTCCGGAATATAATGACGTTGGTGGATGGAAAAATGTTAAGATTTTGTTATTGTGTATTATAATCCCCCTTAACTTTTGACTTTAAAATCTGAGATAGGATATTTACCATACACTTATTATTACATGTTGAATATTGCTTTTTTGTCAGTCAATCAGAAAGATTGTCATTAGAATAATTATAATAATAATAAAGTCCAGAACGATATCTTAATTGTTTCAATTTTCCAATAAATGATAAAATGATTTTACAGAATTCGAATACGGCAGAATGTTTTTTTCTTTAACAAGGGCACGAATACTAACAGGTTACTAAAGTGTAGAAAAAGGACAAGGGAAAATAATGAATTAAAACGTTAATTAGGTGAAATAAATAGAATTGTCTTCAGATTTGCTTTGGAGCTGTTCTGGTGGGAACTCAAAATATACTTAAATTTAAGAAGGCAGGATTGGTTAAAATTAACGGAATCTAAGTAAACTAATCGAAACTTGATCAATCACAGTTGGATCAGGCATATAAATGATGATCGTCCAAATTCACTGATTATTTTCGCGCTGAAAAACTAAACCTAAACTAACGATAAAAACTGTAATTCAGAAATGTGTTCAAGATAATATTCATTAACACGAATAATTGAAAATGAAATCCTTCATTCGCAAGATTGAGGAATTGTTTTAAATGGGGGAGTTTGAAACAAAGAAAAGAGTCTTTTATGTGACTGAACCGATAAGACCAAATTTCAACTCTTCAGGAACCATTTTCAGAATGTAATCCAGGAGATAGAAAGAAATGTTTTACTTATACAGGGAAGTTTAGTCTCTGAAAGAGATGCCCATAATCTGTCCATATGACGATTAAAGAATTTCACATATTTTACTTTTCACCTACATATACTATTAAGGATTTGATTGGCCAGAGTGGATATGACGTCAGAAGTTTAATTCGTTCCTTAGAAATTAATAAGAAAGACGAACTAATGAAATGTTGAAGCTTGCAGCGAGAAGACTGGATATATGTATCAGTCAAATTAGGGAATATAGAGAGAAATACTCTATGGATTATGGATTAAATAGCGTCTTTCGGATTATCACTCCTACTTTCTAGAGGATATCAGTCTTCAATGAACCAATAAGAGGGTTCCCATAAAAACAACAAGATTCTCAACTTTTAGCAGACTGCCTCTGCAAAGCGAGAAGTACAATTAAACGACAAATTGAAATTGTTTCTTTTGTATCAACTCGGCGGTCTGTCAATATTTAAGAAAAAGAAAAGAAAAGAAAAAAGCCGATGAGAAGAGCAAACGACCGTTTGAAGTTGCAAGACGTCAACGGAAAAGCTTAAAAGTCGTTGTAAACATTGGTTTGGTTTGTTTAACGGTATATCAACTCCTTGTGTCTTATTTTATACCAATATTTGATTCATTAGAAAATTATTTTGACTGTAATCGTAACTAATTATATTCTTTAATGTTTCATGACCCAAAATTACACCTTCTATTCGTGTATAATCTCTTGTTTGTGTACTTTTTATATAAACTATTCCCATCTAATGCAAATAATTGACACACAATTAAATTTACTTCAAGTATCTCTAATGATAATTATTTCTATTTAGCAATAATAATCATTTGTTTGCAGGTTGTTAGGGTTTCACGTATTTTTATTGAAAACAAATAATTTTCAAACAGATCTATTTGACCTACAGACAAGACATTCACTGGTACTACCACTCATGGTCATAAGGAACCTGGGAGTAATGGCAACAAAAGAGTACTTCTCTCTCCCTAGAGCTCCAAATCTGTAGGCTCACCACCAAATGCGGTTGAAAGTCTTGCCAGGACACACCTGTGACGGTAGAGGATACAGTCAACATATTCTAAGCCCCATCGACAGGTTGTGTTTGAAACCCTTGCCAAATAAACGATGTCTTTCTGTGTGTGTTTTTTTTAAATAAATCGTTTTCATCTTCCTTAATTCTTGTCCCACGCAAGACCTTTTTAATTATAGAGAACACCTTCCGGCTAAGAGACTTCTTCAGATCTAAAAACACATCGTGAATAGAGAAATTGATTTTAGGAGTGAAACGATCTTGACGGGGGAGATGTTTCATTATAGCCAGGCAGTCTGTCAGGGTGAAAGTCTCTTGCAAATGTCTTCATTAATTTGCTAAGGATTGTATTTCCTCAGGCATCTGTCCATGTTAGAATTGCATAAATATGTTCTTGGGTTATATATCCTACATTAATATTTGTATTGGCTAACTCTTGGATACGAAGTTGAATATAGCATTTATATTTCTCCTAATTTGTAAATGAGCTATTCCTCGAAAATATTTTCTCCATTTAGAAAAAAACGCTTCTTTTTAGCGTCTAAAATCTTTCTACGACATAAGGAAAAACCTATTCAGAGTATTTAGTTCTGTCTCTTCCCGTTTCGTTTGATTTGTATGTCATTCATGCTAATAAAAAGTCTTCATTCTTTTAAAAAGTTACTCCTGCCTTGAAAGGTAAGTTAGATTCACTGTTGGAAGAAAATGTGGAGGGAAAAATTATTGGCATTGAAAATTCAGAGAAGTAAAACATTTTTAATAAAATATTTGCTGATTCATCTTAAGAAAAAATAGCGAAAAAAAGCAATAAAAAAACAAAAAAAAACAAAAACAAAGACAAAAAAACAAGCACCGATTTTTGGCCATTTGTAGATCTACGTACATTTTCCTTCGGCTTCTTTGACCGATTTCATGTTTTATGCAACACTAATATATATTTTGGTTGTCCTTGTGATGTAACATCAAACATTGTCACACGAAATTCAACACAAACGAACAATAGCGTACATATCAAACACAGACATTCGTGTGCCACCCACAAATCTAGCCGAGCTACCTTCTACCTCGTTCCTCCCTTTCTCATATACATACATGAATCTAAAATAAATGGTATGCTCGAGTCCAATACATAATACAGGTATTCATAATACACATATACGTATACACTCATAAGGACACACTGAGATACACAGACACATGCGCAGACAAAGGAGACGACGCACAAAAATACGGACTTTCACGCAGAGACAAAAAATAACTTTCGTTTAGTTTGTTTGCGATTATTTATGTTTCGCTTTATATTTTCTCTGTTCCAACCAAGTTAGAAAAAAAAATATTTGGATGTAAAAAGACACTTTTCTTTCTTTTCCATTGAGACATCCTTTGTCCCCCTCCCCTCCCCCCTCTCTCTCTCTCTCTCTCTCTCTCTCTCTTTCTTTCCCACTTTCTTTCTCTCTCTCACTTTCTTTCTCTCTCTCCCTCTATCTATTGCATTTATAGAAATTTCAAAATTCCATTTTTCCCTTTTTTCATCATTTTCTAAAAACATCTCTCTCTCTCTCTCTCTCTCTCTCTCTCTCAGGCACAAATCATTTATCTCTTTCTTTTTACCATGAAAAACCAAACTACGCGGGTTTTTCAATATTTAACACACACACACACACACACACACGAAAACACTATTGTTTCACATATGCACACATTTTTCTTGTTGCTTATTCTTTCAAGCCAGACAGAAACGATTTTTTAAAACTTTCATATAATCGACTCGATGCGTCTGTCCGTAAATAAGCAGCCTTTGTGGCATTTCTTTCTGCATATGTGCGGTTCGTGTCGGAAGTGGAAGAAAGCCTCTCATGTCCGATTAGTACCCATCTACCTTGACATCAACTTTCCCGTCCAGAAGAGAACACGACTGTTAACAATCGTAACATGGTCACCACTCCTTTGCATTGAGTCTGGGTTAAAAGCGTGTGGCACTAGAAAAAGATATACCACAAGTGAAAGTAAACACAATTAAGGAGGGTACAACGACCCTCTCTTCTTCCATCATCCCAATGCAGAAACTTTGAGTGTTTAACGAGACATCACGTATAAGTCTTTAATAAAGTGAAATTCAATTCTAGCTTTTTTCTTCTCTTTTTTGCCTTTGCCCTCAATCTCTCCCTTTTCTTCCATTTTTTTCTCTTTCACCTTTTCTCCCCTTCTTTTCTCCCTTTATGTCCCTCTTCTTTAACTTTTCGCCTCTTTTCCTCCTTTCTCATCGACCTTGCTTTAGCGGTGCGTTTACCGTAACAGTTATCGACGTAGAAGAAGCCACGCGGATTCAGATGATTTGATCTAGGCTGTTTGCGTTTCCCTTCGTACTAATGCTCTTGGAAAAGGCATGAATCCATCAGTTTTCCCCCTACCCAAGCTATGGGTAAATATTTGAACAGACTGAGTTCTTTAGGTTTGGTAAGACCACTAATATAAAAGGAGGAAAACACTGAATTCAAACTGGCATTACTCCGCTTAAAAATTGACCTTTTGTGTTGTAATCTAACCCAGGAGTTGGCTAAACACGTATTTTTTCGCTTCCCTTTTTAATTTTCCTAAATTTATCGCTTCACATCTTCACTTCTCTTTCCGCTCGTCTCTTTTTTTTTCTTTCCTTCACTCTTATTAATCTTCCCTTTTCCTCCTCAGACTTCACTTTCAATTTTTTATTTTTACATTCATTTTCATTCTAAGCTCAGTTTCATTCGATATTTTCTCTTCGTTTATCTCTCTTCTTTTACCGCTCCCACTCATTTCTATACATATTTCTATCATCTCTACACTTTCTCAACTGTCTATGTTCTTCCAGTGTCCTGTATATGACACAAAGCTGGGTATGATGGTGAGACTCCAGTTCTGAGGCTCCGGTTAGTATAGAGTACCTTTGTGGCAATTTCTCCCTGGGCAAATGGTAGTACCTTTTTGGGCTCCATACGTTTAAAATCGAAGATCTCTTAAAATTTAAGATCTGTTTCAAAATTATTCATATACAGTAGGACCATGTGCAAACAAAACAAAACAAAATGAAAAACAAAAACGTTCTTAAATAACTACACAGATTTTTTGGTGGGGTTCTTACAGCAATATGAGTCAATTCTAAGGTGGAATGGGAAAGCTCTTAAATGTTTCGTCTTTTATAGAGATATACACGTGTTTTTCGAGTGTTTTCTATTTTTTTAGATTCATTCATTTTATCCCCTCTCTTCCCTCCCTCTACCTTACAACCTAACACGAAATCCCCAAGTCCTTTCTTAGACTAGCTCTGGTTTTCAAACACTCTGCAATATTTCCAAAAGTATTAAAATATTTTACTTTGTTTTTCATGGTTTAGCAGTAAACTAGGATAATGAAAGAAAACAGCTTCAAACTGGCAAAGGAATGTAGAAGATACCCCGCACAAACTATCACGGACGTGGACTACGCCGATGACATAGCGCTAAAATAGCGCTGACATAGTTCACATAGCTCGGAAGCAGCGTCTCATCAATCGAGAATAACATCAATCGCGGCTAGCAAAGACATGGACAGCTATCGATAGATTATCGGTTATATGGAAGTCAGACGTGACCGATAAAATAAAACACATTTTTTCCAAGCAGCAGTCGTGTCAATACTGCTATATAGATGTACTACATGGACGCTAACTAAACGCATGGAGAAAAAGCTTGACGGCAATTACACAAGAATGCTGCGAGCTATATTGAATAAGTCTTGGAGGCAGCACCCCACAAAGCAGCAGCTGTACGGTCACCTACCACCCATCACGAAGACTATCTAAGTTAGACGAACAAGACATGCAGGATACTACTGGAGAAGTAAAGATGAATTCATAAGAGATCTACTCCTGTGGACCCCCTGACATGGACGAGCAAATGCAGGACGACCAGCTAGAACCTATCTACAACAGCTCTGTGCTGATACAGAATGCAGCCTGGAGGACCTGCTGGGAACGATGGATGATAGAGACGAGTGGCGCGAAAGGGTCAGGGTAATCCATGCTAGCAGTACGACATGATGATAATGAAATAACTACGAAAAAAATGTTAATGTAGATGTACAATAAACGGGATTCTCAAACTATGTCAACTTGAGACTGGTTGACATGGCATTAAGATCAATCAATCAATCAATCAATTATTTTTTTCTTCCTCAAATTCTTCCTTGTTTTCTTCACCACCACCCCAGCTATGAGCTAAATTGTACTACTACTGTTCTTCTACAAGAATGGTTTCGGCATTAAATAACCTGCAAAAGTTGATTTGCCATTGAACAAAGAAACCGAAACCAACTGTCGATTTCTAAATTCCATCTTTTTTTCTTCCCTCGTTTCTTTTTCTTTTTAATTTTTTTAAAATTATATTTTTTCCAAATATCTTATTTTGATGAAATAATATCATATTTATTTTCTTTTTTAATATATAACGAATTGAATTGTTTGAAAATACTCTCTGTTTTGCAAATTTTCAGAAAATAATTTGCCTACTCTACTAGGAGGAACAATTATCTCTCTTGAACTTTTTCAGAAGGGATCCAAGATACTATATGTATATATTTCACCCCATCTATCAATCACGGACAAGAGCCGACAGAAGGTCAATTTTTAGAGCAGTTCAGAATTTTCTTTTTCTTACTTTTCCTTACCAATGCTAAAGAACCTTGGCTGTTATACTATTTACCTATAGCTTGTGGGTGGGGAGAAGAGATAGATCCACTATATGAAGGGAATTACAAAATGCTTTAAAAACAGATTTAATTAAAAAGCGAAAGTACTTTTGCCACCCCCAGATATATACAAACATGTTTTAGTATAATGAGATTTTATTAATATCTATCTATCTATCTATCTATCTCAGCACAATATGAACTCATTTTATCAACGGAAAGTTTTCTAATCGACGTTTTATTATTATCATCAAGGTGCATCATCAGCACGAATTCCCTTAACTCTCTCTCTCTCTCACTTGATATCCGTCCTTACCAGTCATTGATCCTGGCAGGTCCTCAAGACAGCACCCAGTGCGTGGACAGAAATGGCTAATGTAAGTTTTTGCTTGGTGGTCAACATTGGTGTGTCCATGTGTAGGAATTTATTGGAGAAAATCGCTCCTAAGTCGGTCCCTACTTCTAGTGCAGTGCCCAGTATATCTTAGTGTACCTAAAATATCAAAAAGTAAACACATTTGTATCCGTCACGTATCTATCAGTAAAGAGGTTGCTGAAATAGTTTAGAATTTCTCACTGGAGCTAGTTATCTGTGTTCCAATCCAGTTAAAATCAGTGATTTTGAATGTTCATTTTCAAGGCATGAAGTTTCGATTTGCTTTAAAGTTTGATTCAAAACAATCCTATTTCTTATTGTCGATTAAAATGACCCTTAGTAAATATCTATTCGTCTGGGTATGTCACTCTCTTCTTTTATATACATCTTTATAATGAGTGCTTCCAGTGTGTTATATAAGCGTGTATATGATTCAAAAGCTCTTATATGTATAATACACAAGGCTACAAAATATGAAAATTAATTGGAATTGATCTCAGTTTTTCTGTTGTAAAATTTATCTATTATTATTAAAATTCATCTTCACATAAACTAAAACATTTTAGTTCTTAAATAAATTATTTCTTATAAGTTTTGTTTCAATATATATATATATATATATATATATATATATATATATATATATCAGACGGAAAAGAATTCAATTTCTTTATTCCATTATAAAATTATTTTATTAGACAGGTGTTAATGGGCACTCTTCAGATGGAAAACTGATTCGTGTGCTAAATTTACCAGAGTCATTTACTGAATATGGTGATCATTTAGAAATTGAAAATAGGAATCACGATTTACAATCATATGTTTTTTAAGGAAATCATTATGATGGGTCGTTTCATTTACCAAAAGACTGTCAGCATGATCTTCTCTACGGACCGCTGCGCCCAAAACATATTCTTTAACGAAGCGTCGTTGCGCCTCCATTCCATGGACTGTCTTTTTAACTGAGGCTCTTAGTGACAACCCCATACATATTCAGCTAATTTGTAAAGTTTTTGTTTTTTACTAAAACATGCTTCTTCGTTCAAATCTGGTATTCTTCGCTTAATTTCACATAATTTTCCCTTGTCAGTCACCAAGATTTGATCTGTTTAAACTTGAAGCACTTCGATTTGCGGCCATTGTGAATAGCCTAAAAGTAAATGAAATAATGTTTGCTAATTTGATGTAATGCACTGTTTGCATTTACAGAAAAAATAAATCTAAAAAAAAATGTTTTGCTTTTTTCAAAAAAGATTTCATTTCTTGATCTTATAGAAATCTGATCTCTCAAATAAAATAAAATGTGTCAGTACTACTGTATGGTTGCACCTATTAGACTCTTACGAAACAAGCTGGATGAGAACTGCGTCCTGTTCCGAAAAAATCCCGGAAGCAACCCTCTACAAAACAGCTGTTCTATGGTCACTTACCTCTCATCTCAAAAAAGAAGAACTCATAAGCGATGTCCTTTAATAGACTCTTCCACATGGACGCACCAGTGTTGGCTGATCGGCAATATCTTACATGCAGTCAGTGAATGCAATCCAGAGAACTTGCCAAGAACGATGGTGGAAGGCCAGAGGGAGTGAAGAGAATCAGTTCTATCTGTCCGTTCTGATCGTAATGAAGATGATGATATATATTATTGTGTCGTGAATAGTTCGGGTCGACACACATGTATGATAAGAGATATTTGCAAACAGAATGAAATATAGTTCGCCGACTAATGTAAGCAAACTTAGTCGTTTTATATTTATGAAAGACAGAAAGACTCATCTAGAACGAGCACTGCTCTCAATAGTCATCAGACCAGACCGTTCTGTGGGGAGTTCCAGCCACTTCACAATACACACACACACACACACACACACACACACACACACACACACACACACACACACACATATATATATATATATATATATTAGGTTGGGCCATAATAATTTCAGTTTTTAAAAGTCAGTTGTAACTACATCTTTCAAACTTCCAATGTTTTAAACGTAACAGAAAATTATCTGATAAAAGAATGCCTTCTTCAGTCATTCTTATTTCAGTCATGAAAGAGTATATATCATAATTTAATCTATGAGTTCTCGTCCCTAAAATAGAAAGACTAAAAGTGCATATTTGATATGTAATGCTGTCGGGGGTTTAAGAATAAAAAACAGATACAAAAATTTCCAGCATTTATGGTCCAGGTATCATTACTGACCACCAAGTTTGAAACTAGTTTTTAAAGTGTCCTTATGGCGATACGCGGCTTTGGGAGATGAACCTAAACCAAGATGCTTATCAGATCTCGATTAAAATGGTTTCAAAAAATTGGTAGAATGCTATTCGCGTAAAAGTACTCCAGCGCTTGACCTCAACAGATCCCAAAACATAATCAACCCCGAATTGAAAAAGATGGGAAAAATAAGCAAGTTGGTCGTTTGGGTTCTTCATACATTTAGTCAAAGAGATAAGAAAGATCTCATGTCCATAGTGACATTCTTCTTTCAAGGCAGAGAAATGACACGTTTCTCAAGAATAGCATTACAGGCGACAAAAAATGGGTCTTTTATGACGATATTAAAGGCAAAAGTCAGTAAATTGACAAGGTCAAACTCAACAGGCTCACCCAAAAGCAGGGCTTCATGGAAGAAAAGTTATTTTGTGCGTATGTTGGGATCACCGCCGTATTATTCATTTTGAGTTTTTGAATTGCAATCAGACACTCTATGCAGATTTATACTCTCATCAGCCGCAACATAAGCATGAAAATCTTAGAAAACGCCCCGCACTTGTCAAGAAAAGAAACTTTGTACTTGTTCACGATAACGCAAGGCCACATTCAGCAAGAATGACGCAAGAAAAATAATGAATTTAGGCTGGTCTATTCTACCCCATCCCTCATATTCATCAGACCTTGTACCAAGTGCTTTCTAGCTTTTTCATTCCCTATAAAATGCTTTAAATGACAAAAAATGTCCTTATGATCAAGTGAACATATTTGGGCAAAACCTCTTGAACTTGAAACTAACTGAATTTTCCTTGAGAGGAATGAACAAACTACCTGATAAATAGCAAGCGGTGATTCAAAATAATACGGAATATATTGTTGATTAAAATAATTGATAATTTGTTAATTTATTCATGAACAAATAATAATTTACTAAAACGAAAGTTATTTATGACTAAACTCAACAGTTTGCAATAGTTATAAATAAGGAGTATTCAATTTCATCAATCGAGCTTACATATTTAAGGGTAGTGTAAAAGTTCTTGCGGTCAATTTCTCACCTATGCGTTTATCAGAAGGAGAGCCAAGAAACTGATAATTACACGGAACAGTTGACTCTATGTTCACGCTATGCTTAAAAATGTGGTGTATATATATATATATATATATATATAATTACATGGAAGAATTTCTTGCAAACTTAGATAGGAATTGTATATATAATTGCTACATATATTCGAAAGTATCTGGTATTACGGGCAATGTTAGATGATAGATGTGATAGGTCAAAATCATCTGTATACACAACGCTTATTCTTTGAACAGATATAATACCAGAAGTGTTAAACAGATTTAACTTGAAATAAATGATCAGTTAATTGAAATGTTGTAGACATTTTTCAGTCGTCAGAACTGGCTGCTTCCGAACTTATTAGATATGCCTTATTAGGTTAAATAATTACTGTCAATTAATCAAAGACTGATTTGGGCGACATTTGTCATTTACAGTAAAATTCAGTGAATGAAGCCTGGTTGTAAAAAGAAAATGTTTGATTTTGTGATGAGTATTCAGTGGAAAAAAATACACACACACACACACACACACACACACACACACACACACACACACACACACACACACACACACACACACACACACATATATATATATATATATATATATATATATATAATTGTATTGTATTTGTTTAGAGGGCTATTGCAATGCAAAATAATTATTCGGGTCTGATTAATTCGTAGTAAAAACTTCATCATCAGAGACTTTTTAATATGAACTCGGATTTGTTTGTTCAAATCTTTTTGGACATCGTAAACATGGTGTTACGTCGAGGGTCGGGCGAGTTTACATTAAGGCGGCCCGGCTCGGCTCTCGTGTGCATCTGATCGCTGGTTTGTCTGATCCCCCGCGGTGTTTATTGTAGATCTCGATGTGCTGTTACAAAAGATAAGGAAAAAAAGACAAGTTAAACTCAAAGTTTGAAGGATTGGAATTAATCACAGATGGAGGCGTGTGTATTCCCAGGGACCTTAGTTTGGATCCCTTCCCGCCACCACCATGTGTCCGGCACGAATTCTACCAAGCCAGATTCTAGCAGAAAACTCCAGATCAAGGGGCTCCAGAAAATTCTGGGCGCATCGCTCCGGTCACTCTCTCTGACCAACTCATTCAGACAGATTCTTCTAATAGACTCTTTTCTCTCGGGGCTCCCAGAACTTCGAGAAAACATGAAGTCCTTGGTTATTTCCTGTTTCTCTGTTCCCTTTTTGTCCGTCTTGTTTAGCCCAACACTTATTCAAGGTCGTGAGGTCACTTTGTTCAAAGTTCAAAACCACAGTTGACCTACTGGCGGTGGATGGCTGAACTGCTTCCTCCTTCCTAGTTTTTTACATACCGCAGAGATACAGCCACACACACACACACACACACACACACACATATATATATATATATATATACCCACACATGTTTTATACGTCCACCGTGACACACATACACACACATGTTTAACGGCATATTTCCACGCCAAGGATCGATTATGTTACAGCATTTAATTTTGCAAAAATGCTCCAGCTAAAGATATGAATCTATCACTTCCCCTCACCTCAATGTATAAGTAAATATTAGAGCCGACTGAGGCCTTCAGTCATAGTACGGCAACCGGTCTAGAAGAAAAATTCGTAAATCAAACTAGCAGTAACCCGCTTAAAATTGTCTCTGTATCGCATTCCGCTCATGGTGGAGTAATTGAATGAATATATAAACATGTAGACACACTTGCACATTCTTGTTAAAAGCAAGATGAATGTTTAGACATTCTCGTGTAATAGACTTGAATCACTTCTTCATTCTAATTTCTTAAGATTTTTCTTTGGGTGAAAAGATTCCTCTTATTGATATTTTCAAGTTAATGAACAGAATCTAAATTCACGATCATCCAACTCATGAGATTGTTACCTTCAATCAATTCTGAGTCTTAGGGCGATCTTCATAGAATTCGCTTTGATTTCTTTATTTCATTTCTATATCTATCTATCTATCTATCTATCTATCTATCTATCAATCTATCTATCTATCTCACATATTCTGATTTGTTAAATATTTACAAGTTTAACATTGTCTCGCACAATATGTGCATGTGTCTATATATTCACACATTTGAATATATATATTTAAGTCTTTATATATATTTATATATACGCACTAACGCACATGTATACGTATATGTGTGTGTATGTGTGTGTGTGTGTGTGTGACAAGTGTATATGACATATCTGTGGAGATAACAGTATATATGACACATAAACTTGACAAATCTATACTAGTACGTTAGTTATAATTATCACAATTTTACTGCAGAGATCAGTTTGAGTGATGAAAATGTCTATGAACATTGTTAAAATTGAAATGGTTATTGTCCTCTATTTGGATAAAATGGTCGCAATCATTGTTTACGCTTCATAGGAAAGTCTATTCAGTAGAAATAGCAAATTACCGAAGTGAACAAGTCATTCTAAAGAGAAAATGAACTGGCCTTCTTTCTTCACTAACAAACAAAAGACGTCAAAATTTGAACGGGATATCAATAAGGAAGAAACATCTTACAAAAGCATTAGGATCAATTTTCAAGTTGAAAGACATAGTTATGGATGAAAAAGATTGGATTAAACAAGATGGAGACATATCAATAAAGTCCTGTGTAAGTTTCAGCATTTATCTATTTACCTACAAATATATTTGCATATTTCAGTAATTCACTTTTGATTTAGTTTTATATATATATATATGTGTGTGTGTGTGTGTGGTGGGTGTGTATATATATATATATATATATATATACAATGGTCGTCAGTAGATCGAATGAAAAAAAAGGTTTCACATCAAAAAAGGACAAAAAGCAGACAATATCCCGCAAAAACCCTTGCAGATGCACAACAGGCAACTGATCTAACGCTTCTTGCAAATACAACTACCCATCAAACTGATTCTCTGATGCAGGCAGCAAGAGGAATTGATCTCTCTGTGAACACTTATAAAACCTATTTTTATCAAATGCTATGTCATTTAGTTCATATGGCTCGCTAACAACAATATCGCATCTGATGAAAGTGATTTCAACATGAGCAAAGGTAAAGCAAGGATTGCTATTGACGGGTTAACAACCATATGGAAATCTGATTTCTCTAAGTAAAATAAAACGGTAATCTTCTAAGCTGTAACCGTATCAGTAAAATTGTATGATTTCACCACTTCGAATCTAACGAAACGTTTGGAGAAAAAGCTCTATGTAATCTACATAAGGATGAAACTTGCAGTTTTAAACTAATCCTTGAAGCAGTAGCCTACAAACAGTTGTACAGCCATTTACCACTCATCTCACAAACTATCCAAGTCAGAAAAAACGAGACAAGCAGAGCACTAGTCGAGAAGTATGGAATAACTCATAAGCGACGTAATGGACCCTTACAAATATGACAGACAAACAAAAACTTACATTCACCAGCTGTGGATGCTGTCAAAAGACCCGCTAAGGGCAATGACTGATAAACTCGGATGGAGAGAAAGAGAGAAGGATTGTTAAGGGAATCCATATGGTTCACATGATCAACAAGCAACTGCTGGCATAGGCCTCCATGTCAATGCACACTAGACGGAATATATGTGCTTTAATCAAACAGGCGACATCTCTACACTAAACGGTAGCTCTCTGAAACTAGTAGACAAGTTCACCTACCTAAGAAGCAGTGTCTCATCAACCGAGACAGACATCGACACGAAGCTAGCGAAGGCATGGACAGCTATCGAAGTCTTGGAGGCAGCAGCTGTACGGTCACCAACCACCCATCTCAAAAACTATCAAAGTTAGAAGAACCAAATACGCAGGACACTGCTGGAGAAGGTCAATCTCAATCTGCTAGTTTGAATTCAGACTTTACTTTCAACTAGACTGGTAGCCTTAACAAGGCTAAAGAACCCATTCATCCATACTATTTACCCAAAATTGAATCCATCTTTTAGGAACAGATGGATTCAATCCTTTCCCAAGCACATTAGTATGAAGTCAAACACAGATAGCCTCGTCCAGGATTTGAACCCGGGTCGACGAGAATATATGCATATTTTTAAATCTGTACTTTCCAAACCAATTTACTTGTTCGTCAGAAAATATTAGATCTGAATCGTTCAACTTAATCTTGAAGATTTCCACCCCAACCAAGAAAATATATCAACTGTTATGATTTTTTCCCAAAAGAAAAAGGCCTAAGGATACAAATTGAAAAACTTACCAGTGTATCCATATCGTTTGTTCAAATTCGTTCGCCCTAATAATCACTTAAGAAATTAACAATGAATAGAGCATTTTTATAAATGTCAGTCAACTCTGATCCAAGTGATCTATGATCAACCTTTTTTTTCTCAAACGTCATCAAAAGGCAATTACGCGAAGAAAAACTTGCTGAGACATTACGACTGTTCATCACAAAAGAATAGGATTCTATTTCCTCCTCAGGATCACAAAGTTGCTAATTGAATCAGTCCGATGAAGCAATATAATAAAATAATTATTGCTTCTTTGAAAAGAATGGTGAGATTAATACCAGAGAAGCAAGTAGCTGTGAGTCAAAGAACATTATATATATATATATATATATATATATAAGAAATGGAATTAACAGATAGATACGAACACACACACACACACACACACATATATATATATAAAGAGAGAGAGAGAGGGAAAGAGAGAGAGAGAGAAAGAAAGATAAATAGACAGAGTTAGACAGAGAGATAGATATGAACATAACTAGAGACAGACAGACAGACAGAGATAAATAAAGAGAGAGGGAGAGAGTGACTGATAGATATAAACGTACTGGTATATTTATCATCATTATCATCATTAGGTCACGCTGATAGCACACACTTGCCTGACACCTCTCACAAGGGTTCCATAGAAGAATGTCACTTAAGAATTCGTCCTTGATTCTCCAGCAGTGTAACACTTGTAATGTTTGTCTTAAATGTTTTTTGTGATAGGTAGAAAATGGCCATACAGCTGCTGTTTTGAGGAGTGTTGCTTCCAGTATTTGTTCACAACAGCACGTAGCATTCTTGTGTAGTTACCATCTTGCTTTTTCTCTAAGCGTTTTGTTAGCGTCCATGTAGTGCAGCCATACAGTCGTAGTGGGACAACCACTGCTTGAAAAATTCTGTTTTATTTCATCGGATATATCAGACTTTCATATGATTTGTTGATTTGATTACCAGTTTATTTGTTGGTATATTTCTAATATTTCAAGGTCAGAAAAAACTAACCATTCTTAATTATCGTCCTAAATTGACCAACGAGTGTTATGCTAGCTATCTGAAATCTTGCGCATTCTTTCCAGATTTCCCTCATTCTTTTTTTATATTCTATTTATGTAGGGTTGCTAGGAAAATAAGAGTGAAGGGAAAGTTTGTCTTCCCAAGTTCATTCTTTGTGTTGGTGTCTTTAATTTATGTGATTTCTTAGGTCATCGTTCGTGTACCTAAAAAAAAACCTGCCAACATTCGCTGGCTCGCAGAGGAGCACCTACCGATCATGACACCCAGACCTGTTGTCTGGCTCCAACGTTGAATTATCCATCGATTTGTTATTTTATCATGGATAGTATATTGGGGCTATACCAGACCCAGGGGTTGTTTAAAATCTTCGTACCAGTCACAGATGCAACCAACTACATTTTAAGCAAGACAACTTTTAAGTGGTTCTCGAAAAAAAGCGTCCTTCGTAAATATATCAAGCTTTAACAAAGTTAAAGTCCGTAGCGAACTTTTTTCTTTCACCGTATTGCTGATAGTTTGTTCTTTTAACCGTGAGCTATTAGGTGTCATACAGTTATGGAGTTGTTCCCTCAGCTTTTAGGAGTTTTATATAATTTGGATCGCCCAGCTACTCTTAAGTGATTTTGATTGAAAAAGTTTATCACTTGACTACCAGCACAATCACGACTACTTCCTTTATTTATTTTTATTTTTCACTTTCCATTCACTCCTTCCCACAATATTCTCTAACCAACAACACTTCCTCTTCGGCCAAATAATCCCAATTTAAACATCATTTTTACTCAGACACAAATATTATATACACAATTCGTACAGAAATTTACAAATACATGCAATGCATTTACGTTAGTCAGAGACATTTAAAAAAAAAAGGAATAAAAAAGTAAATTTACATTACCTTTCTTTGTTTTTGGTCGAGCGTTCTCGTTGCTAATTGGGCAGTATTTTTTTCTTTTCTTATCTTTTGACGGGCCATTCATCACAGGCTTTTTTTTACTCGTTGAATTCCATTTATGTATGATTTTTTTTTTTTTTGTTTGGTTTGGTTTGGTGGGTTTTATGGCATCCATTTTTATGTAAATAATCTGTTCTGTTTAAAACAATTCAGTTTAGCATAAGTACAGTTTAATTGTCAAAAACATTTCCATTTCAAACTATTCAAGTAGTTATATGTAACAATTCAGTTAAGTGTAAATAGAGAGTTGAGATTAGACACTGGACGTAGACAGTCGACTTTTGAAGCTCGCAGACGCGAGGCGAACTTTCCCCCTATGGGGACCGCTCGAGACGGGGGCCAAATGAATAAGACAGCATAGAAGATTGTGTCTCTCCTCCTTACGTCGAAACCTTTAACTCAAAGTTAATAAAAAGGTTTCGTACCTGAACAAGAAGTCGTTACGTGTTTTCGAATTTCGAGATTCCTATGTTCTATCGTTATGAACATTATATGTCCATTTCGTACATAGCGTTAATTGTGAATATGGTACACTACCACTCCGGTCCAGAGTGGACATGGGAGCGATGGCAATGAAGAGGTACTCCGCATTCCCTAAAGGTCTAGCACTGCTGGAACCTCACCATCAGATTGTTTAGTGTCATATTCAGGACACTCATTAGGGGGAGTCTTACCCTTCTGCAGAGGTGTAGTCAGTGTATTCTACAGCCCCAGCTGACTGGGCAATTTTTTTTGTTTATATTTCGAAAATTCAACACATGACTACTAACACTATCCTGACTAGTTCCTTTGTTTACTTTTCTTCCCCCTTCTTCTTCTTCTTCTTCTTCTTCTTCTTCTTCTTATTATTATTATTATTATTATTATTATTATTTCACGCCATGAGAGTTTGTCATATCAGCGTTAGCGGATGGTCTTTCAATGGAGTTTGAGTGACAACAATTCTTCTCAAGTCTCCTGGACTCTTCTCAGTATTCTGGCCATCTAAATAATGCTGCAGTTTGGATGGTCTCCACTCGTCCTCTTATTTCCAAATCCTCCAGTCCTTGCCACAATCTTTTAGTTGCTGTACCTAGAGAATCAATTACAATTATAACCGTCACTTTCATATTCCACTGTTTTTTTTTTATTCCTTAACAAGGTCCAGGTACTTATCCTTCTTTTTGCTTTCTTTCAATTTTACTTTATGGTTAGCTGGGACAGAAAAGTCCATAATTCGTGCAAGTTCTCATTTTTTTTGTTTATTATCATAAGGTTTAGTCGTCTGGCCGAGATTAGGTGATCCGTTTGTATCACAAAATCCCTGAGGAGTTTGTGCATCTCATTCTCCAGAACAGATTCTGGATTGTGCGCATACCATTTGTTCATATGGTCAAATTTAAATTTCTGGTACAGTTCTCAGTGGATTACCTTGCCCACTCAGTCGTGTATAGTCTTATATTTTGTCTGAGCTAATATGCATTATTATTATTATCATTATTATCATCATTATTGTTA
Organism: Sepioteuthis lessoniana; assembly: GCA_963585895.1. Lineage (NCBI taxonomy): Eukaryota > Metazoa > Mollusca > Cephalopoda > Myopsida > Loliginidae > Sepioteuthis > Sepioteuthis lessoniana. The sequence goes on from OY757932.1 coordinate 83,248,190, forward strand.
TTATTAAGGTCTAAGTGACATCGCATCTCGTTCGGTCTTCGCGACTCTTCTCAGTATTCCATCCGATTTTAACAATGCTATGATCTATATGTTTTTTGCTTCTTTCTCTGATCTCCTAATACATAAAAAACAATAAACAACAAAAAAAAGAAACTCTACAAATTAACGTTAGAATCTGAGACGCTTCTTGTAACACTATCATAGTGTTACAAGTTGACGGGCAATATTAAATTAGATACTTAGGACTAATTGGGATAATTTGCCGAAGATTAGTTATAGTCTTTTGGTAAGGTAGTGTAAAAAATACGATAATAATAATGATCATAATAATAGATTCGCACCTGGCGACACCATGCGCTAGAATGGGTTAAGTTGAAATGTCAAACCAAAAGTTGACAAGGACACCAAAATTGTTAACTGTAAGCAACGAATCTGTCGATATGGGTTTTAATTGACGGGATGGAAAAACAAAATTTATTTCAAATTCTAATATCAGCTGAGTGCGAATATATGGAAAATTACGGCTAAAAGCCTGGCACGAGGCCATTAATGCAATATTAGAATATTATCGAGTAGCTCACCAAAGAAAACAGGGGTGGAGCTTTTCCTCCTCCCAAACACGTACAATGCGGAGCCATAGTTTTTGCTTGGCTGTCCGGTTAAACACGGGCCTCGGAAGGGGATTCTTTACCCCATCCTCGATGATTACGCTATGGGGCCATTGGTCCAACGTTTCTATTGGCTGGCCAATCGGAGCTATGTATTCAGAGGTCTGGACCCCCATAAAAGAAGATCCCGAAAAGGGAATTGGCAGGTTCAGCAAACCGAAGACTTGAAGCCCTTGACACCCTCTTTGCCAGCACTGCCGCTTTACCCAGAGTGCTCACCATGACCGTTCCTACCAAAATTAATTTGCTCAAGACAACGAACTGTTATTGCCTGTCAACATAGCACTTCTTACTCCAAACTGAAACTCCTTGTTGTTGTACATAATTTTTAATCATTGTATAATGAATAAAAGCTGTTATTTACAACTGTTAACAAGCGTTCCTGAGTTATTGAAGTAGTTGACCAGCTAACAGCACCAGTAAATTTGGCTGTCTTCCGACCCAGCCAGAATCAAGAGAAGTTCGAATGAGCTCTTCCCAAAATTTCCCGAGGATCGAACAACACAATGTGGGCTAGGAAATCCGGACAAGCAGTTTCACCGGAGACTTCGATCTATAAGTGACTCGCAATGCGACATGCACCAATTGGGTCACAACTGGTGCCTTAAGACCAAGGTTACGACCCTGAGAGACCGCCACAGCACATCCACATCAAGATTTCAACACATTCTGTGCCAGGACGACCCTGAATAAAACGTTCCACAGAAAGAAGCAAGCGAAAAATTTCAGCACCTAAGAAGTAAATGAAAAAACTCAGCACCCAAGAAGTAAGTGAAACTTTTCAGCACCCAAGAAGCAAGTGAAAAAAATATCCAGCAGCCAAGAAGCTAATAAAAAGCACCGGTGTTAAAGGTAGGTGACCATTCTTTCACGCTCTCTTGAATCTGTATACAAACGTCGGCTCGCTAGTTTTATTGAAAATTAGACATAACAAATAATGGCAGACACGAGTTCAATTCATAGACTACTAACGAATGGTTCTAAGATCCCCATGTACATTGAGAAATCAGTAAATTTAAAGCCTTGGATGACTGCCTTACTAAAGAAAAAAAAAAAAAAAAAGAGAGAGGATCTATAAACTAACAGATCCAGAGTTTGTCGCCTTGGCCTATAATTTCACTGATGGCATTGCATAGTTAGACGACCACCCGGACGTCTCTAGTGCTGAGCTATTTCAACAGCTGAACGCACAATCGGAGAAATAGCTAATTCAACAGAGGCTACCCGGGCTTTAATTAGGATGAAGCAAAAGTAAGAGGAGACACTTGCGAATGAAATTAGCCAGAATAGTATATCAGGATGCAGGACATAGAGAGTATCACGCCGTACAAGTACAACTATATGAGTTTTTTTATCATCATCATCATCATCATCATCATCATCATCATCATCATCATCGTGTACTGCCGCTTGCACGGATTTTCCTGACCCTCTCTCGCCACTTCTCCCTATCATTCATCGCCTCTGGCAGGTCTTCAGGGCTACCTCCTGTATCCTCAAATAGCTGCTGTATGTATGTTCGAGCTGGTCGTCCTGCTTTTGCTAGGCCATATGTGGGGTCCATAGGAGTACATCACTGCTGCAGAAGCAAGTTCGAGAGTTTTTTTTATAGAAACCTTAAACTATTCATTTATAAAAGAAGATGTAGTGAGGGCAAACTCCGAATCGTTATCTGAGGCATTGACGCTGGCAAGGGACAGTAAAAGTCTATTCCAGAGGTTGAACCCACCATAAAGGTTTAGTTGGGGAACTGCACGAAGGTAAAGGGAAGATGGAGTTCAGGCAAAACTCATAACAGGCAGGGTTACTGGGGTCTCCGTACCATGTTAAGAGAGCCCAAAGTCGTGGGCCAGCACACTGAGTGGTCAAGGGAAGGAATACACCCACGTGACCGATTATGTTGTGGGTATAGTAAGAGCACCCACTATATGAATTCCTATTATTTTAACATAAATCGCGACCTAAAGACTATAGAGAGGAAAACAAGGGGAAACACTTATGACAGATCTAGCTCACATTATTCTCAAATGACATACTGAGAGGGGGAAAAGAAAGGACATATGGCAAAGAACTTTCCTGATAGGGAAAAATGGCCTAATAGAGGATGAGTGGATTATCGTAGATCGGAAGGTAAGAAAGGGTGGACAGCAACTGGCACTAAAAGGCAGCCTAATTACAAAAAACAGGGAAACTTTCAGTAACTAAGAGGGTGGCCCGGAATCGGATATCTGAAAAAGATACAAGAAGTTGGGGACGCATTCAAGTGTGCCAAAATAGTTTGAACGCTAATAAACCAACAAGAAAGGAATCAAAGAATGAGAGAGGCAAAAAAAAAAAGGGCTTAGTGACCAAAAGAAAAGAATATCGAGAATATGAACTCTTCTTTCGGGGTTCAGAGATGATATACAAAGTCCGAGTTGAAATGAAAGAAATAAAAGCGTTGATTGACCCTGGGTCCGAAGTCTTCTTAATGAAAATAGCGACTTGTGAAGAACTAAATTTATTATTGATAATTTAGAAGAATCAGATTTATAACCCAGGCTAATGGCCAGGAAATTCCACTAAAGTGAATAAGTTGGTTACTGATGGAAATAGGGGGCACGAGCACCTGGTCAAAATTCTATATATCACCGAACTTAGATAGAGCTATGATATTAGGAGAGGAATGGCAAAAGAAAAATCAGTCACAGATACGTTTTAAACCGAATCTTTTAACGATAAAAGGCATAAAAATACCACTGGGTAGAGATGCCAGTAGAACAATGGCGGTTTACTTAGAGGAAGATATTAAACTGCCGCCTCGCATCGCCACTGCTTTTTCTGCTAGATTAGACTCACCGGAAGAGTCAGGTGGGATATTATACCAGGTGATCCATCGGAACAAACCACTCATAGAAAAAGAAATAATGGTAGAAATGACAGGAGCCAAGTACCCGTAGTGTTAGCTCATTTGAGTAATAACACCTTGAATGTGCCCAAAGGTGAACATCTGGGGACAGTAGTTAACATCAAAACCAAGAAACAGGTGAGGAATGTTCAAACCCGACCATGCCGTGATGCCAAGACGATAGTTAATCCCAATGAGATACGTGTACCACAAGAACATAGAAGAAAAAAAGAAATTTGATATATGAAAAAAGGGAAGTTGTCGCTAACACGGATAAGGAATTAGGTCGAATGCAGACGATCCAAATGAGGATTGACGCAGGGGACCACCCTCCAATAAAATTAAGACCTTACCGAACCCAATCCATAAACGGAAACAAGTAGAGGAAGCGGTAGAGGACATGTTAGAATCCGGGGTAATCGAAGTTCTCTAAATCTCCTTGGAGTTTCCGATAGTGGTGATAGAAGGAAAAGGATGGGGGACACCGGTATTGTGTGGATTTTAGGGCATTAAATAATGTCACGTAGCCTCTGGCATACCTTTTACCATTAATCGACGATATCCTAGCTTTGATGGGCAGAGCAACTTATTTTTCCACCCTTGATTTAAGGTCAGGATACTGGCAAGTGGCTCTTGATGAAGCTGATCGAGAAAAGGCTACATTTGCATGCCTCGCTGTTTTTTGTTTTTTTTTGCTTTTTTTTTTCATTTTAGAGTGACGCCAATCGGGCTTGCTAATGCGCCTGGGGTTTTTCAACTACTTATGTCCGTCATGTTAGCAGAGCTGGAAAAATTCTCCATAGCATATTAGGATGACATGTTAGTTTTCTCAAGCAGTGTCAGTGAACATCTCCAGCACCTGTAGGCTGTATTCGAAAGATTGAAAAGCCTTGGTCTGTAGTTGAAGTTACCAAAATGACACTTCGTGAACAAAGAGACCAGGTATTTGGGTTTGGTCATCAACAAAAACGTGATAAAACCCGACTCCAATTATATCAAGATGATCCGATCTATGCCAGAACCAAAGACCATTAGGCAAGTCACGGGATTTATTGGGGTTGTTGTATGCTACACGCATACATATGCAAACCACACAATACAAATACAAACACAGGCGAAAAGAGGTGGGATCTGCTATTTCAGGTACAAACGGTTTATTAATTTCTGACTTCGGTTCTTCGACACGAGGAGAGAGAGAGGCAATTCTTAAAAGCTTATGCTAACCATACTATCTGACCCCAACGCGCGACGGATCTTGAGATGTCTAAGATCTCTGTCGGTAGAGATCCGAAAAACCTAACTACACCTTTCAACTGTAGAGAACTCAACTCTCTGCCTCCATGGTTCCAATCTAACTCTCAACTGACTCTTTTTCAAAATCCTCAAATTCTCAGGATCATCTCTTCCGGGCATGACGTCATCCACACTCCAGCCCCATTCCTGTCTGGGGGTTTATCATGACAATGGTGATTGTCATATCTTTTGCACGCAAGCGTAAACTACTCCAATTGACTATACGCCTGGGCTCTTAACCCAAATAGTTCAAAGCCCAAATAAACTGAATATAATTAACGAAAAATGATTAATATAAAAAAGAATATCATTCCTTAATTATATAACAGGGGCTATAGTATACTACTGAAGGTTTATCGCAGCATTTTTCAGTATAGCCACCCCCTGATAGTACTCATAAAGAAATATGCGCGGTTCAAGTGGTCCGAGTAGTGCCAATGGTCCTTTGAGGCGCCAAAAGATCAGTCAAGGGCCATACCCTTATCAATATACCCAGATTTAAGTAAGCCAATGGTTTTGTACACGGAAGCAAGTGATCTGTGTATAGGAGCGTGTCTTACTCAGCCATGCCCAGAAAAAGAGGGTCCTGTATTAGGAATACCTGAAGAAATCCCTATTTGTACTATTTGTATTATATTTGTTGCGAAATAAATTCTGTGCAAATTTAAAAGATCGGCTGAAAAATCTGCCAGCGATGTACAAAGTCCAAGTGTTTCGCTTTATATAATTGTAAAATATGAGACAATATATAAATCAATCAATAAATAAAGTTTAGCTACTTGCCTCAAAATAATTATCAAGTTAGTTATAATATAGCTAATTTTCATAAGATAAAGTGATGTAAGTTACATTTTTTAAATAAAGCAATTTATGTGTCTATTTATTATCATAAATAAATGATATATACCGAGAATGATGAAGTGACAACTCTTAATGTATAAAAATAAAATCTCTTTTCTCTTTCTTTTATTATATAATAGTGGAGTGAAGGGGAGAGTTAGTAACAGCAAAGATATATACACAGAAGGAGATATGGGATCTTCACGGAACCGCTTCTTCCTCGTTCTTTATCCATGAGACTGGTATAAGGCCAACTGAGAACATCTAATCATCTCAGCTTCTATATATTTTTCAAATACGGGGCCTTTCCAAGGAAACTCTTCTCCTTTCTTCGCTTTTGACCTTAGGGAACCTGTTCCTTCACGCTCTCTGCATTATCTCGAGGCATTTAATCAGTTTCCTTATTTTAGTGAGTCTCATAAAGCTCAACCTTACGCTATCTAGCACAAAACCTGGTTCAGAGCGGCGTAACCTCCAGTGATGCTTCTGTCGGCCTCTTTGTTCTCCCTCAGGTCGAAACATTTTCAGTTGTTATATAATTTTCCGGGTGCTTCCGAAATCCTCGTGGTCATATTTTCCTTCGGCATGCCACTCACGCAATTCACCTGGTATTTCCACCGTGTTTTGTTTACCTTAAGACACGGGTGCACATCCGGTTTTGGTTCCCACGTAACTTAAGCGGCCTGTCGAAGAAATTTTCTTGTCACAATTCAACATGAAAATTCTAATCATAAATTTGTACAAATTTAATCTCTTCTTCTTGCCAAGACTTCGCGAACGAAGATTTATGAAGGAGGCTGTCCTCGTCGACAGCAGGCATGCTGATGGCTGACTCGGCCGATGCAGGACAGATAGTCCGACTGCAACAACTGCAGTTAAATGTCTGGTCTGGTATGGCTGCTGAGGCTCCCTGGATCTTCCCCCTATGACGTTTCTCCCTGAGGTTGGTTCTGCGGGAGTCCTCAAAGGTGGAGACGACCTGGTGGACGGTGTGGCATCAGGCCTAACGGCCTGCAGCAATTGTCGACCACTGTTGGTGGTCAATATCGCTGGTACCGAGGGTCTTCTTGAGGGAGTCTTTAAAACTTTTCTTTGGTGCCCCTCTATCACACTAGTTGGTGGAGAGTTCAATATACAGGGTTATCTTGGGCAGGCAATGCTCTCCTCCATTCTTACCAGTGACTTCAGCAACATGAACTCTATGCTGGTGATTTCTGCCTGATCAAAGACCGCAACATTGGAGACGTAGTTACTTCAGTGAATATTGAGGATGGTGCGGAGACAGTGCTGATGAAAGCCCTCAAGGAGTCGTAGATGGTGGCTGTAGGTTACTCATGACTCTGAGCCGGACCGCAAGGGGGGAGTACGACGTACCGACTCTGTCAACATATTTTTTACAAAATCAATGTATATATAATCTATATATAAGTTGAGTAATGAGTAAAGAATATTATAAAATGAATAAATAGATACATAAATAAATGAATAAAAATCGTCGCTTATTTACTTTAGAATATACGTCCGTCCATTTAAGTGTTTGCGTTCCACACACACACACACACACACACACACACACACATATATATATATATATATATAAACGGTTCAAGATAGATAGATACTAAGTAGGAAAGATGGAAACAGAAATATAGACTAAGAAATAAATAGAAAATACAGAACGAAAAGAACGAGATATACATGAAAAGTTAGGAATTATTGAAAACAAGAAAAAAAGGAGGAAGGAACCGTCTAAAATAATTAGGGTTTGTTTTCTTCGTGAGTTATTTTAGTCCAAATCCATCCCAGTAGAAGAACAGTAGTGGTACTATTTAAGTAATAGTGGGGAGGTATGAGGAGGTTCATAATCTTTTCAAGGGGATATTTGTCCGAAAGTGAATGTAATCATCATCATCATCATCGTTGTCATGATCATGTCATGCCATCAGCACAGATTTCCCTGACCCTCTCTCGCCACCCTTCTCTATCGTCCATTGCTTCTGTCACAGAGCTGCTGTATGTAGGTTCTAGCTGGTCGTCCTCCCTTTGCTTGTCCATGTGAAAGGGTTCACAGGGGTTCGTCACTTATGAGTTCGTCCTTACTTTTCCAACAGTGCCCCACATGTCTGGTTCGTCTAAGTGATAGTTTTCGTGATGGGTGGTAGGTGACCGTACAACTGCTGCTTTGCTGGGTGCTGCCTCCATGACTTGTTCAATATTGCTCACAGCATTCTTGTGTAGTTGCTGTCAAGGTTTTCTCCATACGTTTAGTTAGTGTCCATGTAGTGCATCCATACAGCAATATCGACACGCCCGCTGCTCGGAAGAAACTGCGTTTTATTTTATCGGTCAGGTATGACTTCCATATGTCCGATAGTCTATTGATAGCTGTACATGCCTTTGCTAGTAGCGTGTTGATGTTTGTCTCGGTTGATGAGACACTGCTTCCTGGGTAGGTGAACTTGTCTACTAGTTTCAGTGAGCAACTGTTTAGTGTGGAGATGTCGCCTGTTTGATTAAAGCATATATATTCCGTCTTGTGTGCATTGACATGGAGGCCTATGCCAGCAGCAGCTCGTTCCAGACTATGTAGCAGGGTTTCGGCTTAGGCGGGTGCATTTGCCAGAAGCGCTGAATGTAATAGCACGACTAAAGTTCGAACTCTCTAACTATGATTTCGCAATCCAATACATTAGCCACTAGACCAAGGAAACTTTCCCTATAAATAGATTAACTCAGACTGAGATTGATTGATAAAATTTAAACGCGAAAATGTGGGATGGGTATTCATGTCCTCTCAGATCTCTCTCTTCGCCTGCATATGGGTAGGTATGTAGGTAAGGCAGGTGTGAATATATTGGATTAGATAGATAATTAACAGAGCGGAATAGATAGAACACACGATCGATTCATAAGTTGTGATAGAGATCAATGAATGAAAGCAAAACATCAAGAATGGATAAAGAATGAATATCATAAGGGGAAAAAAAAGGGACAAAAACTTAAAGAATTATAGGAACAGAAAAATAAGGGAGAAGGAAAATGAGTAAGAGATAATGAGAGACAGACAGATTGACAGACGAAAATAAATAAAAGGTTAAGCAGAGGGTAAAGAAAGAAGAAGAGAGAAAATAAGGGAAAATAGAGAGAGAGAGAGAGAGAGAGAGAGAGAGAGAGAGAGAGTTGAAAAGAAAAATGAAAATGAAAGAGGAAGAGGAAGAAAGATAGAAATATATATAAGAAGAGAGAAGGAAGAGAGAAAGATAATAATAATAATAAAAGAAATAATTACAAAGAGGGATTGAGGCTGAGTGAAAGTGAGAAAGAAAAAGAAAAAGAGGAAGAAAGAGACATTGAAAAGCAATAAGACAGAAATAGATTTGATATTATATCACAGAGTAATATACAAGAAAAATCGTGAGGGAGTGAGTAAGAGAGAGAGAGAGAGAGAGAGAGAGAGAGAGAGAGAGAGAGAAAAGGAGATAGAGAGAGATGGGAAGAGAGGGAGGTGAAGAGAGCGAGAGGGATTGAAAACAAGAAGAAAAAGAAGATAACAGAAAGATAATTGATATTGCATCACAGAGGAATATGCAAAAATGAAAACGAAACCTTTAATGAGATTAATATTGAGAAAGATTGTGTGTATGTGTGTATGTGTGTGTGAGAGAGAGATAGAGGGAGAAAGAGGGAGAGAGAGAGGGGGCAGTAGAGTAACAGATAGATAGATAGAGAGAGAGAGAGAGTGAGAAAATAGAGAGAGAGAGAATAAAGAGAGAGAGAGAAGAGAGAGAGAGAGAGAGAGAGAGAGTGAAAGAGCGAAAAAGAGATGGGAAGAAAAAGAGGAATCAAGAAAGGTGTCAATTATTAGAGATTTTTTTTCACAATCTATTCCATTTCTGTGAAGGTCATAACTCTGTCTTTAAATCTTTCAGACTAATCAAAACAAGTGAATTTACCAGTCACAATCAAATGCGATCTAAAGTTACTTTCAAATAATATCCATTTACTTATGTTTGTCCAGTTCGAGAAGAGGATAAAGGTCAAATAAGGTTTCCCTGTTAGAAACACTCGATCTGAAAAATAAGAGGCAAAGAATAAAAAGAATTTCTGTCTGACAGTCAAACATTTACAAATTAAAATTGAAACAGATTAACATTATCTATCATATCAATTGCGCTGAATATTTTAGTTTGCTTTGATTTCTCTCTTTAATGACATCAACTTTCGTGGGTTATTTACCGAACCCCTCCACAACGAGTAGGATGTGACACAAGGTCAATATCAAAGCGGACGAAAGCTGGTTTTAGTTCAGAGTTTTCTTTAAACTTGACGGTTTTTATCAAGGCTAAAGAACCTAGTCTGCCCTACTATTTATCCATAACTTGGGTGACAAGGGAGATGTTTATGTCTTTCCGAAAAATTATCAGTGGTAAGTGAAAAGCAAAAAGCTTTGTCCATTATAAACGACGATAACTGTAGCGCTTCCCTAAGAATATGACTATGTATCAATCAAAAGTAAGTACACCCTTGATATGTATTTATTAATTCCTTCATTGTTTGATTTTGTTGCAAAGTTTTTAAATTTGTATTTTTGATTCGAGAGGCGTTAGCATTTTACGTTTCGTGACAAAATTTTGATGCTAAAGAATTTTATAAATGTAGCAAAATATTCGTTTTACTCGAAAACATTGTAATAAAAATAATGAAATCTTAGCATGTTTAGTTTAGAAAAAAATTTTCATGAATATAATTGCATTAGGTGTCATTTTTCTGTGGATGATACTACATATATATATATATATATATATATATATATATATATATATGTGTGTGTGTGTGTGTGTGTGTGTGTGTGTGCGCGCGCGCGTGCGTGTATGTGTGTTGAATGGATGTGTGTGCGTACGCGCGTGTGTGTGTCTGTTTGTATTTGAGTGTGAGAGAGTGATTTTTATTTTTGATATTTGGAACAAATTAAGTAATGGATTTTTTTGTTTTTATGGAAAGAAACCCTGAACACGAAAAGCTTGTCGTTCTTAATGCCGAGCTAGCTTGTTTCTGTCTGTTAACTGAAGAGACGTCTCGTTGTTATTCATGATGTATGTTTCTTTCGATCGATGTATTGATCCATCGATCAATCTGTCCTATTTTAGTACCGCAGCATAATACGAACAATTCAGTCAAAGGATGTTGGGACGATATCTCTCTCTTGCGTGAATCCCAAAGTCAAAGACGCTGCAAATCCTTTATGAATTCCCGTACTACACAGACAGGCAAATTTTAGAAGTATGCAGTTATTTGAATCTACTATAAGAATTGCTAGATAAAACAAGATCATTTTTCTTATCAACAAAGATCAGTGACAGACATGATTTTACACAGAAAATTGAAATTTGAAGTTTCACTGTATTATGAGCAGATAAACCTCATTTCGTTGCTTCTTGATAAACTTCATTTCGTTGATACCTGAAATTATTTCAGTACATTAACCACTACACGCCATAGCGACTGCCCACCGGTCAATAAGTCTTGGATTATTTAATGACTACAAGTTAAGTAATCGCATTCATTAAACGTTTATAGTTATATTTTTGGTGTATTTTCTTAAGGTTCTTTTTTTTTGCACACGTCCCGATCGAATACGAATAATTTTTAAAACAGATCTATTTGACCCATCGATAGTACCCTAAGAATTTCTGCCACGCCAGGTCAAGTGAACCTAGGAGCCTTGGCACAGAGGTCTCAAGTACCTGCTATTCTAAAGTAATCACTCATCTCGATAGTGAGCTGGCTGTTTGCCACTTAATTTCGCTGGTGTAGTGGGAACCGAGTCTTTAAGTAATTTACATCCACTGTTTCAGATCAGATTTTGATGAATGATGTAAAAAAAAGTTTTGATAATTTTAAGCGAAAAATAAATTTGAATAAGCCACAAACTTTCGCTTAAAACACTTTTTGTCGAAAAGTTTTTTCACTGTTTTTCTTTCCTCTACATTTCATCGGTAATTCTAATTGATAAATTCCTTTGAGTCTCAATGATATTCTTGCTTTGAAATAGGTATAATCTCCTCAAAATCAGTAAAATAAAACAGCAGAGAATCTTTACATAGAGTGACATCATCTTGAGAATACGAAACACCAAAATTATACAACGACAGTATTCTTGTCTTTGAAATTGATTCTCTATTTTCCGTTCGTAAACTGATCTAAACGACCCCAAAGCGACAAGCGCAGGTGTAAAGGAAATCGTCTAACTATCGCTTCTTTCAATCGTTCTTGTTTAACAATACAATCCAACGAAATACTGTCGTTTCTCATAATAAAAGATGAACTAAACTTTGAAAACAGATGGAAATTTGATAGCGCCACCTGGCGAAGGAAATTGAAATATTCAGTCAATTTCTGTTTCAGCTACACTTCATATTTTGTGAATTGACCTTTTAATAGCAGTGCATATAAAACAAACACAGAAATACAAACAAGTCCAGGTTTAAAGCACGGTAAGAGTAACACGTCGCCAAACTTTTTCAGTCCTTATTTTTCTAATGCAGGGATCATTGGGGAACGGGAAAAATTTTGGTAAACAAACCTGCTTACCATGCAGGGCTTTTAACCTGGACTAACAGGGTTGATACTTTAAAAAAAAAATGTGCAATGTCTGGAATGTGTGAAATGGTGTCCCAATGAAAAAAATCGACTTCTAAAACTTTTAAAATTGAATTTGGACACTGCCAGAGAACATTCCCCGCTATATATATATATATATATATATATATATATATATATATATATATATGTGTGTGTGTGTGTGTGTGTGTGTGTGTGTGTGCGTGCAGTTAGGCAGCAGTCTTTCATTTAAGCATCTTCGATTAAATAATAAAGACACATTTTGTCTATATTATTTAAATAAGATCCTTTCAAGTTTCCTGATAAGTGTCTTGGTTTCAGGTTGGAATTGGGGGATGAATTTACTAAAATTGCCCCGAGTGCTTTTGGATCTTGCTTGCATGTGTAAAGAATGTTTTAAAAGAGCTTTGAAGCTTTTTTTTTTTTTTTTGTTTTATAACATAACAAAACTACACAAACGCAGAGCTGGATAAAACTGAGTTGCTAACGGATTTAAAAAACAGAACTCTGTCAATAGAAATAGAATATTATCAAGAAATATGGAATATTTTAAAAAAATAATAAGGAATTTCAAAATATTGTCGCTATTTTCAAAATTAATTCTATTAACCCCTGATGACGGCCAATGAAAGATCCGAAAGCGGTTGTGACAATTTTGGTGAATTCAACCATCAATTCCAACCTGAAACCAAGAATCTTATCAGGAAACTTGAAAGGATCTTAACAAAGTGTGTCTTTATCATTTAATCACACACACACTCACACACACACACACACATATATATATATATATATAAGTATTATTATATATAAGTATATATATAAGTATATATATATAAGTATTATTTGGTCCAGTTAAACCGGAGTTGGGAGTAATTCCATCAGGACAAGAAAACTATTCAACAGTGAACATTTAAATTTTCTTTGTAAAGAGCTCAATGTAACAGACATTACAGAGCAATAATTTCTTTAAGAAAAAACACAAAACGGTCTCATCAGGATTAAAAATTTATTTCCATCCTGTTATGAGGTTTTGAAAAATCAAAAAACACGATAAAAAAATTAACAGGACTTCTTCAGATCTTATGGATAAAATAAATCAGATTAGACACCGGAAAGAAGGTGAGAGGGGATAGAAGTGGGGTGAAGAGTTATCTCCTCATTTAGCCCACTTCCGTTTTTTATTTTATTGTCGGTTAAATTATAGTAAATTAATTTTTAAAAAAATTTTCATCTTTAAAATTCTAATTATTTTTCAACTTAAAACTACAGATTTAATACTAAATTAGAAAAATAACTTTATTCAATAACTTTACGTAACGATACAGTAAAAATTATATTAAATTAATTTCAAGATTTAATTAAATCTAACTTTTTAAAATCAAATTTATTTAGGGCCTATTAATCAGTTACACTTTTAATGATTAGTACGTATATATGATATGTTTTTTTCACATTTTCTGTCTAACATTTCATTTTACTTTTATTCATTTACATTAATTCTCAATTTAATCTTATGTTTTTTTAAAATAAAACATTATTTATGTTAATTATCTATTGTTTAAATTCATCTCTATGTCTACACCTTGCTATTAACTCACATCTCTTATTTAATAATTTTTCCGGCTCTGGGTCAAGTAAAAAGTGTATCTTTTCTTCTAAACACAGATTACATCTACTATCGAAACATTTTGGAGTATTTGATCTTTTTAATATGGACCATTGAATATCAGGGGTTAAACCTTTAGTTTTAGAATATTGCAAGTAGTCACGTTGAAGGAGAGAGTCAAACTGACTAGTTTCGCAGAACTTAAATACTTTTTGAAAAAGTGCTCAACTACGGATAGTAGGAACTATATATAGATACATATAAACTTTTTCAAAAAGTATTAAAGTTCTGTGTAACTAGTCAGTTTGACTCTCTCCTTCAACGTGACTACTTGTAATATTTGTTCGTCTGATGTGTTAGAAAACGCTAAACCAGAAGTTACGGGTGAGTAGCACGAGGCTCCAATTACAACATCTGTATTTTTTTTAACGAACTCATCCATTTTAGCATAGAGCACTTTTTGTGTTCTTTTTAAAATGGGCTGTTCTAACTTCTTGTTAGAGGAAGCAGCTTGTTCACAAACTCTTTAGTCATTAGTGCTTGTATATATATATATATATATATATATATATATATATATATATCATTATGAATGTCTGTTGCAGTAGCTCACTTAATCTTGACCTGTTTGTATGTATGTGAGTCAAGTCGTTCAATCTATCTATCTATCTATGTCAGTCTCATTCCGATCCCATTGCAGTTTGTATTTCTATTTTTTATATTCTACATCCTGTAATCATTTCTCCATTACTCATGTTGTTCTTCTCAAAACATTTAAAACAAAAACATTTACTCTCACCCGGTGCTGAATTTCATGCTCATCAATTTTAACTGTGACTGACTTTGTACATTCCAGTACTTGTAAAAGTAATTTAGTTAAGTGCCATAAATATTCATTTTCCGCTGCTAAAACATTTAACAGAACCAAAATTGACCAAAGCCAATTTGTATTATTCAATAAATCAAAATGTTTTCTGTTATTAACAATGATTCGAAAACGAATGAATCTTTTTTCTTCTACTTTTCCAAACATGCAGCATGTACATAAGACTGATTTCACTCGAAAATGTCATTTTCAATTGTTTTCTTTGAACTGTTTGTCTCTTAACTCAATCGTGGGTAAATGTGATAGCATTTAACGATCCCCAGCAACTCCAGGCTCAGCGAATCTTTCACTAAAAGCTTTATTTATAAAAGCTCTTGACCTCGGGTCACTCGATGTCCTATGCAATAATCTCTCCACCCACCTCAAGTCAAGTCAACGAATGCATCGTTTAGATTTATTTTGAATTTTGTAGTATGCATAAAATATCACCTTCCCACCTAAGTTCTTTTGGCCTTTCACAAGCAACCAAGATTTCCAAAAGGAATCAATAACAACAACGTTTCTTCTTAGTTGAAGGCATTTTCGATAAAGAAGAAGAAGAAGAAGAAGAAGAAGAAGAAGAAGAAGAAGAAGAAGAAGAAGAAGAAGAAGGCCAGCGTATTGTACATCTTTATTTACAGGGGTTTTCTTTTTTAGTTCTGGTTTCTGATTAGTTGGCTATAAACCTAAATGTTTAATCTAAGAACGTGGAAATCGTTCAGTGATCTTTGTAATTTTTTTCAGTATGGTTTTACGAACATAAATGCATTACAAAGTGCATGGTATTTCATCCGTAAAAACAATTTAACTTATTCCGACGAGGAGCCTTTTAAAATCCGATCGTTCAACGCTTCTCTTCGCTCGTCTCAAGTTTTAAAGATTTCTTAGACGAACAAATACTATTTATCAGAAATTGCAATTGCCTTGAAAACGTACAAATCCAATTTTCGTTTATAGATATTTTCAAAACTCTGGGGGAATCACTGATACGAAGCATCAGTTTGAAGTTGAAAATTAAAATAAAGACAATAAAAATTAATTATTATGAGTGATTTAAAAATCTCTCTGTCCTGTCAGTGAGGCATAGAAAATGTTGACGGTATCCTTTGCAGAGAAAAAGACACATCCCATCAAAATGGGGTGTCCTCAGTATAACAGTGAGATGCATCTGATAGTGCAGTTTCAGTTCTGGAGATCTGCAGAGTGGGAAGGAACTATGTGTGCCATTTCTCCCATGTTTTCTCTGACTCCGACTAGTTTCATCTATGGGTCAAATAGATATGTTTAAAATTCTTCGTATTTGAGAGGAATACGTGAAAACATAAAGTATTTATAATAAGAAGAGTTACTTAAAACTAAAATTGTTCACTAAGGATTTTTATTAGTTGCTTGAAACTATATAACTATGTGTAAATGGGGGAGCTATCCCCCATTGTTTGGTACGAGTCAAAGTTGGGGACATATTACCATTATACACCGACCAGTCTCACACGTGACACGGTCAGAGGGGTCGAGCATTTTATTACCATTTCTTCGAGCAGAACACACGTGTTGCCTGACAGCTGCGATTTTAGACTTTGCGAAGGGGGCATTGAGGCGAACAGACGTAAGAATCACACGATCCTATTTTGAAAATAAATAAATAATTGTTATAATTCTTTTTCTATCCTTTTCAAATGATTCAAATTTTAGTATGTTATTATGGATGATAACGACTACCAGTTGTCAAAATTTCAGGTTTTCACAGTTATTTCTAACAAATATTAGGTTTTAAAATTTTGTTCCTTAGTTTTGGACGCTACTGTATATATAAACACTACGAGTTTGGTTTGGTGTCTTTGTTTAATGGCATATCAACTCTTTTTAGGTTATTTAATGCCAAAGCCATTCTCCTAGAAGAACTAGGACATTTTCTGTGAAATTTATCACTATCGGACTTTATTTTTGAGGACATTTACGTCTCCACATGGGCACATTTTTCCCGTTCTTGCAATAACTCTCTCCCTTATTGTGCATGCATGCTTCGGTATTTGGGTTGGAATATGTGTATTTGTTAATTTGTTTATTAGGTGTCGTTTTGTTCTAGTGAATTTGTTTAGCGACCGTTTATTTTTGTACATGTACCTTTTATTGCAACATTGCCTGTACATTTTGTTGTTATTTTTGCTGCGAAAGTAATATTCAAAAGTAGTACTCTACCGGAATGGAAGGTCAGCAACAAAAAATACAGCCCGAGGGAGGCTCCCTGTTTCAAGGTAGCAGTACTCGCAAAATGACTGACAAGGGTTTTCACTGGAAATTTGAAAACCTTGCAAAGGATTTCACTGCTCCCATTACACAATGGCGGAAACAGGCTAATGAAATTCAGGTGCTCCTGTCGGATTCCAAGGACACACAGGAAATAAGGAATGGCCGAAACATGCTAATGGACATCATGAACAGACTCGAGGCTACGTATAGCACAATAGATGCACACCTCACCGACAGTAATGAGAAGGCAGCAGATGGTACGAGAACCCTAGAAGTATTTCAGGGCAAGTATAAGGGAATAGCAAATGACCATCATACTCTTCTGAGAAACATTACTTCCTGTCTGCGGGACTTGGAATTTGACTTTGCATCTAGAAATTTCAGCAGAACATCGAGGAGCCATTCTTCACGTACTTCTAGATCATCTCACCTGTCTCGAACTTTAAGAGAATCAACCGAAGCAATGGTTGAAGGTGCTGCTCTCAAGGCAAAGCTAAAATACGTTGACGTGAAGGCAAAGCATAAGGCGGGCTTGGAGAGAATAAGGACGCAACGGCAAATTAATATCGCCCAAGCTAAATTGGATGTCCTGGAAAGCACACACGATTCCAATTTAAATATGGCAGAGCTACCATCTGAAGTTGACACCGATCGACAAGTGAAGGAGTTTTTGGGAGCTCAACCTGACATGACCAAACCTGTGTCTGGGCATACTGATGACCCATCTACAGCTGTTGCAGATTTACTGGTGGTCAAGTCGACATCGTGCATGGCAGGTCATACCACCAAAAAAATTGAGATTGGTCAGGATCCTGTTATATCTCATTTGAACCCTGACACGCCACATTTTGTACCTCACCAGCAGATACCTTCTATGGCAGCAGTTGGCGACCGCTACATCAGGACTCAGTCTGACATTTATCATAACCCCCATGGACCTTGTCAGCCTAATGCAGTAGCATCACCTGTTCTTTCGGTCAGCTGTAACATGGTACCAAGAAACGATTTGTATTTGGAACAAGCGCAGGTAGACGAGGAAAGGAATCCAGAGAAGGCTTTGGTAGGCCTTGCTAGATGTCTTGCCGAGCAAGTTAGTCTCAGTCGTTTACCACCCCCAGAACCTAGCATCTTCTATAGAGACCCAATGAGATATCCTGACTGGAAGGCAGTATTCCAAACTCTGATCGAGCATTGACAAATTCCTGCAGTAGAGAGGATCCATTATTTAAAGAAATATCTGGGTGGTCAGGTCAAGGACGCTGTAGAAGGCTATTATCTACTTCCACCAGAGGATGCCTTTGACGAAGCTAAGAAGCTGCTGGAGGGGCACTACAGTAATCCGTTTGTCGTAGCCAATGCATTTAGAGACAAACTTGAAAAATAGCAAAGGATCAATTCCAGGGATGGAACAGCTCTACAAAGATATGCAGACTTTCTGAGGCAATGCTATACTGCCATGCGGAGTATTGGAAATCTCGGTGTCTTAAACGATGAAAGGGAAAATAGGAAAATGCTTGGTAAATTACCAGAGTGGGCCATTACAAAATGGGCAGGCATTGTGGATCAACATAGGCAGGATAAGGGAGAATTTCCCCCCTTTAAAGCCTTTGTGGAGTTCATAACCAAGCAAGCCAGGATAGCCACGGACCCTGTAACATCATTTCAGTCCATCAGATTTGAGCAAGTGGGTGTAATGAAGGATAGACCACCACTAAATAAATGGATACAACCTCACCAAACATTTGCGACTATAGATGAAGGGCGCACTAAGGACATGCTAGTCAGGAAAGTAAGGTGTAATCTGTGCCCAGGAATTCACGAGCTGGAGGCCTGTATGAAATTCAAGGCTATGAATCTTGCGGATAAGAAGCAATTTGCGTGGGAGAAAAGACTTTGTTTTGCCTGCCTACAGTACGGCCATGTTTCACGAAAGTGCAGACAAAGAGAAAAATGCGATATTTGCGCTGAGTTGCACCCTACATCCTTTCATAGAGATATCAGACCGCCAAAGGAGACTGACAGTGTAAGAGAAGAAAACTCTAAAAATTTAGTGGATGGCATATCTGGAACAATCCTAATGAATCATTCTAAATCATCTGGAAGAACCTCTATGATACTGCCTGTATATGTATCTCATGCAAATAACCCAGGTGTGGAACGACTTATCTATGCAATACTGGACACACAATCGGACACATCCTTTATTCTGCAAGACACTTGCCGAGCTATGGGACTTGTAGGGAAGCCTGTGAAACTCAAGCTGTCTACCATTCATGCGGAAAACGGGATTATTGATAGTAGTAAGGTGCGGGGGCTCGTGGTTCGCGGTTTTAACAACCAGAACAGAATCATGCTACCTGACACTTACACTAGAAATATAATGCCAGCAAATCGAGCATACATCCCCACACCAGAAGTAGCAAGATTGTGGCCGCACCTGGCCAATTCGATTCCACCTTTAAGGGATTGCAAGGTCGGGCTCTTGATTGGTCACAATTGCATCAAGGCATTGACACCCAGAGACGTCATTACGCCAACTGGTGACGGACCATATGGTCAACGAACGGACCTAGGATGGGGTATAGTGGGCCTCGTAAAGGGCACTTGGGAGGATGCGGATGGTGACGACGTTGGGACTAGTCATCATATAGTAGTCAGAGAGCTTGCTAACGATTTGTCCATGCCCGGCGGTTCAGGAAGCGCTATATTTTCATTGAAAAACAAAATTCTTTGTTCTTTTCCTCGAGTAGTTCTCAAAGAAGTATTACTTATTGAGTGCTGTATGAGAAGGAACGTCTTGGCTTAAAGGAGCAGCTAAAAACAACTGAATGTGCTGTGCCAGATGAGGCTGGTACTTGTAAAACGATTTTCTCATCCGATATCGATGTCGTAAAAGGTGAAGAGTTTGTGGAAAGTGAGACAGCTATGGGAAATGTGGAAGCTATGAGTGTTATTGCAAATGCAAATGATACTGAGATTAGCAATATCCCTTAAAAAAACCTGCTCAGACTCTCCAAA
This sequence comes from Sepioteuthis lessoniana, assembly GCA_963585895.1. Taxonomy (NCBI): domain Eukaryota; kingdom Metazoa; phylum Mollusca; class Cephalopoda; order Myopsida; family Loliginidae; genus Sepioteuthis; species Sepioteuthis lessoniana. The sequence continues at coordinate 83,268,241 of OY757932.1, forward strand.
AAAGACAGTCTGAAGAATACATTAGAGAAGTGAAGCGCATATGTTTAAAAGACCAGGAAAAATCAGAACTCAATCGTACAGATGATTTTAATTTGCAAGAATGTTCTGATATAGTTCCCAAATATCTTGAAAATATCAGTTGTAATCAATATGGTCATAATAAAAATACCCTATGTACAAATGAGGCAGATAGGAAAGAAATTATTGAAACAATGAAAACCTCTGAGACAAATATTCTACAAGAAGTAACAAGCACAGATGAAGTTGCTCCATTTGAGGCTAAAAGGAAATTTTGTGAGGATGAAGAGAAGCAGTCTGATCCAAACAGTCTCTTACAGATGATATGTACAGTACGACACTATTCTTGGCATCGTCGGAAAAAAGTACGTTAAAAGCTTCTCTCGCAATGAAACGGCCAATCCACAAGGTTGTGCTGTTGCACAAAACGGAGACCAGGGAGTCCCCACCGAGGAGCCTTTGTGTATATTTGTAAAAAAAAAATGTTTTTGTAAAATAAGTTAACCTTATTTTAGGGAGCCATGTAAATGAGGGAGCTATCCCCCTTGTTTGGTACCAGCCAGAGTTGGGGACATATTACCATTATATACCGACCAGTCACACACGTGACACGGTCAGAGGGGTCGAGCATTTTATTACCATTTCTCCGAGGAGAACACACGTGTTGCCTGACAGCTGCGATTTTAGACTTTGCGAAGGGGGCATTCTTTGAGGCGAACAGAGGTAAGAATCACACTGTATCTTTATTTGCCCGAATTATTCATCTGTGTGAAAGGGATAACACAAGTTGTTTTCTATTTTGTTTTTAGTTTCACGGTGAAAGAAGGGCCAAAATAGGGTTTAAATAAGGAACGAAAACCCATTGCGAATAGACAACTTCTTTACAAGTCGAGCTTTTTACCTCATTTTTTTTGCCTCATGGTGCTACCGTAACACTATGTATAAAGAAATTACTTTTATTAAATAAAGATAATTTCTTGACACCATATAATTATTTCTATTTGGAAAGAATACTTGAAACCATAAAACTGTGAACAAAAAAACAAAACAAACAAACAAAAAAAAAAAAACACTTACGAAGCACAGAAAAAATGAAAATATAAATTTACAATAAGCACAATTTCTTAAACTAACGGCATAAAATAATGGTAGATGGGTTGAAATACCTTTAAAACCAATCAATCATTTCTTCATTAGTTAAGAACAAAATTGGTGAATTTAATTAGATGAGAAATATCGTTCAGAGTTCTTCAAAATTTCATGACACTTTTTCATATTTGTTCAACGGCATGTTTGGATGATCAAAATAATTGTCATTTACGAAGCGAAACACAAGTATGGGATCCAGTGAGAATCTTGGGCATTTACAATAGTCCGTTAGCTGAGCTCGCAAAATATTTCACGGTGCGAGTTGCTCTAAAAGATAATTTAACAATTAATTGGGAAAAACAGAATTTCGAAAAAAAAAGGCAGAAATTGTTTTCTTTCTTCGAAAATCGCAATTAATTATTTGGAAGAATCCTAGTGGTTTAGTCGGTAAAATGCAAAAAGTATTGTAGAATTAGCAATTTGTCCATTTCATACAAAATCTTTGGTTTTCGTTTATTTTGCGTTCTGGTTAGTGAACGCTTGTAATATTAAATAAAGGACAAACCACGATATGAGAGGAAATAGAGATATAGTCTCAGGAAAAAGTAAATACAACAGAGAGACTATAAGTAGACAAGAATATAGGATTAGTGAATATAGAATAAAGATATAGTCCAACGATAGTATTGGCTTCCGTTATTACGGTAGCAAGTAAGGTGATCTTGTGAGATCTCCAGTCTCCAACACTCTAATACTATTCCAATAAAAAGCTGCTCTTCACCGTCTAGTCTGCTTTATTTCCGTGTAGAATACACAGAAGGCACAAGGCCTTGAAGTTTTGGGGGAGGGGAAGGGAGCGATCATACTGTTCTATATATTCTAAGGAGACCTAGATAGCCACATTCGCCGACCCATTCAACAATACAATATATAGCCATTCATCCATCGCCTTATGCGCTACAATCACCAAAATACCACATTTGCTCTATGAAGAAGTCCTACTTAAAATCCCGAGATTAATGAATGATTTTATTTACAAGTATGATTTATTTACAATGAATGTGATGGGAATGGGAGAAAAACCCCGAAATATATACAAAAAAAAAGGAAAAATCCCCCGTTTGGTTGCCCTCCCATCCCCCCGTCTCTAAAATTGGAGGCCGACTGTTTTCCGGGTGGAAAGAACCGGAAACAAGCCGGACCTACCCTAGGTGGGGCAGGAATCCTAGTCTACAGGGCTAAAAGAAATAAAGGGTTGGGCGTGGTATGGGTGGATACGACCAGGTAATATGATTTTTATACATATGAATGTTCAAGACCTTCAGTAAACGTGGACTGGGATGCGGGTTCAGGTGCAAAAATAATGGGGATGGGGAAGATCTTGAAAACTTACGGCTAGATGACGGGGACAATGACTCACAAACATACTGCTAACTAGGTTTCAAGGGGAAAAAACAGTCCTACTTACCAGGGGTGGGGTCCCTAAGGACCCGTACCGTAGACGCCATGAGCCGGCAGGGGAGGGAAGGATGACTCCAACGTTGCCCCCTTTAGCACGATTAGGCTCGCTGCATGCACCCACCTTTTGCTGAATGTTATGCGATCCCAGCGTTTTCTATCGCATCTGATTTTGACGCTCAGCTGATGCCGAAAATACAAAACCAGATCACGATGAGAAAAACTTGCATCGTCATACAATCCCTTATTTCGCGTCATCCAAATCACCATTCTAGCTACAGCTAGGATCGCGAGAAACACCACACGCTTCTCACCCTGATACGGAGGAAGAACGTTGTCCACGACGTAACCAACATCGAGCAGCACGAGCTGTTTGGGTTCGATGCGAACCGTCCACTCGCCGAGGTGATCCCAAAACGGGCGAACTCGCTTGCTGTAGTAGAAGGCGTGCTCAGCCGTTTCTTCCAAACCATTGGCGCAGCGAGCGCAATCGGGCATGTCTGCCAGGCCCGCTTTGTAGTTCAAGCCGACAAGGGGTAACGCATTTCGAACAAGTCACCAGGTGAGCGAGAACTCGGAGTTGTTCAAAAAGCTCGATCCTGGCGCCCAATTCCAATGAGAGCGAATCTCCTCCGTCGTCCAGCCACGCCGCTCGCTGAGAGGATCAAAAGCGGAACCCACCACTAGCTCCCGATATAGTTCTTTTCGGGGCCGTGAAAGGTCACTGGACCCAAGAAGGTTACGAAGGGCCGTTCGGCACTCGCGGACAAACAGTGTTTCGCCCAAATGCCTACGTCGACCTTCAGCCTTTGGGTCTGACTTTAGGCGAGGAAAAGTCCGACTCGCCTTTAGTCTCCACACTGCGTCCCCCGTCAACGCTCTGCCCAAGTATGCAAGTCTTTCAGCAAGCCAGTGGCTCTCCAGATCAGGCATACCTAGACCCCCGTTGCGTGTACGTTGGATACAGACCTGCCTACGGACCATCGGCCTTGCACCCCCCCAGAGCAATCTGGAAAGGGATCGGTGCAGTGCCAACCGATGTACCTTAGGCAGAGGAAGTACAGCCAATCGGTAAAGGATCAGAGGGAAGACGTACACGGCGCACGCCTCCGCCCTGCCCTTTAAGGACAACCTCCTTGAAAGCCAGATTCCCACCTGAGCATTCACCTTGGCTTGTATTTCCGACCAATTTCGCTCCAGTTGGGGGTCGGGCCCGAACCACACCCCGAGGATGCGGACGGGTCCGTCACTCCAGCGGAAGGGCCCTGGAAGAGTATTGCTACCCCTCCAACCGCCGAGCCGCAAACCTTCGCTTTTGTCAAAATTGACCTTGGCTCCTGCAATCCGCTCGACTCGATCTGACATCCTCAAGTACACTTCGTAGAGCAAACCATCTAGTCCCGGCGACTTGTTGAGGCCGACCTGCTTCAACGCGTCACGGACTTCGCATTCAGTAACCACACCCTCGCAGCTAGCCGCTTCAGCCACCCCAAAGCGGGGGAAGTCGGCTAGATAGCTACGAAACTCCCGGAGCGGGAGATCAGTAAAGCGGTCAAAGCGATCCCGAAAGTGCGCCTGAAAGGCGTCACGCATCTCGCGACCCGATCGCAGCAGTCGCCCATCCGGGGCCTTGACAGAAACGATATACCGATCGGGGAACCTTCGCACTTCTTCTTCACGCGCAGTCGCGTTCGTTTTCACAGCTTCGTTGAGAACTCGCTTTAACCTAGATCTAACTACGTATCCCTTGTAGCGCTCGCTACTCTCGCGCTCAAGGTCCCTCCTAGCTAGCTCTACGTTTAGGGAGTCCCCCCAGCCACCGCCCGAGAAAGTCTATCGTCTATAGATTTCGCTTCCTTGGTCCTATCTAAGTTGAGCTGTCGACCGTACTTGGTAGCGAAATCTCTAATCCTACGTTTAAGAGATCGCCACCACCTATTGCCGGTAACCACCCCCACTAACGCCCGCTGAATTAGGGATTCCAGCCGCTCCCAGAAGTCCCGTATCTCCAGTAAGGAGGTATTGAACTTCCAGTAACCGGCCAGACTAGGCCTATTTGCTAACCGTAGACTGACTCTAACAAGTTTATGGTCAGTCCACGCTATCAAGTGGAACGTGGGACAACTAACAAAGTCAATGTCAGCTCGTCTCACTAACACTCTGTCCAAGTAGGAACCTACTTTGGCAGAGGGCGAACTATCTAGCCACGTCCACATCTCCCGCCCTGGGTGATCCAGACGAAACCTGTCGACGAGGTCATGACGAGTCATGAGGCCGGCAAGGCTGCTTTCACACCTTCCCACACGCCTAGCTCTCCGCCCGACCTTATCTATCTTGGGATCAAGGATCGCATTCCACTCACCCATTAACACTAGCCGCTGCGTATCGTCTAGGAACGGCGCCAACCGACGAAAAAAGGAAACCCTCTCCACAACGATATTGGGCGCATAAACCGCAACCAGACGAAACATGAAACTTTTAACGGCAACATCGGCGACAACCAGTCGGCCCCCGTCACCTGCAAAAACAACGTCAACATCAGCATCAAGGCTGCGTCCAACTAGCAAAGAAACCCCAACGCTGGTACGGCTGCCGTATGCTGAGAAAACGTTAAAATCGCTTTCCAGCACACGACAGTCGGCACCGCAATTCACCTGATGGTCTGCCCTGGTATTAGTAGCTACTACCATATATGGCAGATGGACTAGTTCATTGTGTGGAAAAAGGTGGGTGATACCAAACAGTTTATATGAAATATCGCCGAAAATAATTATCTTCTGACTTCTAAGATTTGGTTTGACTTCTTTGTCTAAAGGTATATAAACCTTTGTAAGTTATTTAACACTAAATTCATCCTTGTAGTAGAAAAGTAGTGGTAATATTTTAACCCATTGCTGGTGGGGTGGGTGGGAATAAATGATTTCATACGTTTCTCAAGGATGTTTGTCCGAAAGTGAAAATAATTGCGCAATTGAAGTTAGAAGTTGTTTTCTACATGCTGTTACGTTCACTTTCGGACAAATAAATTTGAGAAAAATATGAACCACCTTATCGCCTCAGCTATGTGTTGAATAGTACCATCACTGTTCTTCTAAAAGGGGTGGCATTGGCAGTAAATAACCCATAAAAGTTAATATTAAAGAAACCAAGCCCAACCAAAGTAAACTACTTTTTCCTTTATTTCATTAGGTTCATTAGATGCAGCAACAAAACAAAATGTTTTATATCTTGGTTTCATTTACCTTTTAATCGTTGAAAGTTAGCAGATCATTATAAGTGAATTTGTTTTTTAATGAGTGACTCATACTTCTGGCCTTGCCCGAAATTAACCTAAGTGGAATGTTAACAAATTTCTCACTGGAAAAAAGCGAATTAATCGGATATATCGAACAAACGGCGTTTTAGTTTCAGTACGAGAAAGGAATGATTGAAAGGAAAGGAATTGTTGAAAAGAAATGAATGATTGAAAGGAAAGGAATGATTGAAAGGAAAGGAATGATTGAAAGGAAAGGAATGATTGAAAAGAAAGGAATGATTGAAAAGAAAGGAATGATTGAAAGGAAAGGAATGATCGAAAAGAAAGGAATGATTGAAAAGAAAGGAATGATTGAAAGGAAAGGAAGGATTGAAAAGAAAGGAATGATTGAAAGGAAAGGAAGGATTGAAAAGAAAGGAATGATTGAAAAAAAAGGAAGGATTGAAAAGAAAGGAATGATTGAAAGGAAAGGAATGATCGAAAAGAAAGGAATGATTGAAAAGAAAGGAATGATTGAAAAGAAAGGAAGGATATAAAAGAAAGGAAGGATTGAAAGGAAAGGAAGGATTGAAAAGAAAGGAATGATTGAAAGGAAAGGAAGGATCGAAAGGAAAGGAATGATTGAAAGGAAAGGGGGGGTTGAAAAGAAAGGAATGATTGAAAGGAAATGAATGATTGAAAGGGAAAGGAATGATTGAAAAGAAAGGAATAAGGGAAAAAAAAAGGAATGAGTTAAAGGGAAAGGAATGATTGAAAAGAAAGGAATGATTGAAAGGAAAGGAATAAGGGAAAAAAAAAGGAATGAGTTAAAGGGAAAGGAATGATTGAAAAGAAAGGAATGATTGAAAGGAAAGGAAGGATTGAAAAGAAAGGAACTATTGAAAAGAAAGAAACGGTTGAAAGGAAAGGAATGATTGAAAAGGTCCCCTTAAGAATTGTACCGATCATAAGCCTTAAGAGTTAAATGGTGTTTAATTCACGTCCATTTTATTTGGATATAATTGGTCATTTCTCGGTTAGTTGATGAGTTGGTTTCTTGGTTTTGAAGCAGGTCAATCGTTTTTCGGTTATTTTTTGCTGATCTCAGTTTAACAGTTATTCTCAACACAATACAATACAAAAATATATCTTAACAATCATTTTAACCAGGTAAACCCTTACGACTAAGATGAAATATAAATATGTTAAGAACAAATGTATTAATAAAATTCACAATGTTTTAAACATCATATCAAAAGATCTATTTGATTCACAGATAGTACTTTAAAAGAAACAAGCACTCCGATTCAGAGTGAACCTGGGATTAATTGCAACGACGGGATGACACCACTCATCTAGGGGTTCCAGAAATGGATGTAGTTTAGTGCAGTACCCAGAACAGATAATTTCTTAGTAACCAATTAACTATGACAGTGAAAAGTAGAGAAACTGTATTATTGTATTTCACTTGATTGGCACGTTTTGCTTCAGCTTTGAAGTAGGCATAAACCCACATTTTAATCATTCTAGCTTATTATCAATTCAGCAGTGTCCTATTATCGGGAACCTGTGATAGAATATATATAAGAAGAGATGATACTACTCAACACTCTCATTCTAATTAAATTCTTCAATTTCTTTCATTCTAATTAAATATTTCAAGTTCTTATAAGTAATAAATAGAAATTTTAATCGAATGTAAACGACAGCTTTAATTAAATTCTTATTCGTGAATTCGAGATTATGCATGAATTTACGAAACATAACGATGACGATGCGGCATAAGGTCAACAACTAGTTTGAATGCAGAGTTTTCTGAGAACAGTTGACGTATCAAGGTTAAAGAGCCAAATATGTCCTACTATTTGCTCACAGCTGTGGGGAAAACAGATTGATTCATGCTTTTTCTAATGGTATTAACGCGAAGTGAAACGCTGATAGCTGCGTCCACAATTTGAACTCGGCTCTCCGTGTCCATTTTCTACGGCCATGACTATTACACCAAGAATACCTAAAAATACACCGTTTTGTAAGAGGGAACTTTGTTTTGTAAAATATACACTGCTTAACTAGTTAAAAAAACATTACAAAAACGTTCTTTTAATGGGAAAGTAAGATTTAAATAGTCGATGAGCGGACATAATGTCTATTTGTATTCTAAATGTTTTTCTTTATTTTCACTGCTGCTAAGTGAGTAGGAGTCACTCGGAGGGTCAGTCGATCTCCTTCGACTGTCGAATGAATATTTCATGTGTAAGTAAAGATGCGTGGAATTCAATCTGACATAGAATTAAGCCTGAAATCTTCGACTGATAAAGCGAAAACGTTCAATAATCCCGGTTTGAATTGCTTTAACTTGGAGATAACTTCTTAATGACAGTGGAAGATAATGCTGACCACATCGATAGCAGCAACAAAAGAACTGACAACAAAATGACAAGAAAGAATAGAGGATACGACGGTGCACTTAATGAGAAATGGCTTCCTGTAAAAGACGGACAATGAAATATGGAAATTGACTTGTCTCGCTGTTATACTTTATAAAGAAAACCAAACCAGGTTTACCTGTGGTCAGTTAGGCTGGAACCTTTTTTTAACTATAAAAAGTTGCTAGATGATCTATGGTTGATTTCATCACATGTTTTAAATAGTTTTACTGGAAAACTAGATGATTTTTCTTTGTAAAGATCGTTTTAAAATGTGTTGGATTATTTTGAATTCAGTCCGGTTTATTATGTATTTCTTAAGATTTGAAGCTTAAAATAAATCCCATATGATTTATCAACAATTAAAATATTAGAATTTATTAAGAGGATTTTCGAATTTTAGATGCATTTATTCAGAACATTATTAAAGTCTCTATAATATTTATGATCTATCTATCTATCTATCTATCTATCTATATCCAAAATCTATATTTATATATTTATATTTTTACCCTTTTATTTCTAATATTATAATGAAGAAATACAAATACTAAGATTCAGGCAATCTTGAAGAATTATTTTAAGGTGGGCTTCAATTCCTTTCAGGATGGAGGCTTTCAGCACTTTTTAATGTTATCATTTTCTATTTGACGACACGAGTAAGAAATGATTTATCTTGTTGCATAGTCGTTTTGTTGAGTTTTCTCTCGATACAGAACAAAAGCCTAAATGAATGATGAAGAGAATTTGACAAAGACTTTGTTAACTTTTAATAACTCACTTTATTTGCTATTTTCTTGAAACAGATTTCATATTGTAATTTTTGTTGCGTTTAAATCTGCTTAATCTTATTTTACTGATTTACACTCAAGGTGAAGTTCCACATGATGTTCCTTCTGCGGCTCTGAAAACATTTCTTTCTCTTTTTTTATATCTCCAGACGTTTCAATAACGAATCGAATTGTTTCCCAGGTGGAGAGGAGATGTCCGTGTCTCTCAAGAACTGTAATTTTCCTATCATGCAATTATGCATAAAAAAGTATTTTTTTCACGATACAATGATTTATTCGGTTGACACTCCTCTCTTAATACTTTCTTGAACTCTGAGTTCATACATATGTTGTTGATTCTAAACTGATTAGCCTTGTCTATTACATAAAAAAATAATAGCAGAAGTTCCTAAGGAATTGGTTTCAGGAGTTTTAGAATCAACATCATCATTATTATTCAAGTAATCTATGAATGATGATGATGACGTCCTCATTTACTCAAAGAAAATTGTCTAAAAAAAAATCCAAGTACCATAAGGTGTTGAATGAATCACCATTTGAAATATCTTGACTTGTTCTTTTGAACTCACCGATTGCATCTTCAACCCGTAACACCGATTTTTGAATAAAGTAAATGGGAGTGAAAGAAATAAAAGAATGTAAAAAGTAAAAAAAAGAATGAATGAGAAAAGAAAAATATTTCTAAGATGAAGAAATACCAAGGAATTTGGGAAACCAATGAAAATGATAAAGCAAAATCAATAGATGGATCCGAATAAAGATCAAAGAATAGATTTGATTAAAATATAGTTACTCCTTAAAAAGAAAATTACAAAAGAAAAAAAAAGATACGGTGATACTAATTGAAACGGAACAGAAACGAGGAGAAAATCTTGTGAAGCATTGTAAGAAAATCAAAAAATGATAGAAATACCCAGATGTCTTTGAAACAATGAAGTGGCTTAAATCTGAGAATGTTCAATATTAAATTTTCCGCAGAATTGTCACTTGAAACTGCTTTGATACATATTTTTGAATCTCCATCGTCATCATTATCAATAAATAAAGAAAGAAGAAAAAGAAACTTAGAAGAGCAAAGAAAATGACCTGACAAAATCGATGGACAGATCCGAAAGACCTGATTGAAATAGTGTTACAACTTGAAAAGATATTTCAAAAGAAAGGCACAGTGATAATAATGATCTTTCCCTCTTCAATAAATCCTGTTCTGTACTTTTCCCATAATCTATTTTTAAGATACATTACAGAATGCATCTTTGAAATATAATTCATATTCTATTATAACAGCTACAACAAAACTACTACTACTACTACTACTGACAATAATAAAGAAATTGTTGGTTATCACCACAATCATTAATGTTTGAAGGAGATCTCCGGAAGTAATGTGATGATTTTATTCGTAGCACTAAAATGTGCGAGACCTTGAGGAGTAATCCTAGAAATTTGAGGAGACTTGTTGTCTCTTGAGTTTCAGTGGGTTATTTTTTACCAGAAATCAGTCATTTGAAGAGGCAAATGATGATAGCATATTAAATGGAAAATTGTCAGCTCTAATAACTAGAGAAGTAAAGTTATGTCTTTGTATAACGTAGTATTACGAATAATAATAATAATAATATATAAAGAGATAGAAATCCCTCCCTTCAGAAGAAAGACGAAAAATTGCTAGAAAGGACGTGAAGAAAAGGTCAAATCACTTATATTATCTTTGAAAACTTTTAGAGAAAAGGCAAATCCAAACTTTGAATTTCTCTCGTTGTATACCACTGCGGTACTAAAGAGACTTTAGACCCCATTGTAACCTCACGGTGGTAACAAATTGACAAATGCGAAACACTGTTAAACATACACCAAAGGTTTATTTACAACCTTGTAATAAGTAGCTACCGAGAGAAAGAAAGGGAGTATCGAAATGTGAGACGACCGCGTCCGCTTGACAAAGAGAAGCAACATATCCTTGTGAGAAAAAGATGAGCAGACACAGACCTTGATTTTTTCCTGTTTCTTACATGTTTGTCCGCTGGGTCACGTAGTCTAACGCCTCATTTGAAACTATTTTGGTGACTTATCTACTCGATAACGAACTCTTCTTCCTTCATAAATACTAACCCTATTTTACACTCACTGAAATTTTCTCCCCGCAGTCAAACCTGAAATTTCGGACGGACACTTCTATCTGCGGTAGTAACACTCTTATTTTGTATATATATTCTGTTTATTCAATACACTTGTTCAACCTTCTTTCTCTTCTTTTGTGCTTTCGTTCTGGCCCCAAGAGGCCACAACAGAACGCCCCCACCACCAAATTAGAGCTCGTAAACTTTCGTCCTTTACATCTTCGTGGCTGGTGTTCTCCTGACATCTTCACCTTATCGCGTCCTAATATCGACTCCCAAAAGGCCACAAGTTGTCCCCTCACTTCCACCTGTCATGTCGGGAGCAGAACCAGCACTTCCGCTCGCGAAGGAGCACGAGATTTCAAACCTCCAGTTTTCCTTAGTCATTTTCGGCCTTGCTATTCAGCAACTACTGTTTTATCTATTTATTCATCTATTCATTCAATTTCCTATCAGCCGTTCAATTACGTTACAGCCATAATGTCAAAGAGATTACATGTTGTATCCTTAAATAATTGATTTTCATATATTTTGTCTCTGAATGTAAAAGGGGAGTCCAAGTAAATTTACAAGAATACGTGAATGATTTAAAGTATTATAATCTTCCTAGTCAATTAACTAAATAAAATAATAGTTATAGGCGAATATAACAGATAAGCTAGAAATAAAAAAAGTGTCCATTCCTGACTTCGACTAAGTTTAAACTTAAGAAATCAACAACGAAAGGCTTTTTGGACCCGTTTAAGAGTAGTCTTACTTTATGGACGCTTGGTCACATCTGTGACAGATTTGCAGATAATAAACAACCCTAGGTCTGGTACAGTCACAATATACCACCGATGAAAAAATCCAAAACCAAAATATAATTCCGCTTGGGACCAAGACAACAGATTTGGGTATCATGATCGACATGTGCTCTCTTGATAGCCAACAGAGAGTACTCAAACGGCATTCTGCGAATTTTGATTGTTTTTTTTTTCAGGTACAAAAACCATGAACTAAACAACCAATCAGATCCGAGATACCAACAGCGAAAATGATCTTTGGAAGACAGCAAGTTTGTACTTTCCTGTTGTGCTAGAAGCAAATCCCACACAAAGAGGGTATAGAAAAAGAATGAGAGAAATCTGGGAAGGATGCGCTCGATTTAAGACAAGCCGAACAATCGCTGACCAAGTTAAGACGATAATAAAGAAAGGTTGGTTTTCTAACCTTGAAATATTAGAAAGACGCCAACAAATAAATAAGGAATAATGTTAACAAGACCCTAATACAAGTATCGTCGCACGAAATACTGAAAAAAAAATCCTCGAAGCGAATTTAAACGCAAAGGAATAGTACTCGAAACATCACAGACCGAAAAATCACAGAAGAAACACTAATACAAGCAGAAAAAAATGATGGTAGGGACCCTAAAGATAATGATGTCGGAAAAGCCAACCTTATAACTCTCAGGAACCAAGAATGGAAAACAGTCAAGGCAGAAACGGAAGAAATAAGCAAATTATTAACACATACCTCAACGAACAATATCACGGAATTAAACGAACTGATCTATGCGGGAGCGAAAATAGTGTATACCAAAATCAGTATTCTCCTAATGAACACGAACAGAAACTCAAAACCTGAATGGGAAATTAGATTAGAAACGCAGATAAGAAATCTACGACAAGAAGTAAAAATGATAAAACAAAGGAAGAACGCTGGAATATACTGAGACGAAAAGAGAAACGCAACATAACAAGTAAAACAAACAATGCAACACGAGGAAATAAATTAGAGGATAGTGGCGAAAGAAGGAAGAGTAAAAAGATATCGATACTGAATAAAACAGTACAGAAGAAACGGGACATTCCAGAACAACAAAAGAAAATTCTTCCAACAAATAGGTGGAGAATGCACGAAGACATACCAACAACCAGATGCCAGAGAAGCAAAACAATTTAGGAGCAAAATATCAGAACAGAGAGTTCATAACAGAAAAGTGGAATGAATAAACAACATAGAAAAGAGCTGCAAATACTTGAAGAAAAACTTTAGGCAAAATAGCACGTCGATTCACTCAGAGCAATACTCAAAAGATTACCAAATTGGAAAACGCTAGGCCATGATGGTATACATGGATGGTAATTTAAGAATTCACTTCCATCCATGACAGACAGCCTCTCGAAATGAATAGATGCCTAGATATGCTGTCAATATAACGCCAAAGTACCCCACCCACAAAAAAATTGCAACATTTTTTGTGCTTTTATGTCAGGTTGGGTCTACTCTACATCATACTAAAAGTTGGACAAGATTTTTGTATGGGAAAGTTTCAAATTTCGAAGTTGAACATTTTACGTTTTAAAACACTAACTCGGTCGGTTTTCATGATAAACCAATAAATCTTGCATGTTTACAGGGTCAATCTTTCACATAAAATGGTTGCCAGTGATGTTGAATCTCCCCTTATACCATATCTATGGTCACCCCTAACCATTCCATCAGCCGCTTCTGCAGAGTGTGCCAAAAAAGTGCAGCAATTTCGATATGGATCCCAGGTTATATGATGTGCATTTGCTATAAAAAATATGCCCCCCTTGGAGATAAGAGGAGGATGTTCTGCTTTTTTGGCCCACCCTGTAGTGTTGCACTCATCAAAACTGATATCAAGACAACAGTTGCGCCAATGGAGGATACGTATCCAACAACTGCCGAACTGAAACTAGCAGCCGCATTAGATTTTATCCCAGCAAGTTTGCGGTTCTTGTTGCAAAATCTGTTGGTTGGGAAGGACGCATCCAGAAAGGTTGCTGGCATCGGACAAGCAGTCGTTCAAGCAGTGCGCCCAAGAGCTGTTAGTGCGCCTCTACAGCTTGGTGTCGCGGTGCAAATGCACCACTTGCATAGATCACGATTCTTGATTGATAGTCTTTCAACCATGGGATTTGCTTCATCATATCCAGAGGTACAAAGATTTGAATTGAATGCGGCATGTTCACTTGCTCCAGATGAGTTAGGTGGTGACATGGACATCCTTGGTCAGTCCCTGTTGTTTGCAGAAGACAACGTGAATCATAACATTATAACATTGGACGGAAAGGGTACCTCCCATGGGATGGGAATAATCGCTGCCATCATACCATGGAAGCAAGTCGTTCATGGTATACCACGACAAAAAACGGCCGACTTGAAATTTGTCAAAATGACGAATCATCGACATTATAGATTATCGCTTTTCAAAGCATGTCAACCATTGTTTAGGATTTCTGTCGGTCCCATACAAATCTGATGTCTGTGATCGCAAAGGGGACATTTTTGGGGAAATGTTTTTTCGCTTCCAAAAGAGTACGCCCAATTGGCAAGGCATGATGCACCTGCTGCATAAGGAGTGCAAATATCCGGGAAAATCTTCGGGACAATTTCTCCCAATGATAGATATGAACCCAGGAGATAAAACCTGTATCTTGTCCATCCCAGATTACCGATGCAGTCTATCGTCAAAAAACAACATGCCGACTATCATAACTTTTGATCAACCGCTATTTTGGAAGGTGTCTGAAATCGTGAACGCTTTTACAGATGATAGTCCAATTAAGGATGTGATACTGTTGATTGGCACCTTCCATACCTTCATGAATGTGTTGGGTGCCATTGGGACTTTGATGGATAACACTGGACTCAAGGAGATCGTGGCGACAGTATATGGTGAAAATGCCGTCGTACACATGATGAGCGGAAAGGCAGTGCAACGAGCATTTCGTGGCCACCTGCTGGTGGATCAGTGTCTCACACGTCAGATTGTTGCCATGATCATGGAGGATGAACCTGGTTTTTAGACCAAGTGGAGGACTTAAGCGATTGTACATGTTGATGGAGACTGGCGAGTGTGATTTAGATTCATTGTTGGAATCAGATTGCATAGCCAGAATTCCCAACTCTTTAACTGAGAAAAAGGATGAACTGGCAGCAAACTATGGATAAACTATCAGCACATGCTTAGTATAGTTAGGGCACTTGTTTTAGCTGATTGAATGGGGTCTTGGGAGATGCATCGCAGTGCTGTCTCAGTTTGCCTGCCAATATTCGCGGCCGCTGGCCATCCGAATTATTTGAAGTCGGCTTGTCTATATTTCCAGAAGATGTATGCTTTGAAAGACGACAATCCTGCAGTACATCAGAAGTTCCACTCAGGTTTTCACGTAATCCGACGCAGCAGCCAATACTGGGCTGGTCTTGGTTCCGATCTTGTGATCGAGCAGACACTAATGCGCTCACTCAAAAGCCAAGGCGGGTTGACGCGAGGGAGTGAGATGTCCGAGCACCAGTGAACAGTTTGGGCCATGTCATCCACTGTGTCATCCCATTACAACCTCGCCATGCAAGATCTTACCGAAATAAGTTACGTAAAAAGTGAACAACATAAGGAGTTGTCTGCCTCTCGGTTGAAAAGAGATGAGAAAGATCTCGGAAAAGTTGCGGAAAAACTAGAGTGTTACACCGTTTTCAACTGATGAATCGTTACGCAATATCATTAGAGGAATTAATGCCAACGAAGGCGTCAATGTGCAGGACCTGTTCGAAATAGGAAGAGACATTGTACAAGAAATGGACGGATAATCGGTGTTCTCCTACTCTCACAAACGGAGTTTGAATGCAAAGACTCTAGCATCCAGCAAGAACGTGCAAGTGTCTGCAGATCGTAGCACTGACCCAGCGCTCCTATTTCAGATGTTTCTCGTAGTCTCTTAGACGGGAAATGTCATGTCCTATGAACTGTGTTTATACCCGATGTCTTTGTTTGAGTGAAAAGGCCCCTTGCGTCAGGCGGACAAACCGCAACTTGCTGAAGCTATCAGAAACTATGTTAAAACATAATCAGACAGTGGTGTGCAGCAAACTGTTCCAGTCACACAGCACAACGTACTAGACGGAAGATCTCTTCTTCACCGTCTAAAATGGAAGGAGGGCAGACGATTATGCCTCATTCACTGTCGAAAACTTTGGAAGAGCGACTGTGGTGTTTGATGGTTATGAGGATGGATCAAGTATAAAGGACTGTGTGCATCAGAGGCGAAGTCGAAAGTTGAATGTAAACAAAGTGAACATTACCGAGGCGACAATATTTTCTGGGAAAAAGGATGACTTCATGTCGAATGGGGCAAACAAGCAGGCACTGATACAGCTGATCATGGAACGAATGAAGCAGAAAGGATGGGATATTATTCAAGCAGAAGGAGATTGCAAAGGCAGCCATCAGTATGTCTGCTTTCAGACCGACAAGCCTTATTGGAGGAGACAGATCTTCTTATTCTCTTGCTGTTTCATACAGATGTTTCCAAATGTACTGCACTCTATTTCCGCTCTGACAAGGTGAAATCCTATGTCTATAATATCAAGGTTCTCAAGCAGGTGCTTGGTGAAGCAGTTTGCAATGACCTATTGTTTCTGCATGCCTTTACAGGATGTAATTCAGTGTCCAGGGTGTTCGGGATTGGAAAGAAGTCGGGGTTTCAATGAATCATCAAAAGAGAAAAGATAATGAAAGACTGTTCAAAAACATTCTTTCAACCAAAGCAAACGCAGGAAGTTGTGGAAACCAATGGTTCTAAAGCAATGATAGCACTGTTAAATGGAGATCGGAAGGACTCACTGGCGTTGAATAGATACAATAATCTCTGCAAGAAAGTTGCAAGGGCAAAGATGTTTGTCACGTCAGAATTACTCCCTCCAACCATCTCTGCTAGTAAGATTTCATTCTCTGCGGACTTACGGCCAGGTTATGGAGTGGATGGGATGCAGTGATGAAATGGCACCATCTGAGTGGGGATGGAAGGATAGATTTGTTCAAGTGATGACAAACAAAGTCCTACTCCAGATGAACTGATTCAGATGATTCACTGCAACTATTCAGAAGGATGCAATACCCTAAGGTGCACCTGCAGAAGGCATGAACTAGAATGTACCATTATATGTGGACATTGCCAAGATGGCAACTGTGACAATATGAAAAATGCTCCAGTCATAAATGATTAGGATGAGGAGGAGGAAGTGTGAACAACTTTGAAAAACATTATGACATGTGAATCGGTGTGGAGTAGGAGTAACCATAGATATCGTATAAGGGGTGATTCAACATCTATGGCAACCATTTCATGTGAAAGATTGACCCTGAAAACATGGGTAAAAATGCAAGATTTATTGGTTTATCATGAAAACTGACCGAGTTAGTGTAAGTCGAAAATTGTTCAACTTCGAAATTTGAAACTTTCCCATACTACAATCTTGTCCAACTTTTATTATGATGTAGAGTAGACCCAACCTGACATAAAACCACCAAAAAAATGTTGCAATTTTTTTTTATGGGTGGGGTACTTTGACCCGTCTAAGAAGAAACAGAAACACCAGAATGGATGACCATAGGAAAGACCACATTGATCCAGAAAAAAAGACAAGACCTACTGATAATTTACAAAAAAAAAAAAAGAACTTGTTTTATTGGGAACTTTGCAGTCCAGTAAATCAATGAGCGAAAATCAAAGAAAAAGAAAAGAGAGACAAGTACTTAGACGTTGCAAGAGAACTAAGAAAGTTATGGAACTTAAGATTGATTGTAGTACTAATTATGATTGGCTCTTGGAACGGACTCTAAGCTATTGGAAAAAGATCTGCAAGAGTTGGAAATTGGAGCATTAATTGAGTCTATACAGACTAAAGTATTGTTAAGATCGGCTAGAAAATTGAGAAGAATCGTGAAGACCTGAGGAAACTGGCTGTCATTCTGATTCCAGTGAAATACCACCAGCTAACGCTGTTGTGAAAAACTTGCAAGAAGTGAAATATCGATGACAGATTAGCACTTAATCTGAGTCGAAGCTATAAAGAAGCAAATATACCTGAATGGATGACTAAATGAAAAACCACCCTAATTCAGAAATATCCCCAAAATGGAACCCAAGCAAATATAGACCGATAACGTGTTTACATCTGATGTGGAAAATCTTAATGGCATAGATCAGGAAGAAGATTTATAACTCGCTAGTATACCGTGGTTTGTTTTCCGAAGAACAGAAAAGAAGCTTTAAGGGAACAAGCGGAACAGGTGATCCACTGTAAATTCATCAACGCATCCTCAAAAGGAATAAAACAAAATGGAATTATGTAGCTATGGCGTGGATTGACAACGACAATGCCTATGATATAGTCCTTCAATTCTGGATAATAGAATGCTTAAAAATGTACAAGAAATCCGACAAAGCCTTCAAGGTCATCATGGAAGCCATGAAAAACTAGGAAGGGAAATTAGATGTACGAAGAAAAACTTGTGCTAAGGTGAAAATCTGAAGAGGTATCATCCAAGGAGTTGCGCTTTCGCCTTTACTATTTGTAATTGCAGAGACGCCACTTAATCATATACTTAATCAAAAAGCACAGCCGGCTACAAATTTACTAAACCACAGAAAAAGATCAACCCCAAATGATACATAGATGACATTTAGCTGTTTACAAAAATTGAACTAGAATTGGTGACTAATATAAACAATTTGAATATACAGTCATGATATACGAATGGAATTTGGCATAGAAAAAATAAGACAAAAGAGTATTTCAGACGAACGATGGTTTAGTTTGTTCGGTTTTATGGCATATCAACCTTTATAGGTTATTTAACGCCAAATCCATTTTTATGTAAATAATCAGTTCTATTTCAAACAATTCAGTTTAGCATGAGTACACAGTTTAATTGTCAAAAACATTTCTATTTCAAACTATTCAAGCAGTTATATATAACAATTCAGTTTAGTGTAAGTACAGTTTCAATGTCAAAAACAGTTCAATTTCAAATAATTCAGTTTAGCTTAAGCACGCAGTTTAAACGCAAGTACATTTTCATTGTGAAAAACATTTCTATTTCGAGCTATTCAATTTAGTCAAGCAGTTCTAATTCAGCTAAGTATAAGTGCAGAATTTGTTTACACACAGTTAAATGTCTAAACGGTTCTATGTTATACAATTCAGTTTAGTGTAAATACAATTGCAATGTCAAAAAACAGTTCTTTTTGAAATAATTCAGTTTAGCATAAGCAAGCAGTTTAAATATAAGTACAGTTTAATTGTCAAAAACATTTCTATTTCAAGCTATTCAGTTTAGTCAAACAATTCAGTTTAGCATAAGTATGCCGTTAGTTCTATTTAACCTATAGATAGGGCACTATCAGATGCTACTACGCCGGGCCAGAGTGGACCTGGGAGCAATGGCAATGAAGGGGTGCTGCGTATTCCCCAAATCCCCAGCATTATTGGGACCTCACCATCAGACTATTTAGTGTCATATCCAGGACACTCGTTGGGGTGGGGTTTACCCCTCTGCAGAGGTGCAGTCGGTGTATTCTACAGCCCCAGTCGACTGGGCAATACACAGCGTTAAATGTCAAACAGTTTTATTTCAATAATTCAATTCAGCATAAGTACAGAGTTTAAACGTCGAAACAGTTCTATTTCTAGCAATTCAATTTAGCATTAGTACGCAGTGTCAATGTCAAAATAGTTCTATTTAAACAATTCACTTCAGCATAAATACGCAGTTTAAATGCAAAAATCAGTATAGTGAAAGATGCAAGGTTTAGTTCTATTTAACTCATAGATAGGACTCATATCGGGTGCTACCACTCCGGGCCAGAGTGGACCTGGGAGCGATGGCAATAAAGGGGTACTCCACATTCCCCAAAGCTCCTGCATCACTGGAACCTCACCATCAGATTGTTTAGTGTCATATCTAGGACACTCGTTGGTGGGGGGTCTTACCCCTCTGCAGAGGAGCAGTCGGTGTATTCTACAGTCCCAGCCGACTGGGCAATCAGACGAACGAGAAAACTTCTCGAAACTAAGCTATGTAGTAGGATTCTCATCAATGTGATAAAATCCTGGGTATCCCTCTAGTAAGATACTCCTGACCATTCTAGAAAAGGACAAGGGAAGAACATCAACAAATGGACAAGAGACTAATGGCAATGCCTTTGTCTTTACACCTGAGAGATGATTCTAGACAGATTATATGTGTCAAGGAGATGGAAGACGACTTGCCAGGATTGGAAATTGCGTAGATGCACCAATACAAACATTATTAAAGATAGTGTAGATGCAGGAACACGAACAATACATAAAAAAAAGATAGAAAGAGATTAATTACGTTGACTAGAAACGGCACAAACAACATGAAGATCAACAGATCAACAATAACTAGGAAAGAAAATTCAAAAGAAAGACAATGTCTATTTTAAGCGACAGACCAAATCTCAGACGAGAAGACTTGGCTTAGAAAGGAAAACCTTAAGACAGAAAATAATGCCATAAGGACCAACTATGTTAAAGTGGAAATAGATTAGACACAACAAAATAGCAAATGTAGGTTATGTGGTATTAGAGACGAAACGATTAGTAAAGGAATATAGAAATTTGGTGCAAAAAGAGTACAAGACTAATTACGACTGGGTGGGATAGATGATTCACTTGGAATTGTGCAAGAAATTGAAATTTGAACATATTACCAAATGGTATATGCACAAATGATGATTCCTCGTGGAGAATGCGACACACCAAATTCTCTGGGAATTTGAGAGGCCAACAATTCACCTAAGCCCGATTAGACGACCAGACCAAGGAATAGTTACCCCCCCACAAAAAAAAAAGAAAAAAAGAAAAGAAAACCTACCGAATTGTCGACTTTGCCGTCTAGGCAGACCAAAGAGTGAAAATAAAAGAAAGCAAAAAATTGACAAATACTTGAATCTTGCCAGAGAAATGAAAAAGCTGTGGATCATGAAGGTGACAGCTGTGTCAATTGTTATTGGTGCTCTTAGAATGGTCCCCAGTGGCTTGGTATGGCAGCTGGAGGAGTTGGAAATCGAAGTACAAGCCAGTCAAACTACCACTTTGTTGAGGTCAGCCAGAATACTGAGAAGAGTCCTGGATACCTGTGGAGACTAATCTGTAACTCAGACTTCAGTGGGAAACTATCTGCTCAGGATGGTATGAAAAACTCTCAAAATGAGTGAAATAATAATAATAATAATAATGATAATAATAATAATGATAATAATGTAAGGGCATTGTGTTTATCGTTTCACTAACTACCAAAGCCTGATTGAGATCAGATATATAGAATGTGACCGGCCATGAATCGAGGAGTGTCAAAGCGAGTCGGTTAGAAAGTACGGTTCGTTGTCACATTATCGGTGCGGAGGTAAGGAGGAGGAAGAGGAGGAGGGGGTAATAAAGAGAGAGAGAGAGAGAGAGAGAGAAAGAGAATGGATCTTTAACACAGTTGTTGTTGGATGAGTGCAACTAACATTATTTGATCTCCACGAACTGAAGAGATAAGAAAGTATAAGTAATAAATGATATTTGAAATTATATTTCTTTATGACTTTGCCATCACAAACTTTAGTAAGCGACCCTTCCCCGAGATACATGCTGATATCCTCTTCACCGGCGGCAATGAATCCATCCTAATAAACGCACACATGATTCTATTCTAACTTTTTTTTTTTTTACAGCAAGCGTCTATGTCGATGTCAACAACTGGTTTAACGATTTTCTAAAGACCCTCTACCTCGAAATCTCATTCTGGCAATAAGACATCCCCGAAAATATATTACTATAACTAACATAAACATAAGCCACTGCCTGGCACAAATATTTAACTTTTAAAATATCATATTAAATTAGAAAGACACAGAACTAAATGAGAACGCACACAAAATGATTACTTATTCCAATTGAATTGGTTCATATAAAATTATACGCGTTTGCTTTTAATACATTTGAGAATTAAATACTTATGTTATATTTTGACCTTCGACCCGGCCCAAAAATACTATTCCAAGGTAATACACCGGAAGGAAGTGACACATTCCAACGGCCAGTAATCGAAAAAGATCGCGTGGGCGGATTAAGGCTTATGATATGGGACAAGGTGAAGGTCCTATTGTGCCACTACAGTGATGCACCGGAAGAGAGTAACCTCTGAACTGCATGACAGTTATTTCCGCTTGATGACGATTAAACATCCGATTTCAAAGATCCAGTAGGCGATCGTGTGGGCGTTGAGTTATTATTTAACTCAGTTGAGTTTGGGGTGCCAAAGCAGTTGCCAGCAGACTCCCAGACAGTAGAGACCAGATGTGGTAGGGAAGGCCACACCCGACCGAGGGGGCTCTCGGAAACCCCCGATAGAGTGATCCCGAGGCCTCCGGTTGAACAACGGGAGAACAAAAAAGATACAACGTGACGGTCATAACAGTGGGGTCAAAATATGAAGTTTATGTTCGGTCTCTAGCATCCTCTCACATGCAAACCTTGAACAACCCTTTCGAAGCCTCTCAATAAAGTGAGAGGTGAATATTTTTCTAAAGAAGTCTTCTTGCGTCTTTGTCCTTGCGTCTGTTTAATTATTGTGTCGTTGTGATGCTGTAGATGACTATATAACACTTAGACCCTCCTCCGCTGGTTTTCGGGGGGAGGTCTACCTAGTGTTCGCGCCAAGTGGGTGTAATTAAGTTGAATAACTTGGTCACAGGGCGCCGTTCTCCCAAGCAATACCTATTTTGCCGGGCTGAGTTCATTGCTTGCTACCTGAGATGTTTAAAAAATGGGGATGCCGACGGGATTAAGCATTTTTTTGTGGCGGTCTCAAATTGTTCATGCCCCACCTCTACAATGAAATGACTTTGTGTCAAATCCAGCCTCGTGGGATACTGGATGACTATCAAATGCCTTTA
Organism: Sepioteuthis lessoniana; assembly: GCA_963585895.1. Taxonomy (NCBI): domain Eukaryota; kingdom Metazoa; phylum Mollusca; class Cephalopoda; order Myopsida; family Loliginidae; genus Sepioteuthis; species Sepioteuthis lessoniana. Next base: position 83,291,140 of record OY757932.1, read on the forward strand.
TAACATGGGCTTTTACTGCTCCTGATTTTCTGGTGGGTCTGCTCATCATTCGTGCAAGGTGGTTATTCATAAAGATGAATCACTTGGTGCTGGCGACGGCCTCTCCCAAGTAATACTTGCATTGAAGTGCCGAGTTCGTAGCTTGCCGCCAGAGGCACCCTTATATAAGTAATACCGAAGCAACCAATCTTGTTCTGAAATTGTCATGCACGAGTTTCGAGTTGTGCATGTGTGACACTATGTGGGTGGTCTGCCAAGCAGACGATCTCTTTGTCTGTTTTGGCGCGAAACCAAACAAAGGCCTGAGCTCGAGATCTTTGACGAGACCGGAAGTGGGCAAGGGAACGCCAGTCTGGCTGTTGGAAAAAGGAACCCAGAGAAGGAGTTGGTGAAGAGTGACACAGAGGGGCGGTCGACAACGGACAGCTGTTTCATTTTTAAAGGAATTTAAATTTGAATAATTAAGTTGAGCAAAATTATTATTATCTTGAAGTTTCAGAGATTCATATGAAATATTGTTTTTCATAACATCTCTACATTTGTAATACAACAACCTGATAACTCCCGGCATACTTTCCTGCATCTTGATGTTGCACCTACATTGTTTGGCTTTTCTGCTGGTTTAGACAAAAATGCACGAGTCGAGGTGACAGCATCTCAAGGAAAATAAAAGAAATTATAAACACAAAACTCCGTGGGACCCAACTGGTTCACAGAGGGTAAGTGTGACACGCCAGAAATTTTCTCTCTCTGCGCTTTTCAGACATGGCGGATGGGAGCACTCGGTGGGTATAGTGCTTTGGTGTTTTCGGCTTATGTGCAACACAAACTGTAGCTCAAACTAAATACTGCTATCTTTGCTCACTGCCAACCAACTATAAATCCTCGCTCAACTATCACCGGCCACTTTTTCGGGATTCCTCTTCACATTCTACTACATCCATGGATATATGAGGTGTTTGTCCAAACTCGCCTTAAGAACACAGACCGCACACATTGAGCTACTTGGATTTAAAAAGTGATGAGTTAAAGACCAGTTACAATCACGTAATTTTTCATTAATTTAACTGCTGAAGAAGAATGGATCGAGTAAAAGCCTTGTAATAAAATAAAATAAAATAACAGGTTTAGTTTGGCTTGCTTTCTTTGTTTAATGACATATCAACCTTCATGGTTTATTCCATACCAAAGCCATCCTTGTAGAAGAACAGTAGCGGCATTATTTAATCCATAACTGAGGGGATAAGGGAGTTCATGCCTTTCACAAAGCATGAAGTTCGATGTTTCAGTCCTGGATGTTAACCACTACGCCACGGGGACTACCCCTCCCAAATTATGAAGAGACAATGTAATAAAATATACAAACATGGGTGTTGATTATATTAAGATGATTTTATTGAGATTAATCATTCCGTTCGTGACGTTCAAATTTCTCCAATATTATTTAATTACTGTTTCTCCTGAAAGATTTTGTGTTGGTCGAGCAGAATTAGATAAAATATTTTAAGTTGTTGACGATTATCGCCAAAGCCCTTTTTTTCTGTGTTCTCTCATTTTATGTCAGAAAAGAACTTTGAGGTTCATGCCTTTCTTAAAAGCATTCATATAAAATGATTCACAATTCCGATGAAATGATTCCAAATTATTCATATAATTTACTTCAAGTGGAACAAATTTATTTGAGGTCAATACAAGTGCAATGCGTGACCTTGCAGGATTAAAAACATAATGCAATATAAAAAAAGAGTGTCTTACATCCATCTGTCAGAAATGCGAGGAATTTCTGTTCCATTTTGAAATTCTGAACATGATAGAGATTTCCAATTAAGAATTTTCATGAAAAAAATGTCCCATATATCAAGAGAAAGTAATTGAAAGAATTTCTTAAGACGCCTTACCTTTGATTAACAAAATAAATTTATAACTTTTTGGTTGATGTATGCATTGTGGTATTAGCAATTCTGAAGCAAAAAAAAAATGTTGATTTTTTTTTCTGTTGATTTATCTTATATAAGAATTCAGAAACAGTTTTACTCGAACGGCACATCCACATATATTCCTATTACTGTCACTAATATTTATGCATAGAGTTAGATTTCTGAATAAGAAAAAAATTCCTCATACAGCGAAGATATTATTTTGATTACTTAAATATTTCAATGTTTGGTAGTGTTTGTATACCAGCAGGAATTAGATTCAATAGCCATCGAAGAGTGGGAATTGCTATGAAATAAAAAAATTGAGGATGATAATTGTTGACATTGATATCGAGTTAGCTTTTCTGTCGCCGATTAATCACACCTTCGGGCTATTTTTAACAAATCCTCGAAACAACGCTTTAGAAAACAGCAGTTAAATGGCCACTTATCTCCCATCTCACAAACCATCCAAGTAAGATGAGCGAAACATGCTGAGCACGGCTGGTGAAGTAAGGACGAACTCAAGCGACATTCTCCTATGGATTCCTATACACGGACATACCAGTGTTGACCGACCAGTAAACATTCATTTTAATCAGTACTGTACAAATACTGAACGCCGTGTGGAAGGCTTAACAAGAGTGATGGTCGATAGTGACGGAGAGAGACAGAGACTGAGAGAGAGAGAGAGAGAGAGAGAGAGAGAGAGAGAGAGAGAGAGAGAGATGTTAATTTTTGCTCTTCGGCCAACACTGTTGTAGGAGTCCATAGGCAAACGCCAAGTTTGTTTTAACTTCTTCACCAGTACCCAACATGTCTTGTTCATCTTGAAAGATTTGTCTGATGGAAAGTAAATGGCCGCATAACCGCTGAAAGATAACCTGACCCCAAACCAACTTGCTGTCACTGGGTGATTATCCATCTAAGTATTATGTAGGTACATCGCTGTTTAACGTTGTTCCACTGATATGAACCGTTGCTTTTAGCATAATTTGTAATTTGTTTTTATTTTTCTTAGATGTAAGAACTGTAGCAACGTTTATTTTAGCTAGAGAAATAAATCTATTTTCCCTCAAGTCGACAATTTTGAGTTCATTTTTGATGGAAGATAAACAAAAATAAACAGATAGCTACAGATCACATCTGTAAAACTCAACGGCCATCTCTTCTTCTCCCTGTTCTCTGCTTTACTTAGAGGTTTTAGATATTTCCCTTCCATTTAGCAAATGCATCATGTCTTATTGGCAGCTAAAAGTTTCATGTCTGCTTCTCATACTTGTTCGATTACGGTTTCGAGATGATTCTGGCTAAGCTTTTTGTTCACTCTTGTAGGGATTATATACCTTCTCTGCCAAATAGTTCTGCTAATGGCAATTAGGTGGCGTGTACGAACCTGCATATTAAAGAAGGACGCGCAATGAGAAATTTCTTTTTTCGACCTCAACAATACCGTAAAACCTGATTCTTGTCCCTTTGGACGCAGCAAATTTCACCCCAACACGATATCATGTCTTGACGTAAGTTTTCACATTGCAATTTTCATTCTAGTAAGGACTCACAACATAAAACCTTTAGGACATATTTTTATACATCTTTTTATAAGCTCTTTCTTGTATGTCTTGTCATTTCTGTATTCATTCTGTCAAGTTTTCTCTGGTATTAAATATTTTGTTAAATCATCGTAAATTCTTTCTTGTATTTTCATGCAAAAGGAAATTTCTCTAATATGAGTGTCTGAATTGTTTTTCTCTCTCACCCCAAAAATTCTATCTGTGAATAATGGTACTCAGATACAACTGTACAAATTCAATCTTCAAATCGTCAATACTATTACCCATTCCACAACACTTCCGAAAGTTTGATGGGAAAAAATTTACTTAAGCAGTAAAGAATTTTATTGCATATCGTTCTTCTAAAATATCCTCACGTCCAGATTGCATTTTTGAAATTCACCAGCTGTGACAATCAGGCTTTAGTAGGGTGTATTCCAATTGCTGCTGTAACTGTTCATTTGAACCTGAAGTCATACAAATAGGTCAGTCATCTCATAAGATGTATAGCAATAACATAGTGAATTTTCAAGAGTCTACGACAAGTTTAAATGCATGTACAAAAAAGTCTGGAAACTTATTGAAGGCACCAAGTAATCCTACTTTTCGCGTGAAACTTATTCCTGTGTCAGTAATCTCAGTTCATTTAAACTATCCCAAAAGATTCGCTTTGTTTTGAAAAAAATAATAATTGGAATCTTATTTTTCATTTCTGGGTTAAATAGCTCAACTACCGTTATTCTGCAAGCATGGGTTTGGTATTAAATAACCCACGAAGATTGATATGTCATTAAACAAAGAAAGCAAACTATGAACGATGTACAGTTGTCATAGTTACAGGCTTCCTACATCAGAGATGAACTGCTAAATATGACTAACATTCTCGCTTTTTTGTTTTGTCATCCACTTTTTATCTCAAATCTCGTCTTCATCATCGTCGTTGTCGTTGTCTTCATCGTCGTCATCGCCGTAGTCTTTGGAAAAATCCTATTGTTACTATCAGCAATTAATCGCTCTCAACTGCGAATCCCATTTTTGCGTTTATTTCCACTTTTACATTCATAGTGTTTTATTATTTTATGTCATTTTCGCTTTGATTTTTGTTAAATTCCCTGTGTTTATTTTCATTTTTACCGTTTTCAGGTTTGATCCTTTAATCTTTTAATCTTACAATCAGAAAACAAGTCAAAGTACTTGCACGATGATTTGGTCGGTTGATTTTTTTTTTTACACACATTAGTTTCACTCTTCTTCATCACCAGCATTAAAGAACCTCTCCCATTAATATATATGCTTTTTTGTGTATGTTTCAGTTGCCCATTTTATAAATTCAGCCACATAAAAAAATTCCTGTGTTGGTTTGATTTTCTTTCAAAAACCAAGAATCATTTTGGGATAAAATTTATTTTTCAGGACACAATTATAGATTTGCAGAAACCTTATTGACGTTTCCAAATGTTTCCGGATGTTAGATGGAAATAATATTGACGTCGGCTTGGCTGGTTCAATTTCTTTGGTAAAAAAAACTCCTTTATAGGAAGTGTGGTTCTTAGTTTAAAGAGTTTAAACTCAGGAAGATGCCATGAAGAGTTTTGATATTCAATTTTTATTCACCGCTAATAATTCTAAATGACAAATTTCGATCATCGGTTATACGAATCCTTAACTTGGCTGCATTGCTTCAGATTATGAAGTGACTGATCAATCACGAAAGGATCTTTTTTTTACTGTTTCTAGGCTATCCAAAAATGCTTTTTGCCACCAAAACACTTGCGTCCTGGATGGATCTCCAGAAACCTATTTTTGTTTCTAGCGAATTATCCTGGAGTTGATCACCTAACGCTGCTCGATATTCCAGTTTTCTATTTTCATAACACACTTAAACCAACACACTTGTAATAATCCCTGATTAATTAAATGAACATGAATTCTGAGAGGCAAACTTGAACTAGATGTTTTTACACGTGATCAAGGTCAATATCATTCATCTGATTTACCACCAAAGTTGTAAACCTGAAAAAATAATCTAAATACTTTCTACCTTCATTTGTCTTCTGACTTTATACTTTTCGTTTCTCTTTCCGTTTCATTTTATAAAAATGACTTTTTCCTTCCCATATGTAGTTCTTTCTTTCTTTCTTTCAGGCTTTGAATTACAAACTTGTCCAGTCAAAAGTACTAACAATGTCATCTCGAAACACCAGTCTAACCGTGACTATTTTGAAGAAAGCAGCGAAATTATGTCAGTTATTCATCATGAAGCTACAAAAAACTTAATTATGGCAGGTGTCTCTTGAACAGCCAACGCATTTGCTCATAACGAATTCAGTCTGGAGAAATTGTTCAAATTCCCTAATTTTTGTGTAGCATATCGCATATATGATTAAATAACATGTGTTTCAATTACCTTTTCCTTAACGTAATGCTTCCGACAATATCCAACGATGATCCTTCCAAGAAATAAAGAGCCTCATGAATTTGAAAATGGTAAAGATATTTTGAAAGCTTTTCATCTGACTCGTATTATTTTCACTAACTATTTTTGCCTTCGGTTGAAAACACAAAAGCAAAATCGATAAAGTCCAAAGTTCAATGTTTATTTCGCTGCAGTTAACAGAAATGAACAATTACAATAAAATTTGTGCAAATATTTATCGATCAGGAAGCAAAATCACAGTGACCAAATCGATGTGTGAAAAACTTCTCCATCGCACTCCGTCTTCTCTTGATGCATTGATCTCTGCAGGCACAAATGCATGTTTTCAAAAAAGTAATCGCATAAAATTATATATGTATATATATACGTGGTAAATTCAATAAGTTTCAAGGCTTTTTTTTGTACAGGCATTTAAACTTGTAGAATCTTGAAAATTCAATATGTTATTGCTATACATCTTATGAGATGGCTGGCCAATTTTTATGATTTCAGCTTCAAATCAACAGCTACAGCAGCAATTGGAATACACCCTACTAAAGCCTGATTGTCACAGCTGGTGAATTTCAAGAATGCAACCTGGACGTGAGGGCACTTTTGAAGAACGATATGCAATAAAATTCTGTTTTAAACTTGGAAAAATACAACAGAAACGTACGGAATGCTTGAGACTGCTTTTGGAGCATCTTGCATGAATCGAGCTTCAGTTTTTGAGTAGCATAAGAGATTCAAGGAAGGCAGGGAGTCTATGAGGGATGATGGGAGGTGTGGAAGGAGTAAGGAAGTCAATACACCAGAGTTGATTGGTCAAAGGGTTAGGGTTACTATGTTGAGGTTTTAAGGGAGTTCAGGAAGAGATTCCTAGGGAAGAGGCCAGCACTCTTTAAATCGGACCAGTGGCATTTCCACCGGGACAATGCACCATTCCTCAACTCCATCTTTGTCACAGAGTATTTGACCAAGATGGGCATCAAGACAATTCCTCATCCTCTCTATAGTCCAGACCTTGCTCCCTGTGACTTTTGCTTATTCCCTAAGCTCAGGGGCTGTCGTTATGAGACAATTGAGGAGATGAAAGAGGCTGTGACGAAAGACATTGACACGATCACACAAGAGGACTTCCATGGGGCGTTCCAGAAGTTGTTGGAACGGTAGAAAAGTGCATTGCAGCCGGAAGAGATTACTCTGAAGGGGACTAGAGTTTTATGTGTGTACTATCAATAAAAGTGCTTATACGAAAAAGTCTGGAAACATATTTAATTATCCCCGTATATATATATATATATATGCTTATGAAAAACATGATATTCAGAGTTCGAACTCCAGTCGCGCTATTTCGTTCACTTATTGACTAATAACTTTATGGAAAGGCATAAACTCTCTAATAGTCCTTGCTTTGAGTTAGATACTACTATTGTCCTTCAACAAGGATGAATTTGGATTTAAATAACCCAAGAAGGTTGATATACCATTAAACAAAATCATTAAACATCAACCAAAATAATCTGATCATGTATCTATTTATAAATGAATAATATACTTAATGTCGACCCTCTACAAGGCGATTGTTAGTATGTGATGTTATTATGTCTTATTGAAAATCACTTACAAATAAAAAAAAAAGAACGTTGGTATATTATGTGTATATCATAAATACACCCGCTGAATATCTTGTTTTGGTATTTTTTTTTATTTTCATACTATCGGATTTATTTTCATTATTCTGTCTTATATATATATATATATATATATATATATATATATATATATATATATATATCAAGAAAAATAAATCGACATAATCCATCATGAATTTATTTCACACACTCTATAAAGAAACTGATTCTTCAGATGGAGATTTAAACAGAAAATGGAATTCTTTTTAACCGTTAAACATCGGGTAATACAATTCATCTTAAGTGAGGTATATGAGGAATTATGATATATATATATATATATATATATATATATATATATATATATATATATGTCATACTTTAAAAATGTTTCTATCCCGTTATTTCCGGTTATGCTTTTTTATTCCTTATTAATAAATAAAATTCCATCTTAATTCTAATTCGTAACTTTATCTTTAAAAAATTATTTTAATTTTTCTATTTTTGATATACTTTAAAAATGGAAAAGTATTACGTTTATTTTAGTTGCATCTTAATTTAAATTTAATCCTAAATTTAAATTGTTTATATACTGGTATGCTTTGTTTTTTTTGTTTTTTTTCTAAATATAGATCTAAATTGTCCAGCGGTAAACGTTAATATTGATTTAATTGACAATTCTATATTAATCATTAAGGAGGACCTAAATTTGGAATAATAAAAATGTTTTTAAAATAAAACGAAATTTAACTAAAAATTCTTTTAAATCTCATTGTGTTGTAGCATAACTTCCAAAAGACATCTTAGTTTAAACATATTGTCATACGTAATTAAAAATAGATCCTTACCCCAAAAGAAAAAAGTTGGTGATTATTGTAACAATTAATCGTGTATTTGTTTAATGGCTCAATGATAATGATTACCATTTTATATTATATTTTCAATGTATTTCTTTGTCTACATTTAAATATAAACTCTTTTCCTTTATTTAAAAGTTATTTGGATATTCATATTTTAAAATACAAACTTTTTCTTCTGGGCATAAACTATATTTGCCATGTAGACTACTTGTTGAAGACGAATTTATATATATATATATATATATATATATATATATATATATATATATATATATATATATATATATCTATAAAATGAATTGAAAGAAAACTCAGCGGACTGTTTATGTGCGATTATAAATTTATTTCGAAATGTTATCGACTGGCTCATCACAAAGTGAGAAGAGATTCAATAAAACAATATTCTTTGTAAAAAAAAAAAAAAGAAAAAAAAAAAGGAAGAAAAAAGAAAGAAAAAAAGCTCTGCCGAAACACAGCCATCATGCGAGACATCAGTTTGGAACCGGGTTAAATCTTGTAACCATTTCCACGTTTTGGATATTAATCTTAGTGTCATATTTCAATTTGTCTCTTTTTATTTCTATTTACTATCCACGTGTTCCCTCTTATCTATTCTTACCCATTTTTTTTTAAATTCAGAAACATGCTATCTATTTGTTTCTTTCTTTATTTATACTTTATTTGGGGATGTCAAGAAATGTTATGTTTCTTGTTTCATATAATTCCTTCATTATACGAGGTTACTAAGGGTGTTATTTATCCATTCATAACTAAAAGACTTTATCCCTCTTTAGTTTGTACATCACTCTTTTAATATTTTAATATTTAACATACATATATATATATATATATATATATGAGCGTGTGTGTGTGTGACGCACAGAAAAAGAATGGGTTTCAAATCAAAATTTAACATGCAGATGGTTGCAACAATTACTGATTCCCTAGAAGTTAATATATGCGAGGTTCAAAAATAAGGAGTGCATAAAAAATCTGACATGTTTAAATTTATCCTGTTCAAAGGGGTATGCCGTACTTTTAGTAACGGCTAGAATAGCCTAGATTTTGAGCTTACCTCGCCACAACAAAGATGATAGCCACTATAAGACAATGACAAATCATAGCTATGAGGTATAATAAGATTTGTGAATGTCACGGGGAAAATCCAATCGAAATTCACCTTGAACTTGTTGCTGTGTAACGAGCCGAAAGTGAAAATATCATCCTAATATAGTGTATTCACAGAGGGGCGTACACATTTATAGGTAACGCTTGGTCGGGTATCTTCGATTCAAGATGAGAAACAGCACAAAACTTCATGTTTGAGCTGTGGATTTTGATCTTTCGATTAGGGTACTCCAATGTATTTTTCAGATGTCGGGATAATCAGAAATGAACATTTCCTTTGATCCCATTGCAGTTCACTAAAGAACTCATATTTGCTTAATATGTTTGGGGTGTTTCACAGCATTCACCGCATAGTTCTGATTTGGCACCATTTGATTTTTATCTGTTTACTCTCCTAAAACGATATTTATGCGGGAAGTAGCCCCACATGATGTTCCGGCATGTAATGTTTGACTCCAGTCATTAGACTCAACATTTCTCGAGGAATATAGTGCAATGAAGAGATAATTGCATCAATCTCAATGTCAGTTATGTAGAAAAGTAGCATTGCTACTTCGTTTACAGATAAACAATGTTTTATTGAGATCATAAATATGAGGAAATTGTAAATGTTTTTACTTTACTTCGAAGAAGGAAATTACTTAATAAGTAATCACCAAAAAGAGAAACAGATGCTTCTCTTGCCATTGACATTCCACTGAGTAACTCTACATAATGGGATTTTCTTCGTTGAATGAAAGTTTTAGCCTTATCCCATTTCTTTTCGAAAAATCGTATTTGGGTCATCAGGAGAGAATGTGCACCATTTTGGTGCCTTCCTCTCAACGGTTTTATTAGCACACCACCCCCACTTACTGAATATAAATGTATATATCACTGAGGCCCTATTAGTTATTTACTAAGCTTAGCTTAGATGTTGACTCAGAAGTGTAACAGCGAAATGTGATTTGAAAAATAACAGCATGCATCATGAGAATATTACGTGAATCTTTTAATGCGTTTGCGATTGAGGGTCGGTTTAATGAACTTCCTTTTGAATTGTCTCTGGGAATATTTCTTTTGTTCCATATCCACATGGAACTATTTTTCCGTTATTTCTTTGAAACCTTTTATACATTCGACTCTATTACGCCCTTTGATTCCGATTTAACTCAAATTGGTACAGGGTGCCTGCTACAAAACCTCTTGCTCTTATTTCTACAGCTTTCACATTCACGCTGTATCCTTCCTTTTCCAGTTCTTTTTTAAGATCTTCGTATCTGCTGGTTTTTATACTCGTGGCTTTGATCTATCCGGCTTTCGTATGGTATTGATAGTTCTACCTCGATGATTTTAAGTTTGGCTCTTGACAAAAGAACAATGTCTTCTCGCAGACATTGTTTTTGGGTAATCGTTATGCCATCCAGCTAGGTCGGCAGATACCTCCACTTGATCCAAGAAGGTTATGACCGGGTACAGCTCGATGCTTGATTATTTGCTTAGAGTCAGCGTATATTCTGCCTCTCTCTGAAACAAATTTCTGGGTTGAAATAGTTGGTTCTAATTTCATATAATTCTTTATAAATTTGATCAACTCCTCCAATATTCTGTTGTACCTCCTGGTGTATCTCCCATTTCCTACAGGAGCTGAAGACATACTCCAGTGTTTGTAGCTTGTCATTACATAGAGGACAGATAGGAACGCTTTCTTTCTTCCATTTAAAAAGATTGTTTTTAGAAGAAAGCGAGTCGTACGTATAACGTATTAGAAAACTCAACCTGAGAGGAGCCATCTGCCATTTGTTGTTCCAACTAATAGACTTTTGCAGTTTGTTCATTGGCCTTGTTGCGATTACTAAACTTCTTTTAGAAATCTTTTATTGTCAACCTCGCTCCTTATATCCTGAATGACCATATCTCGGCGATTTTACTCGCTAGTTTTTCACCACCGTTGCTTTTCACTAGTTCCGAAACCTCGTCTCCCAGTTGGAGTGTGTCCTATGATTTCCTTGAAAGCAAGGTTGTCTTTGGCACTTCTTATAGTGTCCCTGACTTTCCACTTCTTTCCTGTTTTCAATGTAGGCTTTAGTGATTTTATCACTTCATCTTTTGAGTCATCTAGCATCCTTTGGAGTCTAATTTTCCCGGATTTGAATTCCTTCACAATTGATTTGAATGGTAATTTTAATTTTGTTTGTCTGCAGTACAAAGCAACATCTGAATATATATAAGAACGAAGTTGATTACAACTTTTAACATTCATTATAAAACGATCAATTCTATTAATTGTATCATTATTTCATTTTTATATCATTACAAATATATATATATATATATATATATATATATATATATATATATAAACACATATACACATGCATATATATATGTAGAGGGGGTGAGATGGACTTGTACGTCGATATCAACTCATGGGACTCCAATATTCCGGTTAAAGATATAAAATTTTGAACTATCTACACAGGTGATTTGTTCATAGTGACGAAGGTTTGTGAAGAACCAGCCACACCTTTTGGATAAACCGACAACAGGAAAAAGGTACTGGTGTCTGCCGAAAGTCCTCCTAAATAACACTTCCCAGGTATTGAATTTAGAAATTTTCCTTCTCCTAGACCGGTTGCCCTACCAAAGCATGAGAACCAAATCTTCTTCTTATTTCACCCATAGCTGTAAATATACGAGTAATCACACACATACACGCATACGCACATACACATATACATACACACACACACACCACATGCATACACAATACATACATATATATATATATATATATATATATATATATATATATATATATATATATATATTGTGAGTGTATGTGTGTGTGTGTGTGTTAAACAAATAATTGAAATAAATAATTAATCAATAAATACAAAGAAAAATTGAACAATAGATGATAGAATTAATACCACGGTAGAGGAAAGAATATTACATTAACCTAAAAGATCATAAAGATAATTTCTAAACGAAAACAACTTCGGAATTGCTAAATCTAACGGAAAAAAAAAACTTTGTAGGGTAATTTAGTCAAGAAATATTGTGCTTGAAAAATACAAAATTAAAAATAAACTGAATTAAGACCGATGGAAGAGCAACAACGGTGTTATAAAATAGTTTAATAACATAAATAATAAATGTCGATGTGAATTCAAACAGACATAATTGATCTTTACTCTAGTATAACATATACTCTGTTTAAGGAATGCTATATCATTGGTAAGAGTAAACAATCAAAAAGAAGAAGACGGTATTAAAATTATTGAACACTGAACGAAAAACATTCTAATTCACATCTAAAATTGTTATCGATTTAATGATGAGTATCTACAACTGAGCAATAATATGTAAACTAATATTATTAGTTAATGGATAAAAAATTGGTAGGAATATATACAGACGATGGTCTAATGATATATAATATATAGAAATTATACAAAACAAAATACGAAGTATTTGGAAATATGAAATTTAATACCGATATAAAACCCAACAAAAAAGTTAACTTTTAAGGCTTAAAATTAAACCTTAAATATAATACTATAAAACCATTCAGAAGAGAAAACAACTCTTCACTATAACGACATCATCCCTCAAAACAAATAAAGAAAAAATAAGTAAAAGAATATAAAATAATTCATGAAAATTCACCAATACAAATATAATATAAAAATAAATATAATAAAAATATAAGGTTAGTATAAACAGAATACAATGTTAAAATAATTGATTTACAAGAGAAATAAGATAAATTGATTAAATTGGTATAAAAATAAAATAAAATAAACATGATTCAATCCATTCATACAAGCATATCTACAATTATAGGTAAATGCCTCTTAAACTATTAGACGTATTTACTACAGAAAAGCTAACATAACCAATTAATCAACGACGGTAACCTAAATTTTAGCTATGGCTATAAATTACAGGAAAATAATTTGTAAAAAGATTATAATAAGGATAAGATCAAACTTGCTTGCAAAAATGAAAAATATTTTGAAACGAATGCAAACAATAAAAATAAACAGCCAGAATATTGGAAAAATGTGCTATGCTCATAATGAAAAGTGAAAAAAAAATGACAAATAAAGGAAAGAATACAACTGCCCAATCAGAAAAGAATCAGAAGGTTTGGGGAAAAGGAAAATCACACGTACACGGGAATAGCGGAAACAGACGACATCATCAAAACAATGAAGGGGAAAGAAAAAATAGAAAAAAGTGCCTCAGTAGAACGTGGAAACTGCTCCAAACCAAGCTCTGCAGAAGAAATCTCATTAAAGGGATAAATACCTGGGCCGTTACTCGTCAGATACTCGGAACCATTCTTAAAATGGACGAGAAAGGAACCCAGACAAATGAACTATAGGACAAGAAAGTTGATGACAATGTACAAGGTTTTATGTCCGGGAGATGACCTCAAGATTATACGTGTTAAGAAAAAAGGGAAGAAGGGGATATGCTAGCATTAAAGATAGCGTGGAACAAAGAAAGACTAATTTCGGTGAACACTAGCAGCATAGATAACGCCAGGACAAACAGAACTACAACAAAAACAAGGCAACGGAAATAGGAAGAGAAAAAACTTTATGGATATTTCCAATGCCATAAGGACTAATTATATTAAAGCAAAAATTGATAATATGCAAGAGAATAGCAAGGGTACGTTGAGTGGTGATAGAGACAAAACCATTGATCCCGTAATAAGCGAATATAGCAAACTTACGCAAAGTGAGTATAAGACTAGACACGACTAGATGGGAGATGTGATCCCCTGGGAATTGTACAAGAAATTTACCATAGTATCAAATAGTATATGCATAAATGGATCACCTTATTCAGATTTTGATTGTTGACTGATCAAAAGAAAACAACTTGTTCTATGGCGGATTTTGCTGTCCCTACAAACCACAGACAGAAAAAAAGTAAGTTAAAAGAAAAGCAAATAGTTGGACCTTGCCAGAAAGAAAAACTGTTGAAAATGAGGGTGACGGTGATACCAACTGTACTTGGTGCACTTGGAACGGACTTCAAAGGAAGAATCGTGACTATGAAGACCACAGCAGTGTTGAGATCGGCCAGAATATCAGGGAGAGTCCAGAAGACCTGAGGAGACTTACTGTCACTCAGATTCCAATGAAAGACCACTATCTAACGTTGTTAAGAAAACTTCGCAAAGAGTAAAATAATGGATCTATTTTGATATAAGTTCTTAATGTAATATACAATATTAACAATTAAAAATAACAAAAATAATAAAACTATACATAGAAGCAACTGGAAAAAGGAAAGAGAAACAAAACAAACATGGAGAGCAAGACATGATTACAACAAAATAACATTTAAAAATTACTATAATAGAAATATCAACCCCTCTATTACAATATATATGAACATTAATTGAAGAGAGAAGAGAAATGATCATAATCTGGAAGACAATTTAAAAAGTCCCTCCCTAATATATCAAAAATATGTGTAATGTTTCCGAGAAAAATTAACTATCATCAACCACAAACAATCAACAAAAGAAGTGACCTAATATCTAAATGTTGACATTTAGCCAACTCGAAACACGAATGTCAGTCAAACTGCACTTTCTGCGATCACACTTGGACTATTTTCCAGAGAGCTGGGGAGATTTGTGTGAAGAGCAGCTTGGGCGCTTTCACCAAGACATTCAGACTATGGAAGAGCGCTACGAAAGCGGTTTGGATGTAAAATTTCTCGCTGACTACTGCTGGTGCTAGAAACTGGATGCCGTGGCTGCTGAGCTAAGTAGAAGTCCCTGAAAAGACTTTTCATCTATGTGTATTTTACTATGACAAAATATGAACTTTCTGTGAATATATCAGCCCTAAATTTAGCATTATTTGTTTAATTTAACAAGAAAATAAAGTTATAATACTGTTCTATACATTTCAAGAGTTTGTATATTAAAAATATGATGTGATTAGAAAATGTAAGTATGATTGTTGGATTCGGCGTAAAAACTGCCTTAAAATCAGCTATTCTATATTTGACCTTGAAAACATTGTCAGTCATGGTAATAAGTATAAACTTAGTGAAATTTACTGAAGTATGTATGATGTATACAGATATGAATATTTAAGTTAAAATATTTACAAATGGGCAAAAGAAGGGTTTGCCACTAAGAATCTTAGTCGAAAACCCAGTTCATATTGTGAAATCATACTTCTGGGACATGAAAAATCCCTATTTCTTTGGCAAAATTTACCTTATTTATTAAACAGCCCTTGCATATATATATATATATATATATATATATATATATATATAAATGTTTGTTGTAGGTCCAAAGAATGAACAGATATATTTTATAATAGATAGGTCCACGAAGAGATTTGTATTTTTTTAATTTATTTATTTTGTTCTTACATACATGTTATATAGGTGTATGTTTCCAGCTTGTTGCTTTCGTCAGAGAATATATGGGGCACAGGGCCTTGTTAATGGGGTACACCATGAGACTTGAACTCACTCTTGTTCGCAGTTTGAATGTTTTTCCGTTCGATTGTGGATTTTATATAGAGGTTATTCTCCCTTTTTCTTATAGTGTGTTTACTTTAGTCTGCTTTATCCCTCTTTAATATTTGTATGTTTTTGTCGTTGTGTGTGTGAGTGGGAGTGGTTTTGAGTTTCACTAACAGTTATTTTTCTTCTGTGTGTGGGGGGGGGAGTGCGTGTCTTAGGGATTTTTTGTGTGTGGTAGTGTGGTTTTAAATTAACTGGTAAATCTTTCCTTCTTTTTTTTAATAGTTTTCGTCTGTATATATCTATACACATCTCTACGTATGTTTGTGTTTGTGTGTGTATATATACATATATATATGTGTGTGTGTGTGCATGTTTCCAGCTAGATGCTTTCGTCTGAGAACATTTTTGGCATAAGATCTAGTAATGCGTATTCAATGATATTTTAACTTACTCGTATTTGTAGTTTGAATGATTCTTTATTACTTATGTTTTTTGTATATATATATATATATATATGTGTGTGTGTGTGTGTTTATTTCCGTTTTTGTAAGTACGATTCAAGTTTTATTTAACTTTAGTTTAAATTTATTTATAAAATTCCTTTCCTTTATTTGAAGTTGCAAGTAGTCGTTGGTTTGATAAATTGGCATTATTTTAAATTCACCTCTGCTACATTGGTATAGGTGTTTCGAAACATTAAATTTTCTGTTTGCTTCTATTTTGATATTACTCTTGTGTAATGATGTCCTTGTATTAAGTGCCTGTGTTGACCCTACGTATATTTCTTGGCATTCACTGCATTCAATTATGTAGACTATGTTTTTTGAGTTGCAGCTTAAGTTTTTATTTATTTTGAATTTGGTTTCCGGGTTTTTAAACGTATAGGATTTACCTTCTATGATTATATTACATATTTTGTATCGTTTATTTTTGCATTTGGTAACTCCCAGCGTTGTGTTTTCTCCGAATGAGATGAGTATTCTTTTCAGATTTTTGGGTTGTCTCTGGCTTTTAATTATTTTTGTTGTGTCTAGTATTTCTTTGATTTTGTCCTTGTTTTCAATTTCTTCTAGATTTTTCATTATTTCTGTGAATAGTTCTGGATTTTTTTTGTTGTAGGTTGTGACGTATGCTAGGGACCTCTCGCTGTTGTGTTTTTTCGGGTTCCTTAATTCTCTTTGTGGGATTTTTTCTACTAATTCCAACCTTTTGTTTATTAGTATTATTGGATATCATCTCTGATGTAGGGTTGTGCGTAGTTCTTTAAGGCGTGTTTTTTTAGGTTTTTATCTGTGATTATTGTATGTATTCTACGTGCTAGCATGTATAATACAGTTTGGGGGTGGCTTCTGCAGTGTAGGTATAATTGGGTGTCTGTTGGTTTGTGTTAGATATCTCTGATGATTTAGCCATTTACTTTTTTTATAAGGATGTTGAAAAATGGTAATTCTTTGAAGCTGTGTTCCATAGTAAATTTTATTTTGGGGTGAAGGTTTTGTAGTAAGTTGTGTAATTTGCTAATGTCTCTCCATGGGCTTTTCTAGGATATGAAGCAATCATCCAAATATTTTTTCAATGATTTGGTAAATTCTTCTTTTATGTCGTTGCCATATTTTTTAACTATTATTTCATATAGGTTTTCTTCTAAATATGCTAGGATTAGGGTAGCATATGTTGGCGCCATTTTAGTTCCCATAGCTGTTCCAGGTGTCTGGATATAGTTAATGTTATTGAATAGGAAGGAGTTATTATTAAGGATTACTTCTTTACCCTCAATGATAATTTTTTTGTTAAATCTTGGGTGTAATGTGTCTGGGTATTTATCAATTCTAAATGAGATGGCTTGTTTTTCTAATTCATGGGGGATATTGCTATGTAGTGTGTTGGGATCAATTTTTTCTGGTATGGAGTTTTAAAAATATATTTTGTCCTTAATGTAGCTTTTTATTTTATTTAGGAAAGGTTGTTGTAATATGTCTATTAGTTTGCTAAGTCTGCTAGTCGGGTATGACGGGCCTGCTATGATGGGTCTAAATTTGAGATCACTAGGATTTGGCATTTCTATATATTCGGATTTTTGTATTTCTTCGGCGTTTTTTATTTGTTTGGACTTGTGAAGCTTTGGCAGTCCATAGATGTTACTGGTTATGGAGATATTGTTTATTAAGAAGTTTTTTTCTTTTTTGGTTAATGATTTGTTGTGTATTTTGCAGAATTTTGTGATTTTTTTTATATCATATTATTGTCTATGTTTGTATCTATGAGTTTGTAGTTGGTTTCATCTTTCAATATTTCTTGGATTTTAGTTTTATAGTACGTTTTATCTAAGAAGACTACGGCACTACCTTTGTCTGCTTCTTTTATAATTATGTTTTCATTTTCTTGTATATTTTTAAGGATTGTTTTCGTTTTTGTGAAAGTTTAGTTTTTGTTGTTTTTTTTCTTTTAGGTTGATATTCCATAATTTTTCGAAAAACTTATTTAGTTCACTATTGTTGTTTTTGTCTGGGAAGAATTTGGTCTTATTTTTTACAAGGGAGTTATCTGTATCATTTTATTTTTGAATATTTCTATTAGTCTAAATTTCCTTTCAAATTCTTTGAGGTCTTTTTATAAGCTCTCCTATGTTGCTTCTTGGAGTGGGTCAAAATTTAAGACTTAGTTTGAGTAGGTTTTTTTGGTCTCTATTTTACCTGTGTTTAGATAAGTTTATAATTTTCGGTTTATATATATATATATATATATATATATATATATTTAATTATATCAGTTGCTATATTTAAGATATAAAGTTCTCAGCATGATAGAGCATAAAGTTCTCAGTATGATAGAGCATAAATATTTAAATTACCATAGTGTAGGCGCAGAGTCTTTGATTCTGCGTGTATTTTATCTTTTATATATATATATATATATATAAGCCCGTAGGAAAAGCAAGTAGAAAAACACTTTATATTGTACAAGAACACGCGTACGTACGCACAACCACACACACACACACACACACACATGCGCACACACACACGCACACACACACACATATATATATATATATATTTGATAATATCACCTGTGTTGCTCAGTTCTTAAGAGCGTTACTGAGTGTTTAATTATTATGTTTAGACCTTTGGACCCGGCCAAAAATGCCATTCAAAATGATGCACCGGAAGGAAGTGACACATTCTAATGGCAGTTGTGAGAGGAAATCACGTGGGCGGAAATTGGCTGATGAAATGGGACGAGGTAAAAAAAAATCCCATTATACTCTCATAGACTGACGCACCGGAAGAGAGTGACCTCTGAACTGCATGACAGTTGTTTCCGCTCGATGACGATCACACAGGCCATTCCAAAGATAGCGGAAGTGACACATCCCGATCGCCAAATATCGGAAGAAATTGCGGAGGCGTGGAGGCGTGTCCACATCACTGCGTGGGAGTTTGAAGGTAATATAAGGCCGACGAATTGAATAGTGGACAGTTGCGTTGAGTTCGACGAGCCAGTGGACAGGCGAGTAGAGTTGGAGAGGAGAGGGACGAGATATAGTAAGGAAAGCCAGCACCTAGCAGAGCAGACTCCAGTGCTCCGGTTGAGCAGCCATGGAGAACGAGAAAGACACAACGCTGACGGCCATAACTTCGGGGTCAAAATATTTCAGTTATGTTCGGTCTCCAGCTTCCTCTCACACGCAAACCTTGAACAACCTTTTCGAAACCTTACAAATAAAGTGAGAGGTAAAAATATTGTTAAAGAAGTCTTCTTGCGTCTTTATCATTGCGTCGCTATGTATCCAGTATATATATATATATATATATATATATATATATATATATATATTTCTGCATGAACATGTGTATGAGAATGCAACATAAGAGTGTTGTAAGCCCTTTTTTATGCGTCTGGTGGATTCTAACCACGGTGTAAACTTTTGCAGGTCAATTGCATGAGATTTTCTTCAAGTTAATCCGATGAATCATTGATTTAGACGTTAATAAAATCGACCACGAAAGTGACCAAGTGTTGCAGTGAAGCATCAAGGCCATTTATTCTTCATTTTTGCTATTGGCTCTGCTAATAATGCTGATCTCACAAAAATATCGATAGTGAAAATATTTGGACAGTTCTGCATCCATGACCAACGAGAGAAATTATCTGCTTGGCGGAAAGAAAGACATGAGAAATGATTTTCCGTAGTATGAGAGCTGGGGAAAAATAATTGATATCAACTGAAATAGAAAATAAACGGTGTAAATAAATCTGGAAATATTTAAGAGAAAAGCTCTCTTTGTCGTGCGCCTGGTATTGTAAGACATATCATTTCTAGGAGAATCTATTGAAGGAAATAATGACGTTGGAGCTATATCTGTGTGACAGGGTTTTTACTTTGGACCATTACATAATTATTCAATAAATGGAACAAAAGAAAATATGTCCTGGGATGTAACCAATAAAAATATATCTTAAAGAAAAAGCCTATCTCTTGAATGAAACAGATCACTTCTTTGCTCTTTAAGACAAGGCTTCAACTCAAATATTTCTTTGCGCTTCCAATACAAAACATGACCCATTCTCTCTTTAGCTGATTAAAACAGGTCATAAACTCGATATTCTTTTTGACCGGGTAAAGAATCGAAAATCAATATAAATTTTAACCCTTGAAGACACGACAAAAACCCAATTTACTTTTTGACCTGTCAAAAATTTTTAAAAATCCAAACCTAACATTTCTTTTCCTTAAAGACAAACTATAATGTCGGTTTTCTTTTTGACCTGTTGAAAAATCGAAACCAGATATTACTTTTGTCCATTTAAGACACGAGAGAAACTCAAAATTCTTTTTGACCGGTCCAAAAAATGCAAACCAATATCAATTTTGGCCCTTTACGATATGCCATAAACTCGATCTTTTATTTCATCTGACAAAAATATCCTAAACCTATATTACCTTTGTCTTTTAAAGACAAGTCATAACCTCGATCTTCTTTTTGTCCAATGAAAAAATCTAACCCCGATTTTACTTGTGTCTCTAAGAAGTTACATAGAAGCGATCTTCTCTTTGACCAGTTAGAAAATCCAGACCCAATATTACTTTTGTCCCTTTAAGACAAGACAGAAACTTAATCTGACGTCTGAAAAGTTATGAAAAAAAATGAGCCTTCACAGTCATCTATATAAAATTGACAATCCTCTATAGAAAATAGAAAAAAGAAAATGACTTTTGCTCTTCACAAAATACGAGGATCATTAAATAAGTTTCCAGACTTTTTTTGTATGGGCACTTTTATTGATAGTACACACATGAAACTTAAGTCCCCTTCGAAGTAATCTCCTCCAGCTGCAATGCACTTGTACCGATCCAACAACTTCTGGAAGGCCCCATGGAAGTCCCCGTGTGTGTTAGCGTGTCAATGACCTTTGTCACTGCCTCTTTCATCTCCTCAATTGTCTCATAACGACAGCCTCTGAGCTTAGGGAATAAGCAAAAGTAACAGGGAGCAAGGTCTGGAGGGTGAGGAAGTGTCTTGATGCCCATCTTGGTCAAATAGTCTGTGACAAGCATGGAGTTGTGGATTGGAGCATTGTCCTGGTGGAAATGCCACTGACCCGATTTGAAGAGTGCTGGCCTCTTCCCTAGGAATCTCTTCCTGACCTCCCTTAAAACCTCAACATAGTAACCCTAACCCTAACCCTTTGGCCAATCAACTCTGGAGTATTGACTTCCTTACTC
This sequence comes from Sepioteuthis lessoniana, assembly GCA_963585895.1. Classification (NCBI taxonomy): domain Eukaryota; kingdom Metazoa; phylum Mollusca; class Cephalopoda; order Myopsida; family Loliginidae; genus Sepioteuthis; species Sepioteuthis lessoniana. The sequence goes on from OY757932.1 coordinate 83,312,873, forward strand.
GACCCACACCATCCATCATCCCTCACAGTCTCCGTGTCTTCCTTGAATCCCTTATGCCACTCAAAAACTGATGCTCGATTCATGCAAGATGCTCCAAAAGCAATTTGAAGCATTCCATACGTTTCTGCTGTATTTTTTCCATGTTTAAAACAGAATTTTATTGCATATCGTTCTTCTAAAGTGTCTGATTGCATTTTTGGAATTCACTAGCTGTAACAACTAGGCTTTTGTAGGGTGTATTCCAATTGCTGCTGTAGCTGTTGATTTGAAGCTGAAATCATAAAAATTGGTCAGTCATCTTATAAGATGTATACCAATAAGATACTGAATTTTCAGAAGTCTACGACTATTCAAAATGCCTTTATAAAAGTCTGGAACCTTATTGAAGGCCCCAAGCATCTTTTTTTTTAATATATATATATATATAACAGAAATTTGAAAAATAGATGTAACTTTTTAGAAAAATAAAGAAGTAATTTCTATGTAAAGCTAAAATAATTTTCATTTCAAAATTTTCTTAATTCATCTCTACAAGAGGATTTCATTTTCAAAATGTAGCTATATTTTATCCTGGTTGGATATAACAGTAGACACACACACACACAAACACACACAACCGCACACACACACACTTTTTTAGAAGGTATCGCTCTGACCAGTCTATCCGGTATATATATATATATATATATATATATGTGTGTGTGTGTGTGTGTGTGTGTGTGTGTGTGAACATGTGCTTTATTTCTATATGCATATGTTTTTATGTTTTTATGCTTAGAAGCACCTGCATAAATTCATTTATATACAAATAATATTCACTACACACAGACACACATACACACACATATATATGTAAGTAATTATTCATATGTGTGAATGTACATACTGGTATATATGCTTATGTGTGTGTACGTATGTATGTGGATGTGTGTATGTAAACTCATGTCCAACTGCATTCCTATTGATATCTCTGTAGGTAAATTTGGTAAATCCATTATTCTTATGCTTTCCCTCGCGAAAACCATTCTCCATAATTCTTTGATTTCCTTGAGCGCCCAAATCATTTTCTTTCTTTACTGATTTCTTCTTCCCTTTTTCTTTGCGCAGCTTTCCTTTTCATTTTGTCTCATTGGAACTTGCCAATCAGCCGCGAGAAAGACAAGCAATAGTCTCAGCCTCACACATGCATACATGGCATCTTTTGTGTCGACCCATTTCAGGTGGGCGCAACTTCGTGCTCCGCTTCAAGCACTTTTAGCATTTAGCGGCTGTGCGCTTGAGAGAAACAAACCCAACAATAAAGAATTGAAGTTTATGACGCTTTCTTAGCGGCCATCTTGCAGCTCTCATAGAAGTCAGTGATATCGTTTTCTACAATCGACATTACCCCATGTCAATTCTGCTTTATACGCATGCGCGAGCGCACAAGAGAAACTTCTTTGTGAATTTCTTTATTCAATATCGCTTTGTTTTATAGTTTTTTTCTTGAAGTGTTTAACAACACGGTTTTTCTGACTTTTTTCGGGTGAAATATTGTATCAGTGTGACACGGTGTGCGGTTAAATACTTAATTAATATGTAAGAATTAAAATTTACAAAATATATAAAAATTAATATATATATATATATATATATATCAAAAACAAAAAGATCTTCCAAATAAGTATTTTTTGTTCGAGGCTTAAATTGACCTAAAAAGCTGGTTGATTGTTCCTAAAAGTCACTTAAGTGTGAGACAATTGTTTTTGATTTTAAAGGTCCGCGAATTTAATTTTTCGGTTGTCATCTTAACTCCATCGATCATAATGATGAAATGGGTAATTTCGTAAAGCATATTTTTCAAGTCCTTATCTTAAAGGTCAATATCAAAAAGGAGATTTAATTTTGCTTCAACTTAAATAAAGGTGACATGGGTATGGCTCATCTAGTCAGCTGAGGCTGAGAAATTTTAGTTCAACCTCACTGCTCCAAACCTGTTCCAATTCATAAAAGCATCAAAAAGGGTTTTCCTTATACCTGTAAGAGATAACCCTGAACTAGGACTGGCTGACCAATGGCAATATGGCTCCTGTCTCTTATTTTCTCTTAATACATATGTGCGAGTGGACAAGAAAAACTTCTTTGTAAATTTCTTCATTCAATATCGCTTTGTTTTGTAGCTTTTTCCTTTAAGTGTTTATCAGCACAGTTTTTCTGACTTTTTCTTTAGATGAAATACCGTATATGAAATCTTGTTAAAAATTATCTTTCGCGTTCATATTCGAAATTTTAAGAGGAAATTCTCATTTTCAACATTGATAATAACAAATATCAAACGTATCAATTATACAATAAGTAACAGGTAGTTTACCAAAACCAGAGAAGAGGTTTACATATTTCATTTTGAGTACAAGATCACAGTCTAATCATTATTATCACCAAAGCATACTGACCGTATGAATTACCTTGACTTTCTCTCTCTTCCTTTCTCTCCCTCTCCCTCTCTCTCTCTCTCCCCTTTTCACTCTCTTTCTCTCTCTCTCACCTCTCGCCATCCTTCTTTACCAGTTATCTCTCTTGGAAAGTCTTCAAGACGGTATTCTGTGTCCACCCACATTTTACTGGTTGACTAACACTAGTATGTCCATGTGTAGGTGTCCACTGAAGGGTGTTCCTTATGAATTCGTCCCTGTTTCTCTAACAGTGTCCAACATGTCTTATTCGTCTTGGATGGTTACCAAGGTGGGAGGTTATGAGTCATACAGTTTTTGTATGTAGGTTGCTGTCTCCGGTATTTGTTCAAAACAGCAGGCAGCATCCTTGTGTAGTTTACAACAAGATTACTTCAATAAAATTCAAAGACGTTGATGAAATCTCTTATCTTTATGTTTCTAGGGCGAGTACTTAGCAAGAGAACCACAGGAAACTCTTCGGGGAATGCAAAGCAGAAAAAAACAAAAAAAAACCCAGATGTATTTATGTCAGGTTATCTTTAATCATTATTCATTGATTCACTTTCAATGAGTGTAAGACCAAGCTTAGGGCGCTGCAAAATCTGTTATATTCTAAGAAATTCTTTTTTGTGTTTTGGGGTTTTGTTTTCTGTAGTTCACTGTGCCAATCTGTGATGCAGTGTTCCTTTTTTAATACTTTTTATTGTAATCAAACTCAGCTATTACCAGTTAACAATAAAGTCTTACTTGTTTTCTTGAAGACACCAAATGAATTAATATAATAGTCCATATTATATATATATATATATATATATATATATATTGTCATCTACAGACTGACTGTTTCGTTGTATCCCAACTCTTCAGAGTGGCTAGACACGTAGGACGCTAGAAGCTGGGATCCAAATATCTGTACTGTTATAGTGAACTTCCTGATAGCGGAGTTTGATTACAATCAAAAGAATTAAAAAAGAAATACTGAATCATAGATTGCCACAGTGAACTACAGAAAATACCACCCCAAAAAAACACAAAAGAGGATGTCTTAGAATATGGACTTACACACACACACATACACACACATTCATATATATATATATATATATATATATATATATATATATATATATATATATATGTATATATATATATATAATTCTTTGATATGAGTGTTCTGCAAATTGTAGAATTTCCTCACAAGATAATGTATCATCAGCATGAATATCATAAAATAGGATCTTTAAATACATTTTTGAAACTTTATTTTCTTTAATAAGTAAAGTTGGTGACCGTAGTCGAGGGCGATCAGAAGGCTCCCTTTTAAATAGCTACTACACCAAGGTGTAGGGGAAGGCGCTACTCCTTTACCTGAATTGCTCCACTTTACCGTTGATATGTACCTTATATTGCTGAGTGTTAAGCAACGAGGTATCAAGTGCCATTTTAAAAGTCTTTGGTATGACGCGACCTGGGATTGAACCCTGGTCCCCCGGACCATTGGCGATACCCCCCTATATATATATATATATGTGTGTGTGTGTGTGTGTGTGTGTGGTGGTTAGAGAGGGATTATATAAAAAATAATGTTATTTGATTCATCTTCATTTTCATAAATTTTCCTTCTGAAACTCGTAGACATGAGACTAAAATAATTAAATTCTGCTCCTTGTTTCCACAAAATAGATCTGATTAATCAATCTCTATAAAATCATGAATTAATGTTTACTGGATCTTTCACTAAAAACTGTAACGACATGCTGAGAAGGAAATATATTTGAAGATTTAATATAAAAAAAATGTTTATGTATTTCCAAGTATTTTAAAAGACTTTTTAAAACTTGATTTTCTTTAGTTTGAGAAAATTTTTACAAAGCCATAAAAGCTGAATAATATAAAGAAGCTTCTTTTCTTTTTACCAAAGAAGGGCTTTTCTGATTGTCACTGGAGATATTTTTGGAAGAATGCTGAATTGATTAAAGCTTACAAAAAGTAACAACTTTTTCTACACAGGGGAAAAACTTTCTCTCGACGTGTTGCGGCAATCTTGTGACTGAAAGACTTTTTACACATTGAGAGTTTTTTTCTTCAGTTTATAGGGTTGGAAAACCTGAAGACTTTATCTGTTCTATCATTTCTGGCTGTTTGCCAGTTCTTATGTTGGTTATTGTTCACATACAAAAGCATCTTCAATGACTTTGTTACACCTGGACATTTATTGTTACTTTCCTTTAATGCTGCCAAAAGTCTAAGAGGCAAAACAAGAAAAGAAGAAATCAAAACAGCCATCAAGTCAAAACTTTTTGTACTTATGAGTAAAGAATCATTTTCTTTGAAAACTTTGGAAATCTATATTTTCTATTCGATTTATTTCAATTCTGTTCTTTTTTGGAAACCATGAAAATGGCTCAAATTTCTGCATCTCCCCCAGAAATCACTCTTTCTTTTATTGCTCTGGATACTTTACACTCTTCGATCTCTATTATCTTTATATGTCGATAGTTAGTTTTTGATTTAGTGTTTCTTAACATTGGATCGAGATAACATTTTGAATTTAAGTTACAATTGTTACCTCTTGTCATCTGGAATTCGTAATCAAATCTTTCCCAATGACAGCTATCTTGAAACAAGATCACAAAAAGTGAACAACTAAACAGTTACCTGCCAATTCCCTTAAAAGGTGAATGATCAGACTGAAATGAATTATTAAATAAAAATATGACTAAGTCGCTCTGTTATATTTGAATTTGGGACTTAATCTTGCAATATGTCAAATGCCTTCTTCAAATATCAGTGGAACACATTTCGCTGAGTAAACTTTAGATTTTTGCTCATGAGGATATTCAAATTTTGCTTATAGATAATTCATTGTTGATACAATATTACTCATAAATAAATACAACCCTGACAGTTTTTTTTATCAATTTTTCTTCTAAATCAAAAATGCAGAAATTGTATTATTTCTTTTGGAACATTCTACAATCAAAACAAATGTCATTAGGTATTACTTATTACCAAATTCTACGCCATTGAAACTCTACTTACAAATATTTAGCTATTCAAAAACCGTATAATATTCTATTCTTGGTCATAGAATTTCAGTACTGCAGAGTTTGTGAATAAATATCCATTCTTATTGTACGTATAATATTTCATTAGAATTATTAAAAATGCTGGTATCTTTCGTTGAGAAGAAAATTAACTTGTTACAAAAAATCTGTTAGGGATGTACTTATTTACGAGCAATCCTGTATCTGTTTCAATTATATAGGATTCGAGGGACATGATACGAGTTTAAAAACATATTTTGCCCTTGGATCTCTACTAAGAGGATTCACCTTTTTTATCCTCAATACTAGCGTTTATTTTAGAAGACATTTCTTCCAAAAATCATATTTTGTCGGCATATTTTTTGTAAGACTGCTACAACTTTAGTAAATAATTACCTTCTTTCTTTCTTTCTTTCTTTTATTTAAGTTTCTAACATAGACTTAACTGTGCTTGGTAAATGCGTTTGCCACTTGGTCTGACAAATTCAAAGGCGAGAAACTGATAGCTACCAAACACCATTGATTCTGTGTCTACGCTGTCCTAACTTACATACATTGACTCCATCAAAGTTACAGAGAATTCTTTATTTATAAATATTGCAAACTATGTATGTATGTATGTATAGGTGTGTGTATTTTAGATTAGGCAATTAATAAAAATAACAGAGCATTTAATAAAAAAGGAAACCTTGAGAGAAACCAATTTACGGAAAAAATAATATATTGGGCCAGTGTGATATCCCAGATATTGTATACAGTTATGAAACTTGAAAATTAACAAAATCCTTGAAAAAGAAGCTGTCACAAAAATCAATGGAAAGAACAATGTCAGGAAATTTTCTTAAAGATAAAAAACATAAACATGGATCAGAAAGCAGACTAAGGTATGAGATATGAGGAAATATTAAACAACAAACTTAAATTTTCTAAATTTCTGAGACGAAGCTTGAGAACTTTTATCTTTAAAGGTTTTCGGAATATCGTCTTCATCTTTATTGTTATTTCCACAACGTTTCGGCCGATATATCCTCCGGCCTTCTTCAGGTGTTTATCCAACTCAGAATCCTTTACGAAACTTCGAACTACGTCCTTTACTGGGTAACCGGGTATAAGTGTTAAGTATTCCTGTATTGTTACTCGCTGGTGGTAGGGATTGAACCTGCAACTTCCAGATGATTATCTCCTCAGACTTTTAGGGAACCAACGCCTATAACCGTTGTGCTATGTATCCTCCTGGACAATTCAGAGTGAATTTTGGGGACTTATAAACTTAATGTTCTTCCTTGACTAGGATTACTACTATTATGTATGATTTTTTTACCTGTGCTCATATTCAGATTTTTTTTTTTCAACTAACCATTTTAATTATCGGTTCCCATATTGTATTCATCTCTACACTTGGTCTACTCAGCAGGTTATTGTAGCCCAACATATGTGCTGATTCCTTAAGGCGTCTAATCCTCCAGTGTTCAGCCCTATTAGTTATTTCAAATTCATTCCATCAGGGCAGATGTTTTCTCTTTTCCTTCATATATGGTCCACCATACCCGATTTTTCGATCTCACCTCGTACTACTGCCTTCCGATGTTCTTCTAGCCTAACTTTTAGTAGGCGACCTGTCTCACCTTTATATATTTTACCAAAACTGCAATGGATGGAGTAAACACAGTTCTTGATCATGTTGAATTTCGTTAGTGGCTTGACCCGGAAGAGATATCTCCGGAGAATTGAACAACTTGTGAATACTGTCCTGATATATGGACTACATACCCTTTGGATACTTTCGGCTAGTCCTTTGACATAGGGCAGACATACTGTGTTGAGTTTTCGGGTATTACCCTCTACCCTCCTATCTAGGTTTCTTGGAGTCAATGTTATGCGCTCTGGGTTGTTGTTACGATGGAGGTTGAGTCTCAGACTAATCATTTTTTCTTGATATGCATCAGTATCGCTATCAATGGTTTTTGCACGATGTTGTAAGCAACAAACTACTCCTTTCTTTACCGTATATGGATGATGGGAGTTGAAATTGAGGTACTATGCGGTGAAATTAAATGTGTAGGATACATAGCTAGAGTAAAGGATAACAGCTGATGAAAAAGGTTAATAGAATGGTGCCCAAGAAATTGTTGGAAAAGACTTGATTGCAGATGGAGAGAAGAGATAGTGGAGTTTGCTGCTAAGACGTAGCATAAACTATCACACTCAAGATTGTGATGGAAAGATTTAGAAAATGCCTTCGTCCAGCAGTGAAATCATATTAGGGGCTGTTGCTGCTATTGCTGCTACTGGTGATGATGATGATGATGATTGGTTATGTAAAATGGATTTCTTTTTATTTTCAGCACTAACTTCATCATCATATGTATTTAGATACCTTACACAATGTAATGGTTAGGTAGCTATGTTAGGAAACCGTTGCTGCTGAGTTTGATTCACATTGGATGCACTATACTTTTGGCTTACTGTCAAACTAGGCTTATCTGTGTAAATGACATAAATTCATATTCACCGTTTTTATTTCCACTATCTTTTGCCATGTTCTAATAAAACTTCATAACCCATTTTCTCTGAATATTCTAGGATAAAGATAATTGCTGAAGATGCTTTTTTAATCTTTCAGTAAATCCACATTTTTGTAAAGAATTTTATGAATACAAATACGAATAAGTCAAAATTTATGTTCTTCAGCGTTTACTGATAGAATATAACACAGTTCTGTTCATTAATTCCCCTTGTTTCTCATCGATTGCCGTTTTTAGCTGATAATGTTGGGAACTGTATTCCATAAGGAAGCCATATAAGTGGACTACTCTCTAATCTCACATTATGCACCTCATGACCTTCTTTAACTGAAGAACAATAATTTTTATAGTAAACAGTGGCTTATTTTTCTTGATCCAAGATCTTTTGCGTTACACATTGTTGTAAAACATCCGTTTATCATTGTCAATCAGATCAATGTAACTACAATAAGCATTCTGATACGAATAAATTTCACCTATTGATATCGACTTATAGAGTATGTTAGTAATTTTCCGCAAGATATAACGTTGATTATTCTTAAATAATGGATCAGTTGAAATCAACAATAACTAGAGTATCATTCTACGAGAAATCACCGGCAGAAAATTTTATAAGCCACTTTTGACACTTTCGATCATCCATAGAAAATTTTCACTTAAATGTACCAATCGTTTTTGTGTCTAGGTTGCATTCCTATTTTGTTTGAATAAAAACCATAAAATTTTAAGTTCAATGCGATACCTTATAAAGGTCACTGATAATATTATCAAGCCAAATTATTAATACCATAGATTATTTAATCACAATTACTTTCAATAACAAAAGTAATAATGATAACAACAACAACAACAACATCATTCCAAAGATGACGTAGTCAGATTGCATGTGTAAAGAAAAGAAGGAGAAAAAGGACTTACCAGTATTCATGATAACGTCGATGCATCGATACAACGATTCGAAGACTACATAAAAGAGCATATAGAAAGATTGATTTCAGCGACCAAAAACAATACAGACAACACAAGCATCAACTGAACAAAAAAAAGCAGAAAACAAAAATGGAAAGAAAAACAACTGTACGGACACTTCCAGGGACAAACAAGCGAAATATCACATGAGAAAACTTGGACATGACTAAAAAAGGAAAACCTTTAGAGAGAAACTGAATCCCTTCTGATAACAGTACAAAATAACGCTATAAGGACAAACTGTGATAAAGTAGGAATAGACAAGTCGCCACAAAATAGCTGTTGTAGATTATGTAGTGATAAGGAGGAAAACAAGCGATGGCATCAAAATAACTCCAAAGAGAGTATAAGACTAGACACGACTGAGTGGGGAAAGTGATCCACTTGGAATTGTACAACAAGTTTGAATTTACCATACGAACAAATGGTATATGCACAACCCAGAACCCGTCCTAGTAAATGAGATCCGCCAAATTCTTTGGGATTTTGAGATAAAAACGGGTCACTTAATCTCGATTAGACGACCAGACCTAGTGATAGTTAACAAAAACCAGAGAACTTGCCGAATTGTGAACTGTAGCTTTCCAGCAAACCACAGAGTAACATTGAAGGAATGCGAAAAGAGAGATAATTACCTGGATCTTGCTTGTTAACGGAAAAAAAAAACTATGGAACATGAAAATTACGGTGATACCTATTGTGATCGGTGCTCTCGGTACAGTCACCAAAGGATTGGTGCTGAGAATGGAGGACTTGGAAATAAGAGGACGACTGGAGACCAGCCAAACTACAGCATTGTTGAGATCGGCCAGAATTCTAAGAAAAATACTGTAGATTTGGGGAGACTAGCTGTCACTAAGACTCCAGTGGATAACCATCAGCTAACGTCCGAATGGATGACAAAAAGAAAGAACTCCCAAATCCAAAAAGACTCCTAAAAAAGAACTGTCCCCAATAACTACAGACCCATAACGTTCCTACCGATGAAGTGGAAAATACTAACGGCACAAATTAGGGAGGAGATTTACGATTCGCTAATAAACCGTGGACTGTCACCCGAAAAATAGAAAGGATGCTGCAAAAGGACCAGATGTACAGGAGATTTACAAAATATTGATCAACAAATCCTCAAGGACAGCTAAACGAAACAGAAAAATCTAGCTACTGTGTAGATTGATAACAAAAAGACATATGATATGGCCCCGTAAAGCTGGATAATATACTGTCTGAAAACGTATAAAATATCTGGCGAAGTCATAAACTTCATCGAAAATGCCATAGAAACTTGAGAGTGGCCCAGACAGCAAGAGGAAAAAGCTCAACTGAGAGGAAAATCCAGATTACTTGCTGTCACTCAGACTCCAGTGGAGAACCATCATCTAAAGCTGGTGGGAAGAACTCTCAAATAATAATAATAATAATAAGGGAACCTTGCGGCTCCCATGGATTCCACAGTGATATTTAATAAAAGTGAAAAATAAGATTAATATCTGGATATAACCAGAAAACATAAAATATATTAGAAATGAAAGTAACAATTATAGTAGGAACTCTCGGGACAATACAAAAGAACTTGGAAAAGTGACTGATAGAATCTGAGATCCGGGAAGATTTGAGATCATCTTGCTCTCAGCTCTTATGAGATCGGCTTGAATAATGAGAAGAGTTTATGTGACTTGCTGTCACTTAGACATCATCGAAAACCACAATGCATATCTGTTGTGAAAACTCGTAGAGTAAAAAAAATATATATGTAATTTAGTTTTACCCAGCTGCAAAGTGAAATGAAAAGGGAAGATTAGGAGAGAATTATCATTTTCTATTAATCTTCCGAGCGGTTTGTCTTATGAAATTGTCGTTTGTCCTTGGACTTGACCATTAATATCGGATGCAAACTAAAAATTGCAAAAATGAAATACTAAGTAGATAAAAAAAAATTTCAATTATCATCATAATAAGAAAAGTTCGCAAATTTATAATGCAAAAAATATGCTGGCGGACTGCGAAGAATTGCTGCTATTTAATCTCCAATGAAAAGCAAAAGGTTTCGTTTCTTTATTTAATAGCGTATCAACCTTCATGAGTTATCTAATGTAAAAGCCATACTCGTAGAAGAACAACCATACTATTTAACCCACAGCTGAGGGATAAGGGGTCCAATACTTTTCCTAAGAGCATTTAGTCCGAAAATGAATGTAATCAGATGCTAAGAGTTTGAACTCATTTACTTTAAAGCTGCAGTCCGGCACTTAAACCTTTTCACCATTGAAATTCCCACTTGGAAAGAAACAAGTAAAAATCTAAATAATAGAAATGAATATAACAACAATCTTGGTAATATCAATTATAATAAGACTGAGATTGTAACACATCATAAAAATAACAGCAGCGGCAGCAGCATGGTCATATTTAAGAATAACAGTAAAGCAAGGAATAGATAAATAGTAATGATAATGAGTATCTACCTTGTTTAATTGATATTGAAATATCTAATTTAACAGGTTAAAACCATTTTGGAAATATATTTTCCTGCTGCTTTCTTATAATAATCTATGGACGAATTGATCGACTCTTAGAATTCAAAATATTTAATGGGTGATCTCAAACCACTCAGAAAAATCAATCTATTCTTTTAGTAGAAACACAGAATTAAATGCTGCATCTTATGTTATCTAATTGTACATTCCTTTCATGATGGTGATAAGCGTTAATATGTTTGATAAACATGTGATCAAGATGACAAATGATTATTGTTATGCAAACGTCTGACTGATCAATTACACGACAGATTAGAAAATTATCTTGCATATGCCAGCTTCGTTTCTAACAGGTTTTACATTCATGGTTAACAGAAAGGTACCAAGGCCAGACATTTTACACATTATCTAATTTTTATTTTGTTTCTCAAGTGACAAAGTGCGTATAGCGTTTCTAGGCTAAATACCTCAGATATTGTACAAGTAGTGCTGATAGTAAATCATATTTGATTAGCGTTTCTCGGGAAATTGGAATAATAAAAAAAGTGGAATAGAGTTAAAGATGACTGGAAAGAAAAACTGATCTGCAGCAAAATCTGCAAGTATAAAAAAAGGCGATAAAAAGATCGAGATTTACCGTTTTTTATGCTTCCCTTTTTTCATACATGTTATGTTTATTCCAAACCTCAAAGAAAAAAGATCCTTTACATACCAAGTTTTTCTAAAACATGCGACAAGAAATGAATTGATATAGCTTAATTTATTTGATAAAATAAGGAAAAAGTTCACCTACAGGACAGATCAGACAATTTTTTTACATATGTTGGTTTAATTTCTCTTCGCGTTTTAAACTGGAATCTTAAAAAATTACTATTACGAATCGTAGTAATATTTTTTATTCTAGTTTCGAACGCGAATACTAAAATATATACTCCTGGCCTCTGGCGACTGGGCTATTTTTATAAGATAACACTTACGTCCTCCCATATTTGCCACTGGAATTCCCCCATTATCTAATGGGACTTTCCATTCTTACTCTACAAAGAGTTACATCAAAAAAGGTGATTTTTTTTTTCTGACTGCAATTTCCTTCAATTTGTACCTTGATTTTATCGAGTAAGTAAAGCTTTATAGTAATCAAGTCATAAGAAAATGGCTGAATGAAAATCATGTGTATCTACGTATACACGTGGATGTCCAATTCCTTTAGTTCTTCTCTTCAGTATAATTTATATCCACAGCATTCTTTCCTGTTTTTCTTTCATCATCAAATTAATTTTAATAGAAAAGTTTAACCCTTTAAAGTCTCTAATCCAATGCCAATATCTCAACTTTTCTCTGTCATTATGAATTGAATAATATCATCTAAACTTATTTTATTTTGCTTCTAACAAAATCGAGTCAATTAGAGCTATAAGGTTTTAACCAGCAGCAGCAGGAAAGAGAGAAAGACATTCATGTTTGTCAAGGAAGTTTCCTTTTTTACACTCTAAAATAGTAATTAGACTACGATAGTGACTTCCTAATCATTGCATCACGACAAAATGATCAATTTCGAGCTAGTGAGTTGAAAAGGTAATAGAAAATGAAGATGATGGTTATACGAGTAACAATCCCGAAACATCAATGTTGTAGATATAACACTTAACTACATCGAATGGTGACACTCGAGTTCTTTGATGTCGGGAGTCTCCCTTCATTGTTATTATTCCCAGGTCCACTCAGTTAATGAGGGTCTCATCGCTACACAAAAAAATAAATAAATATGAACGTACAATAAATGTGATTCCCTAATACACAGACATCAAATAACACAAGACGGGTTGATATGCTGCAAAGATCAATCCCTCAACTGAAGCAACCAGTGAACAGGGAATAATCGGAGAAAAATTGAGACCTTCCAGACAGTAACACTGTTGACACCAGCTTGAATGTTTGGGATTGTTCTGGAGAGCTAAGAAAACTTACTTTGACTATGTAAATCACCCGTTACTATTGGTAGGAAAACTCATGAATAATAATAATAATAATAATAATAATAATAGAAAATTAGAAACCCTAATTCAGACAGTGAGAATATACAGTCAAGATACAGGAATGGAATTTGGCAGAGAAGAATGTGCCATATTAGTAATGAAAAGCGTGAAACGACACAGGATGGAAGGAATCGAAGTACAAAATTAAAAAAAACAAACAACAGAAAGCTCGAAGAAAAGGAAACCTGCAAATATTTGTAAATACCTGACACCATCAAACAAGTGTAGATGAAAGAAAAAATTACAAAAGAACACCTAAGGAGAACCAGAAATCTACTTGCGACAAAACTATATAACATGAACCTTATATAGTATAAATACTCAGGGCTGTCCCCCATCGTAATATACTCGGGACCATTCTTGAAGTAGACCAGAGAAAAACTTAAACAGAGAACAAGAAAATTAATGACCATGCATAAGGCCTTGCATCCCAAAGGTGACGTTGATAGACTCTATGTATCAAGAAAAGAGAGAGGAAGAGAAAACATAGACGGGGGTAAGAAAGGGAAACCTTGAGAAAGAAACTGAATCTCTTTAATATCTGCACAAAACAACGCCATAAGGACAAACCATACCAAAGCGAGAATAGAAAAGACGCAACAAAACAGCAAATGTAGGTTATGCAGTGATAGAGACGAAACTATCAATCACATAATAAGTGAATGCAACAAATTAGCACAGAAAGAGTATAAGACTAGACAAGACTGGGTGGGCAAGGTGATCGAATGGGAATTGTGCAAGAAATTGAAATTTGACCTTACGAACAAATGGTATATGCACAAACCAGAATCTGTCAGAGTACTTTCTTTTTTGTGGACTTTGCTGTCCCGGCTTAACACAGAGTAAAGGTTGAAAGAAAGTGATCAGAAGGATAAGTACCAGGACGTTGCTAGGGATTTGAAAAAACTGAGGAACATGAAAGTGACGATTGTACCAATTGTAATTGGTGCCCTTGGTAAAGTCACCAAAGGATTAGTAAAAGGACAAGAGGACTTGTAAATAAGAGGGCGAATGGAGACAATCCAAACTACAGTATTGCTAAGATCGGCCAGAATCCTGAGAAGAGTCCGGGAGACTAGAGGAGACTTGTTGTCCCTCAAACTCCAGTGAAATACCATCAGTTAAAGCTGATGTGAAAAACTCTCAAGGAGTAAAATAATAATAATAATAATAATAATGACACAGACGAAACGATTAATCACATAATTAGTGAATGCAGCAAACTATCTAAAAAAGAAGACACAACAAAATGAAATTTGACCATTCTATAACAACCCAGAATCTGTCCTGGAGAATTAGACGCGCAAATTTCACTGAGATTTTTAAAGATTAAAACAGATCATCTAATCCCAGCTAGAAGAGCAGACCTGGTGATAATTAACAAATGAATAAATCTGAGAGAATCCGCTGAATTGTGGTCTTTGCCGTCCTGGCGGACCACAGAGTTAAAATCATAGAAAACGAAAAGAGAGACTAGTACTTTGACGTTGACTGAGAACTAATAAGGTTATCAAACATGAAAATGATAGTGACACCAATTGTAATTGGTGCACTCAGAGCGATCCCCAATGGCTTGATAGAGAGGCTGGAAATTTGGAAATCAGAGGACGAGCAGAGACTATCCAAACTACAGTTTTACTGAGATCGTCCAAAATACTGAGCAGAGTCCTGGATTATTATTATTATTATTATTATTATTATTATTATTATTATTATTCTCGGAGATTTTGTGATATAAACGGATCACCTAATATCAGCCTAGAGTTAATTAATAAGTAAAAAAGAAATGGTCATCTGGAAAAAAAGCTGAAGGAATTGGAAATCAGAGGAAGACTCGAGACCATTCAGACCACAGATCGGCTAGAATACTGAATGGATTCCGGGGAATCTGCAGACATTTGCTTTTTCTCAAAAAAAAAGACAACAGGTAACAAGTCTGACAATACGACTAGAAGAAATAAAACAAAAGAAACAGTCGAAAGAAAGGAGACTCAAAATATAGCGAGACAGAGTAAAGCAATCCAAGCAAAAGAGGAACTTCCGAAATATTGAATAAAAATTCTTCGCACAAGTTGGTGGAGAGTGCATTAAAACAAACTAACAACTGAATGAAAAGGAAAGTAAACAATTTTGCAGAAAAATTTGGGAAAAGAAAGAACATTACAGATATTCTAAATGGATAAAGAACACAAAAAAAGAAATATAAGAACTCGAAGAAGACTCCAAGCTTGACATAAACCTGAACTCTCACTGAGAGCAAACAGAAAGCTGGAAAACACCAGGCCATGATGGGATACATTAATTCTGTTATTAAAAGCTCACTTTCATCCACGACAGATTGGCTGTGCAACTGAGTAAATTCCTAGAAGAAACAAATATACCAGAATGGATGAAATAAGGGGAAAACTACCCTAATCAAGAAAAAGGGACAATCCAAAGCAAATATAAACGAGTAAAGTATTAACCTATGACGTCGAAAATACTGAACGAAAAGATTATAGAAGAGATCTATTACTATCATAAATACTGGGGATTATTTCCCGAAGAACAGAAAGGTTGCTGTAAGAAAATTAGAGGAACGTATAAACTATTATATGCAGATCAGCATAGACCCAAGAAGGAAAATGTAGCCATGGAATGGATTAACTACAAACAGGTTTAAAATATAGTCCGGCAAACTTGGATAATAGAATACCAGAAAATGTACAAAAATCCAACAATGTCATAAACTTCATTGCGAAAACCATGAAAAGTAGAAAATTACCAAGCAGAAGGTAAAATCTAAAAAGGCATCTTCTAGGGAGATTCGTTCTCGTCACTATCATTTGTTATAGCAATGAAGCCACTCAGTTACAAACTTAAAAGGTACAGAGGGGGAAACAAATTGACAAAATCACAAGAACAAATAAATCACCTTCTGTGCATGGATAATATCGAGTTATCTGCTAAAAATGATTAAGAACTGTAGACCCTGATACAAATAATAAGAATATATAGCAAGGATAAAGGAAGGGAATTTAGCATAAAAAAATCTACAATGTTGCTGATAAAAACTAAGAAGGAATAGAAGTGCCGAATCAGGAAAATATGAAAACGTTTGGAGAAAAGGAAAATTACCTGCACTTGAGAATATATGAAGCGGAAATAAAGAACCCAGCAAAAATGAAAGAAAATAAGAAGAATGTAATTCAGAAGGAGAAAACTGCTCGAAACTTTGCAGTAGAATCTCGTTAAAGGTGAGCTGTCTCTCTTTTAAGATATTCAGGACAATACATGAATTGCACCTGGGAGGAATAAAGACAAATGAAACAATGACCAAGAAAATTGATGACTATGAAAAAAGCCTTACAATCGAGAGATGACAGATTATGTGTTAAAAAAGTAGAAAGAGTACTCGACAACATTTTAGGTGGGTGTAGATGCATCAATATAAGCATTCGAGGACAACATTGAAAAGAGCAAAGCAAGGATAAACATCCCATTGGCATCGTAGGAACAAATAGAAAAACAACAAAAACTAGAAAACAGAAATAGAATTAAAAATAACTGTATGAATATTTTAAGTGAAACACTGGCAAAACTGCACACGAGAAGCTTCAGACATGGTTAAGAAAAAAATCTCAAGAAAGAAACTAAATCTCTTTTAATAGCCGCACAAAACAACGTCATAAGGACCAAATATGTATAATCGAAAATTAATTATACGAAACAGAATAGCAAGTGTAGGTTATGTGGATAAAGAGAGGAAATGGTTAATCACATAATAAGCAAATATAGCAAACAAGCGCACAAAGAGTATAAGACTCGGCATGAATATTTTGGAAAGGTGATTCCGTCCGAGAGAATAAGATGTATAAAATTCTACGGGGTTTTAAAAAATACAAACGGATCACTTAATCCGACCAGAAGACGAGACTTAATGCTGAGTAAAAAGAAAAAAAGGAACTTGTCATCAAGTAGATTTTGCCATCCAGACTGACCACACAGTAACAATATAGGAAATTGAAAAGATGGTCAAATACTTGGATATAACTAAAATCAGGATGGAACATGAAGGTGGTTGTGAGATCAATGGTAGTTGGGGTACTTGTAATAATTCCTAAAGCTTCGAAAGAAAGACCGGAAGAATTGCAAATCAGAAGAAAGAATCGAGACCATGTACACTACAGCAGTGTTAGATCTGCTCGAATACTTGAAATATTTTGAAGAAATTTGGAAACACACTTTGAGCTGATGTGAAAAACTCATCACAAATAAAATCATAAAATTTCACAAAATAAAAAATATCCGTTCCAACAAACTACTCCGTGAAAATAAAAGAAAGGAAAAAAAAAGGTGAAAAAAAAAGGAAAAAGAAAAAAGAAAAAAGGACTGGACAAATAATTGCTGGAAGTTTGCTATGAGAGGCATGAAGGTGACTATGATATCGATCACAATTGGTGCCATTTGGAGATTTCCCTACAAACAGGAAGAAAATAAGCAGCTTGAGAACAGAAGAATCGAAATCAACTTGTCTACAAAACATTTAAGATCAGTTAAAATAATCAGAAGAATCTTGGATATCCGAGGAGACTTGTTGTCACTTAAACTTCAGTGAAAACCATCAGTTAGAGCTGATGTGAGAAAACTGCAAAAAATGAAATAATAATATATCCAATGGTTACAGTAATAAGCAGTTGCCATGACCCAGTTATCATGGAACATAAATAAAATAACTTTAAGCAATTTAAATGGAAATCAAGGATTAAAAAAGAAGTAGAATAAATAGAAAAGAAATATCCATACTTGATAAAAGGAATAAGAGTTTCAAAGTGAAAATAAGGAAAGAAGGAAAAAAAGAAAACATAAGAAATCATCAATTGATAAATCCCGATAATAAAAAAAAACTGAAGAAAAAATCCAATTAACAGCCCAGCGTATACAAAGATATGAAAAATAAGCAAATTTCTTCAGATACAACAAAATATTTTTAAACGACCCCCAAAAGTTCTTTTGAGAAATAGGAAAATAGACAATGAATCTAAAGGAAATCCCCCGATTGAAGAATTGAAAACATTTGGGGGTAATATATGAAGCCATAAGAAATCGTATAATAAAAAACAAGGTGAAATGAAAACAAAAGACACTCATAAAAACAATGAACCATAAATGTACGATTATACGAGGATCATTAAATAAGTTTCCAGACGTTTTTTCTCATGGGCACTTTTATTGATAGTACACACATGAAACTCAAGTCTCCTTCGAAGTAATTTCTTCTGGCTGCAATGCACTTGTTCTATCGTTCCAACAACTTCTGGAAGGCCCCATAGAAGTCCTCTTGTGTGAGCGTGTCAATGACCTTCGTCACTGCCTCTTTCATCTCCTCGGTTGTCTCATAACGACAGCCTCTGAGCTTAGGGAATAACCAAGAGTCACAGGGAGCAAGGTCTGGACTATAGGGAGGCTGAGGAACTGTCTTTATGTCCATCTTGGCCAAATAGTCTGTGACAAGGACGGAGTTGTGGACTGGTGCATTGTCCTGGTGGAAATGCCATTGATTCTATTTGAAGAGTGCTGGCCTCTTCCCTAGGAATCTCTTCCTGACCTCCCTTAAAACCTCAAATTAGTAACCCTAACCCTAACCCTTTGGCCAATCAACTCTGGTGTATTGACTTCCTTATTCCTCCCACACCTCTCATCATGCCTCACAGACTCCCTGCCTCCTTGAATCTCTTATGCCACTCAAAAACTGATGCTCGATTCATGCAAGATGGTCGAAAAGCAGTCTGAAGCATTCCATACGTTTCAGTTATATTTTTTCCACGTTTAAAACAGAATTTTATTGCATATCGTTCTTCTAAAGTGTCAGATTGCATTTTTGAAATTCACCAGCTGTGACAATCAGGCTTTAGTAGGGTGTATTCCAATTGCTGCTGTAGCTCTTCATTTGAAGCTGAACTCATAAAAATTAGTCAGTCATCTCATTATATGTATAGCAATAACATAGTGAATTTTCAAGAGTCTATGACAATTTTAAAGGCCTGTACAAAAAATGTCTGGAATCTTATTGAATTCACCACGTACAACAATAGAAGATCTTCTAAATACACTTAAACGCATACATAAATAAAAGTCACCTGAAATAGATAAAATGGACAATGTTTTGGCTCTACCACCAATTTTACACATATTAAATATTTATTTCAAAAGTCATTGATGCCTGATTGACACATAGGAGTAACATACCTATTGCCAAAAACAAAAGAAATAACAAACACCAAAAAATACCAATTTATCCCATACCTTCTCACACCAGATAAAATAACATGGATTCTCTAGTCAAATTCATAGACTGTAAGGACTTCTTTCCTTTCGAACAAAAAGGGATATAAAAACGAAACATATTGTTGCAAAGATCAGCTCCTCATAAATAAGGAAACTCATTTTCTCCTCTAATTTTTCTATAACTCTAATAACTCTTTCCATAAAATCGAAAGACACAGATTATGGATATGAAACTGCTACTAAACATAAACCATCTATTCTATATGTTACAATTTAAAATCATTTGCAAAAAAGGTTAGTAAGCACGGTGAAAAGTTTAAGTAACGACAGGAATACAATTTTGTACGGAAGTCACATTTAGGAAAGGCAAGCTATTAAAGTCTAAAAACATCATTCTAGATATAAACACGGAAATTAAAGAGTTAGAAAACAATGAAACCTAAAAATATTTTGAAATTAAAGAAGCAAATGGTATCAATCATGCTAAAAATAATTTAAAATGAGAAAATCATTCTATAGGAAAATAAGAGCTATATTAAAGACAATTGAGTGCGAAAAACAAAGTTATAGCAGTTAACTCCCTTGCAATGACCGTAGTGACATATACTTTTAATATAATAAACGAGAAGCTAGCTGAAATAAAGATAGATAATAAAGTTTGGAAACTAATAATCTATTACAGAATACATCACCTAAAAACAGATGCAAAACGTCCAAAAGTTAAGAGAGAAAAGGATGGAAAGGGCTCAATCCAGCAAGAATTGACTGACAAAACAACTAGTTATAGGATTCAAGAAATATTTAGACGCTACAACAGATTAGATGCTACAGGAGATAAACACACGCGAGACGCAAAAGAATTCAATTTGTAAAGAAAGTAATAAAATTGCTAAACAACTCGACCTCATACCAAAAGAAATAAACGCAAAAGAGAAAAGCAATTGAGGCAGCAAAAACAAAGAATGAAGCAAAAGTAGAAGGACTAAATCAGGTAAAAATGCTTGGGAACAACAACCCCTACATGGACGATTTGCATAAAGAATAAGAAATGTCGTTATAGGTATAGTAAATGCTAATCAATAGCTGAAAAGTGATAGACTGAAGACGGAGACAGAAGGGTTAATAATTGCAGCAGATAACTAAAGACTAACAACAAGAAACTACCAACTGAACATTACGGATCAAACCCAATATGTAAATTGTGCGAATAAAAAACTGAATCAATTGAACACTTAGTATAAAGAAAAGCATGATAAAATAGGACATTATATTCATGGGAAAATTTGCAAATACAATGGAATACTGAAATTTGAAAAATATTATAAACACCAACTAAAACCAATAACAGAAGTCACAGGAGGAACTAATCTCTTGAACTATGCTATGTAAATTGATAGAAAAATAAAGAGCAATAGACCAGATATAATGGTTAAGGACAATAAAGGAAAAGCATAGCTTCGAAATGATATAGCAGTGCCCTCAGTTAATAACATATCAGTTAAAGAATATAATAAAATAAGTAAATTCTAAGATCTGTAAAAAGAAATTGATAAGATATGGCACCTTAAAACTACCACTGTACCAATGATAGTGAGACTCTAAGGTATAATAAAAAAAGAGACAGATAAACACATTAACAATATACCTAGCAATTTCAAATAATATGAAATAAAAAATTGCACTTTACAGAACTGTTCTTTTCTTTAGGAGACAACTATCTGTATAACTGAAAAATATCAATTAAACGACTAAGCAAAAAAACATAAATACAAAGAAGACACATAACAAAATTTGTTCATCCGAAGTTTTTGGTGAAAGACTGTAAGAAATTCAAAGTAATCCTGAAAATTATCATCATTAATCATAAAAATAATAAAGCTACTCGAAGCCAAATTATATAGCTGAAATCTCTTAAGTACCTGGGCTGTCCCCCTCGTAAGATACTCGAGGCCATTCTTAAAGTGGCCCAGAAAAGAACTTCAACGAATGGATGAGAGAATAAAAAAACTCATGACGATGCAAAAGGCCTTACATCACAATGACGACAAAGACAGACTGTAGGCGTGTCAAGAAAAGAAGGAGGGAGATGTCTTGCCACTATTCAAGATTAGCGTTATGTGTCCTGATAAGGACGAAACGATCAATCACTTAATACGTAAATGCAGCAAATTAGCGCAAAGAAGAGATGCGACTGTGGGAGGGGGAAGGTGATCCATTGCCATCAGTGCAAGAACTTTAAATTTAACCATACAAACAAATTATATATGCAAAACCTTGAATTTGTCCTAGAAAATGAGACGCACAAAATTCTTTGGGATTTTGACATACAAATAGATCGCCTATTCGCGATCAGACGACTAGACCTAGTGATAGTCAACAAAAACCAGAGAACTTGGCGAATTGTGAACTTTGCCGTCACAGCAGACCAACATTGAAGGAAGGCGAAAAAAGAGAAAATTACCTAGACCTTGCTAAGGAACTGAAAAAAAAATTATGGAACATGAAAGTGGCAGTAATACCAATTGTAATCGTTACGCTCGGTACAGTCGCCAAAAGATTGATAATGGGACTTGAGGATTTGGAAATAAGAGAAAGATTGGAGATCATCCAAACTACAGCACTGTTAAAATCGGAGAGAATACTGAGAAGAGTCCTGGAGACTTGTGGAGACTTGCAGTCACTCGTTTGAAATACTATCAGCTGATGCTGGTGTAAAAACTCTCAAAGATTTAAAATAATAGCAATTATAATAAGAAGAGGAACTGAAGATCACAAGCTGACGCTGGTGTGAAAAACTAGTAAACTGCGAATTGTTGTCACTCAGGCCCCAGTGAAAGACCATCAGCTATAATGCTGATGAAAATATATCTCTGTTTGGAGGATGATATAAATATGAGTGAAAAAAAAATCGAAAAGTGGCAACAACCGCTCCCCCAAGAAACACAAAACAAAACCAACAGCAACAACAAAAACAAAAACAGAAACAAAAAACTGAAAAACAAAGCAAAACAAAAGAAACTACGTCTTGGATAAAGACTCGTTGAATGATTATTACAAAACGAAAGTAAAGCTGAAAATTTCATAATGCTAATAAATCATAATAATAATCTGTCGAATAGTGGACTTTGCTGTCCTGGCGGACCACAGAGTAAAATTAAAAGAAATAAATAAAATAAATAAATAAATAAAATACTAAAAAAATGAATATGAAGGTGTCGGTGATACTAGTTGTAACTGGGACGCTTGGAATAATCCTCAAACGATTTTTAAAGGAACTAGTAGACTTGGAAAGTGGAGACCATCGAGACTACAGTATTATTAAGATAGGCCAGAACTCTCAGAAGAGTCCCGGAGACTTGAGGAGACTTGCTGTCACTCAAACTCCAGTGAAAAACCATCAGTCAACGGGTGCGAAAACTCCCAAAGAAGGAAAATAAATATAATAATAATGATAACAATAATCAGGCAGCTACTAACTTACTAAATTGCAAGAAAAGATCAATCACCTAATGTACTGTTTACCAAAAAAAAAAAAAAAATTGAAAACTTTAACACATGCAGTGAGAATAAACAATCAGGAGACAGGAATGGATTTTGGCGAGGAAAAATCTACCATGCAATTAATGAGTAACAGAAAACGACCATGACGGAAAGAATAGAACCACCATATTTCGAAAGAATCAGAACAGCAAGAGAAAAGGAAATTTACAAGTACTTGAGACTATTAGAAACGGACACAAGTGGAAATGAAAGAAAAAATGATTAAAAAAATACCTCAGAAGAACGAGAAAACTACACAAAATCAAACTATATAGTTGAAATTTCATCAAAGGGATAAACACCTGGGCTTTCCTCCAGGTAAGATATTCTTAGAGTGGACGAGGAAAGTACTTCCATAAATGAACCAGAGAACAAGAAAATTAATGACAATCAATAAGGCCTTACATCCCAGAGATGACAGTCTATACGTGTCAAGAAAAGAAGGAGGAAGAGAACTCGGTAGCATTGAAGATAGTTTGATACATCGATGCGACAAATCGAAGACTTCTTTAAATAGAGCTAAGAAAGACTACTTACAGCGACCAGAAAAAACACAAACAACACGACAATTAACAAAATAATATGGGAAGAAAACAATTGTATGGATATTTCAAGAGACAAACAAGCGAAATCTCACACGAGAAGACATAGATATTGTTAAGAAAAGGAAACCTTAAGAGAGAAACTGAATCTCTTCTGAGAGCAGCACAGAACAACGCCATAAGGACAATGTACATCAATGCAAAAATAGAGTAGACGCAACAAAATAGCAAATATATGTTATGTGGTAATAGAGATAAAACGATCAATCATATAATAAGTAAATAAGCGGAAAAGAGTACAAAAAGGGTACAAGACTAGACAAAACTTGGTAGTGAAGGGGATCCAGTGGGAACTGTGCAAGAAAATTAGATTCGACCAAACGAACAAGTGGTATATGCACAAACCAGAATCCGTCCCGGTGAATTTTATTTATTCTCCGTCCTACCACCGGACAAGTACGGCACAAGGCTTTTTAAAAGTGGGTCCGAACGCAGGGCCGCAGCCCACACGCGTCCGGCAAAATCCAAAAATACCTTCGACCGCGTCGGCATTCCCCTAATGGGGGCGCCTCAGACGCCAGGAAACAAAACAGCAAACAACTGGTAAAACAATTGGTGAATTCTCGGAGAATGAGATGCACAAAGTTCTCTGGGATTTTTAGAATAACAGTGGTCATGTGACCTGCAACACTCCTCTTCAACTCTTATTTGAGCTAGATGGACGGTCGGAGGGGCCTGATTCAATCAATCAGCTGGTCATGTGAAACCCTAGAACCTATGTCATGAAGTCCCGACCGTCGTCTTTAAATTACTATTATGGCAAACATCCAGCTCTTTTTATCGTAAACGTACTGAAAGATGATCGTGACGCGTTAGAACAAAATAGAGGAAACAATGAAAATTAGTTTTACCAATATGTTAATACATACAAAATCATAAATCAAGATTTGATATCAAATAGTCCACAAGAGTTGATATACCATTAAGCAAAATAACCAAAAAAAAAAACCCAAAACAAGCTAAAAACAACAATCGTCAGTAAAGTGATAAGTATAGACTATTGGAAGATAGAAATAAAATTATTCTTACATATGTAATAATATGGACACTTGCCTAACAGAACGACTATTGTCATAGGAAATGATGTCAGTGCAATCGAGTTCAAATCTTGAATGAAGATGTTTACTTTTCTTTTTGAGCTAATACTTTTGGGAAATGCATTAATCCATCTGTTCGCTTCCTGCCCAGTAAATAGTTAAATAGTTCTTTAGTCTTGTTTAGTCAACTAGTTTAGGAAAAGGGGTATTCTGAGTTCAAAGCACCTTGGAAATTGACCTTGTGTCATATCTTGACTCTGGTAAAGAGGTTGGGTTAATACATAGTTATGTTATCATATCCATGCGTCCGTTTTTATTTCAGCCACAGAAATAAAAATATTACACATATCATCATTAACTTGTGTTGATAGCACATATTCTCTTGATTCTCTCTCGCCACTTGGCAAGTCCTCTAGACTACATCCAGCGTTCCGATGAGTCTTTACTGAGCTGATGTTCTCCAGTAGATTTCTATACATTGATATGGTTACAAATAAATTCGCCTCTATTGGGATCAAAGGTAATAGTTCACAACACCCCAAATTCAGTTTTCACCAGGCACAACGCAGAAAAATGTACTTTTTGATAAATTTTATTATCGCATAATTTTGGCCGAGCTAAACATCTTTCTAGAAGTCAGATTTCATGATATTTCTGTGATCAGTATTGCTTTGTTTTCGTCGTACAATTTTGCCAGCACCGATAACTTTCTTTGAAGTATAAGTTTATTAGATTTTGAGTGTAGAAATGCTTTAATTTACTTATTGTTGCACTCTTTCTGAGATTTTCCATTTTTTGGAATTGTGTTTTATCCAATATAATTTGAAATATCTGAAATTCTTCTAAGTTAGGGACAGAAATTTCACTAAAGAAGTATGATATAGAAATGGTAGCTTATTCTTTATCCTCGACATAGGTTCTTTTAACCTCCAATAAATAACCTCTCATTAGACTTTGCTTGAATTCCCTTGCGGAGCAGTAATGTAAAATATTTCCTTCAAACCTGTAACACATTCAGATAATAAATTTATGTCGCAAGTTCGCATAGTAGGAGTACAAAAATATGAATGGGGGTGATGAAACAGGATGTATTGAGAATATATGGAATAATTTGACTTCAACCGTGTAAAAGAATGATATCAGCACAAACCAGAAACTGGAAAATAAAAATCATAAAACATTCTAGGATTTTGGCATCGAGAATTCCCACTCTTAACAGGCAGGACCATTTTGTCTCTGCCTCCCATCAAATACGACTTGACACAAAGTCAAATGACTCAAAGGTCGGATTATAGTGGGGCTTAGGGGAGGGAAAGGTCGGGCCGGAGCTGAGGTTCGAGCCCTGCTGGTTATGCAGGTCATTATGGCTCTGTAGTTCTCGGTGATTTCGTGGTCACTTTTCTTAAGGAAGAAGAGGGTGCAGTCTTTTGTCTATTTCTCTATTGAGTTTTCTTTATATATGACGTTGCAAAATAGAAGACTCGTTCTCATTATTATAGATCTGTTATAATAGTGTCTGTTGGAACTGAACTTGGATGAGTTTAAAGTTCAAGAAAGAATTGATTCTGTAAGGATCACAGAATTTCTTGAATTTTCGAGGATTGTATGAAGGATGTTGAAAGTTGGCCTAATGAGTAGAATGTTCGCCGGTGGTCCGGAAGACCGGGATTCAATCACAGGTCAAATCATACCAAAGACTCAAAAAATGGTACTGGATGTGGCCTTGCTTAACACTCAGTCGTAAAAGGAAAAGATTAAGGGTAAAGTGGTGCAATCCAGGAAATGGAATAGCGCCCTCCCTTACACCTACATGTGGTAGCTATTGAAAAGGGAGACTTCGGGTCACCCTCGACTAAGGGCGCCAATAACTTACTGTCACTGAACCCCTGATAATAAATACTTGTCATATTATAAGAACATGTGAATAAAAGAAATCGGAATAATTACTTTTAAATAAGGATTATGCTTTTTAAACCTGTGAATAACAATCAATAAGAAAATATTTCCTTATCTGTGATAGGAAACACCACTGATAAAGTTCACTATCAACTTTAAACATATATCCGAAAGTTGGTCAGTGGTGTGCTACACCTAATGCTAGACGGAGAAAACTCTTAGGTCAACGGCTAAGGTGCATGGTGTGCTTCACCTCCTGCTGGGCAGAGGAAACTCTTAAGTTAACGGCTTAGTTCAATGGTGGGCTTCACCTAATGCTAGCCGGAGAAAACTCTTTGGTCAACAGCTAAGATCAATGGTGTGCTTCACCTATTGCTGGGCAGAGGAAACCCTTAGGTCAACGGCTTAGGTCATTGGTGTGCTTCACCTACTGCTGGGTTGAGGAAACTCTGAGGTCAACGGCTAAAGTCAATAGTCCAGTCAGCAAACTACTGCTACTCATCTATAAAGATGGAGTCTAGTTTTGAGAAAGTTAACCATCAAAAGATAATCAGGACAACATCTAAGTAAAATGAGACCATTCGGTCAGTAGAAAATATGATGCAAATAAATATTCCTCTGTTTTTTTTTGTTTTTTTTTTAACATGGCTAAGATTTAAAGTGTGTTTGTTTCTTGATTTCTTTTGTAGGTTTTATCGGTACGAATCAAGGCATTCATCGGAATGAAATGACATATTAATATTTTTAAATTATCAATATCATTTTAATATCCATTTCTATTCTGCAAAATTGATATGAAGATTCCACATTTTTTTATCAGAAATTGATTTATTTTTTTCAGTCATTTGGAAAATATTCTTGTCATAACGACATAAAGAAAGATTTCGCATCTTGAATATAAATGGCTTTTGGGAGAAAATTTATGATGTTTCATGAATCGCATTTTCCCTACTTTGAACTGAAGTAAATATGCTTTTCATGAAATTTTCTAACGATACAATATTGTGCTCGTAGGAAAAAAATGAAGTATATTTGGACCATTAGAAAGATCCTGAGATAAAGAATCCAGACAATATATATATATATATATATATACATATATATATATAATCCTCAAAAATACTATTAAGTAAAATCCAAGGGGTAGGAATATCCAGTTGAGTTTTCAATACCAACGGCTATCGACTGTATGATTAATTACAGATTAAAAATACATCGAAATTCACTTGCAAAACGAAAACAATTTTTTTATA
The DNA here is from genome assembly GCA_963585895.1 of Sepioteuthis lessoniana. Classification (NCBI taxonomy): domain Eukaryota; kingdom Metazoa; phylum Mollusca; class Cephalopoda; order Myopsida; family Loliginidae; genus Sepioteuthis; species Sepioteuthis lessoniana. The sequence continues at coordinate 83,340,954 of OY757932.1, forward strand.
AAACTGATAGAAAAAATTCAATTTTGCGGTTTCATAATAAATTTATTTCAGGTCTTTGGTGTCCCTCTTCAGATGGCGAAAAGAATACCGTTGTGTATTTGAATATGATTTAGGTAGGTTTACATTGCTTCTGGAGAGAAGAAAATTAATATTTATTTTTTTCTTTAATCTCTTGAATTTCTTAATAAAAAAAAACATAACGGTGGAAATATCGTTATATATCATCAAATATTGTGTTTATACACCCCCTTTTTTTTTAAAAAAAAAAACCTTACCTCTAATTTAGATATTACTGGATTTCTGAAACAACGGTGAATACTGAAAAAAAGTAATAGTGGCTTGGGACCTAAGTAAAATTATAAATAAAACATGAACCCCAAATTTGTTGAAATTATTGTGTATTATGAAGATTGAATAATATAATCCATATAGTCTAAAAATAATAAATCAATGCATATCGATTGTTATGTTAACTGTAATAAGTCATCATCATCATCATCATCCTCATGTCGTGCCGCTAACTTGGATATCCCTGCCCCTCTCTCGCCACTTTTCTCTATCGTTCATCGCCTCAGGTAGGTCTTCAGGTCTACATCCCGTATCCTCACATAGCTGCTATATGTATGCTCTAGCTGGTTGTCTTGCTTTTGCTCGGCCATATGTGTGGGGTTCAATAGGGGTACATCACTTATGAGCTTGTCTTTGCTTCTCCAGCAGTGTCCTGCGTGTCTGGTTCGTCTAACTTGGATAATTTTCATGATGGGAGGCAGATGGCCGTATAGTTGGTGCTTTGTGGGATGTTGCCGGATATCCCTGACCCTCCCTCACCACCACTTCCCATCGTCCATTGCTTCCAGCAGGTCCTCAATGTGCTTTAATCAAACAGGCGACATCCCGACACAAAACTCTAGCTCTCTGAAACTAGTTGACAAGTTCACCTGCCTAGGAAGCAGAGTTTCATCAACCGAGACAGACATCGACACGCGACTAGAAAAGGCATGAACAGCTATCGATAGAATACCGATCGGCTATCGGTTAGATGGAAGTCAAACCTGACCGATAAAATGAAGTGCAGTTTCTTCCAAGCAGCATTCGTGTTCATACTGCTATATGGATGCATTACATGGATGCTAATTAAACGTATGGAGAAAAAGCTTGACGGCAAGTACACAAGAATGCTGCTAGCAATATTGAACAAGTTCTGGAGGCAGCATCCCACAAAACAGCAGCTGTACGGCCACATACCGCTTACCACAAAAACTATCAAGATTAGACGAACCAGACATGCTGGACACTGCTGGAGATGTAGGGGCGAGCTTCTAAGTGTTGTATTCCTGTGGACTCCTTCACATGGACGAACAAAGGCTGGTCGACCAGCTTGAACTTACATACAGCAGCTCTGTGCCGACACAGGATATATATATATATATATATATATATATATATATATATATATATATATATATATATATATATATATATATATTACTGTCCTTATGTGTATGTAAAATTTTGCGTAAAATTTTGTCCCGTTTTGACACTACTTATCTGTTATGCCTTGCAGCAGGCCTCATATCTTTGTAACCTTCGTACTTCTCATTTAATAGGAATAACTAATTTCTATAATCTTTAAAAATCAATTTATGGCCAAAAATTGTTTTGTTGTTCAATCTAATATTTTTTATCTTTACAAATACATGATTGTCATGTTGATAGTCTTTATAGATGAATTAGCGAGTTATTCAAATAAAACCATGATCATCCGACTTTTCTTATCTAGAGTCATATTTGAAGTTTGAAGACTTTTTACCTGCTATTAGTTTATGTTGAAAATAACTCTAAGAGCTCCAACACTTTTTTTTGTTTTAAAAAATTCACAATTCTCTGACCGCTACGCATTGAATGGGAAGAGCAACCAAATTGGTTTGTGTAAATATGATCATTGTACGACAAATTATATCACTCCACCAGTTTTTGCTGGCATATAAAATAAAAGTAATTAATGGATAAATTTCGGGGTAACAACTTTTTCGAAATATTTCAAACATTTATTTTCAGATTGTGTGTGTGTGTGTGTGTGTGTGTGTGTGTGTGTGTGTGTGTGTGTGTGTGTGTGTGATGAAGTGGGGTTGTTTTAAACTCACGAAATGTAGAAACTGTAAAAATTCAACTAATTCAAAGCATTGAACATTAATTTTCTTTTGAAATGGAGCAGACTAAGAAAATCTTCCGAATTATAAGATATCAACACCCAGAAAAATAATCAATAAAAACAATTAATTGCCTTAAAGTCGATTATGTTTTGTCTTTTTGAAAGGAATTCTAATTATTATTTTGTTTCATGTTGGCAGATGTTAATGAAAGTGCTCAGGGGAATGGACAATACGATATAAGAAACTGTCATGATCAGCGAGAACGAGCGACGATCCTGTTATGTTAGACGATTTATTATCATGGGATTGTGAGACCGAACAAGAGATCCTTTCTTCATCAAAACAAACAAACAATCAAAGAAACAGCAGTCATAGTTTGTTGTATAAAGACAAAACAAACAACTTAACCATGTTGTGAATTCTTTTAGAATTTATTTTAGGGAATTTTTTCGAGAAAGGTTTAACACAATTCACAAATGATAATTAGTCCTGTTGACAAGGCATAGAATATACTAATGGTATCTCTAGCAGAACTGGGTATTCTAGCTATGATTCTAAACTGCAGTTGATATCGAGGCTTCATTTTCAAACACCTGGGTATTGTAACCCTTCATTGTCACGACAGCAAATTCCACTTTGATCTGGATTAGTAGTACCTATTAGGGTCTCATTTATCGATTAATAGATCTGTTTAAAAATTATTCGTATTTGTGCGCAAAAAAGGAGAAATATGAAGAAACCACCACACAAAAAAGTAAATATGAATTTGAAATAAACTTGATTACCTAACCTGCAGGCATAAAATATATATAAATTAATATTGTATTTCTTTCTATATTTCATTACAACAATACCTACATTTGGAACTATTATTTTAAAAATGTGTGTCTGTGTATGTATTTGTTTGAGATAATTTACCTAAAATGATATTTCATAATTTTTTTATTGAAATATACAATTACCTTCAAATGACATCTATCTATCTATCTATCTATCTATCTATTTCCTCCTGCTAAGGAGTCAATTAGTGACACTTTTTTTTTCTCTCTTTCTTGAGAAAATAAATAAAAAAGAAACATTTCAGCTGAAAATAGACAGACAATAACTTTTAGGCTTTTACAACACACACACACACACACACACACACACACACACACACACACACACACATATATATATATATATATATATATATATATATATATATATATATATATATCCGTCTCTCTTTCGTCACACGCACATATATACCGCAAATACACACACACACACCCTACTTTAGAAATATGTTTGACACAAACTTAACAGAAAATGATTCAAATTTATCTTTTCTCCTTTATGTGTGGGTGAGGTTCTTTTTATTGACAGTATTTTTAGTCTTCATATTAATTCAGTGCGCTACTCTTACAATTTTTCCTTTGGTCGATCTCTCTCTCTCTCTCTCTCTCTCTGTGTCTATGTATCTGTCTCTGTCTGTCTGTCTCTCTCTCTCTCACTCTCTCTCTCTCTCTATATATATATATATATATATATATGGGGGTGTGAGTGTGAGGAGGGTGCATGTCTAACCAGATTTTTCCCTCCCAGAGAAACCTGTCTGACCATTTTCTCAAAAACTTCTTATATATTTTGGCCCCTTTGAAGCGAAGAAGCTTCTTCAAGTCAGAATCATCTTCCATATTTGGCAATTTCTCGCGTCCGATTCAGTTGTTGGCTCCATGCCATTTTCGGACTTAAGAGAAGAAAATGTTCGACTCGTTCTCTCACGACCTATTAACAGCCTCAATTCAAAGATACTATGAATATTACTCATTATAGAGGTCTTTCCCCACCAACACACACAAACTAGTGCACACACTCAAACGCACCCTTACTCCCGCATACACAAACTCAGAAACGTACACACACTGCAGTTGTTTGAAACTTTTGCAGTAACATGCATAAAACGCGCAAGCATATGATGTATGAATGCATGTGCATGTTTTTGGAGGGTGTAGGGTTTGTACCGGTGTACAGAGTGAAATTGGAATGTTTTTGCCTATCGACCAACGTTAATTTATTTTTTATTTTTTTACGGAACGAAAAGTACAAGTTTCTATGCTATGCTAACTCTAAAAGATGTAGAAAGACCAAATATAAAAAAAAAATAGATAAATCATTACTTATGCATATAAATATAATGTTTTTTAAGTACGTTTATATATAGACATGTAAGATATATATATATATATATATATATATATATATATATATATATATATGGGGGGTGTATGTGTGTGTGTTGGAAAGTGTCAAAATAAGAAGAGACAAAAATATCCTTATAAACTCTCGAAATATACAAAGTATCTCCTAAATTAATCATGGTTTATAGAAATGGTTGGTAATGGTTGCATGTTGATTGCATGAGAGACAATCAATAGAAAGAAAACCTTCAATTCGCGCAAATATTTTTAGACATTTTACTTTGACGCTGTTTTTTTTCTTTTTTCTCATATTCAAAATATGAAATATGGGATGACGAATCAACCTTTGTTCTGGGATCATTGCAGACAGAAAGAAACAAAATAGCCAAATAGATTACACGCCAATTGACAACCAATAATCAATGAAATTACGGCATTGGATTTTTATGAAACAAAACTACCCTCTTGAATAGTCGAACAGAAAAAAACATCTTATTCTGGATAAAACGTTTGTTGTTGCCCAACGTACCACATCGAGGCACTAAAGCATAATTGGATTATAAATATCTATACTTATGTATGTTGAAAAGATAGAAGTTGGGGTGGTTAGTGATGGAGAAGATATTTAGTTGCGTCTCCACTGACTAAGGCCCAATATTAGCATTAGTATTATCAAAAGATGTACAAAAACTGAAGAAACGGAAAGAAAGACAAGATTTGACTCATTTACACTGATCAAAACATTTAATAAAACTCATGCAAGAAGTATTTATAAGGACACCCAAACATATGTAAAAGAGGAACTTAAGTAAGGAAGACAATATTTAAACTTGGACTAATATGGACTTTATTAAGCATCAATTCCACAAAGTGTCACGTGGTCTCCCACTGAGAGGAGAGAAATAAGAAATTTCTTCTACCCTTCTGTGTTTGAATTAACAGGCCTCAAAGACTGACCGTTAAAAGGAGGAATAAGGAATGCAGGTCAACTCCTCGGCCTGCCTGTTGAAGGAAGTAAAGAATGTAGGTCAAGCTATCTGTACTCCGTAACGTCACCCGGGTGGATAGAAAAGGGGGACAGAGGTCCGTATAGTAGACCGAATGAATCGCCTGACAGGGTGAGCAAGGAGAAAGAGGCCGAATGATTGGCCAGAACCCTAAAAACGGAAGTAGCTTTTTTCGTCAGCGGAAATAGAAATAAAGAATTCAGTTTTTAGGACAGCAGTTGGCGTGACAAGATGTGTTGAAATTGTCGCCAAAACTCCGGGCGAAGAAGTGAAATAGAGCTCTTTGACAGAAGATAGCAGATGCCTTCAAGCCGAGCTCCATAGAATCCCGCTAGCCCGTTAAAGAAAATACTCTGCGAAGAAACCCGTCGAAAAAGCTAAGTAAACCTTAAAACCGTTTTCTCCCTCCACCCTTCCTAAGTATTGCAATTGTATGCTCTCTCCCTCTCAATTTAAAGAAAGAAGCATATAGAGAATTATATGCATTAAGAAAAGAAAAGAAATGAAATGAAAAGATTCTTTTCACAAACTCTAAACATATGAATGGACTTTGCCACCTTATCATGGTTCAAGAGAAAAGACAGAAAGGAGAGAAAAGAAAACGAAGGAGAGACATTTATTTGTATTTGATATTGTCTGCTGGTAATATAGCCGGCACCTTAAATTTGCTTGTGTCCGCACTTATTAAAAACCTTGTTATATTTTTGATGTCCCCTCGTGTCGAAACTTATTCGTTGTGTTGTTTGCCTATCGAATTGCCTTCTTTTGCATGCTCCTTTTCAGCTTCATTTTCGCCTCAATTTATTCTCGCTAAATGTCCTATTCGCCTTTAAAAATATTACCCGGGAAATGGAATGGTAGACTATAATAGATAATAATATTATATCTAAATCTAGAGGCCCATATCTTCCATTACCCTAGGGGTGTGAAGACGAAGTTTTCTGGTGGGTGTCTGTAGCGTGAAAAATGGAAACCCCTTGCCAGCGGCGGTCAGTCTAGCCCCAAGTTAACCCCCACATTATCTGCCAGTTCCCCTACGCCCAAAAAGGGAGTCTTAACTAGGACTTATTTTGCGAGGGATCAAGTGCCAGACCGCCCCGACTTCACATGTGCGAAAAATAAACTCCCGTCTAAGGTTAAATATTTTATGCCTCGTCACAAAAGAAAACAAAAAAATATCACCTTAAATAAAGGAATCAGAACAGTTAATTTCTGATCAGTCGATGAATTAGTCACTAATAATAACGTTTTATTACATTCATCCCACCCCTAAACATTCAGTTAATGTCATATTGAACATTTAATATACATGTAATACACATACAATAAGTATTGTTAAGAATAGACAAATGTATTCCAACAGATAAAATATGCACATATTGTCCTATGAACAAGCAGTATCTGAAAGGGGTACAAAAACGGTAGAAAGCTTACTTGAGTTTGTGGTTGATAAATTATACGGTAAAGTCAAGTTGGCTTTATATCATGACCGCAAAAGACTGTTCAAAGAACAGAGGCTGAAAAGCAATTCTTTACTGTTCAAAGAACAGATTAAAGATGGACTCTAGGATTGCCACATAAATAACGTACACATTTCAATGGAGACAATGTTTCTCGTCCCCAGATATGCATTAGCCACGTTCACTGTTAATCAATTTTATAAAACTTTCAATTCGAAAAGAAAAAAGAAAAGAAAAAAACATGCACGCATTATCAATAGATCTTTGAATTCTTAAATCAACTGCTTCTACTCCCGACATTGTTATTGTAAAGCGTTTCTGTAGCAATATGAATATAGCATATGCCTGGACACACAATGCGGCCCAAGAGTTGGTCATCTCATAATTTTCCTCATTTAATACTTTTTCTAGTTATAAATTCATTTTTTCGATCGATTCCTTGGTTCAAATAGTGATATTATATGCACTGGACAATGCCAAAAAAAAAAAAAAAAACAAAAACAAAAAAAACAAGCGAAACAAAGATTGCCTTCGATATTTTTATTATGGAAAAATTATGAGACTTTTATTATCTGCTCTCACATAATCTATTATAAAAAGCAAGTGTTCAAAGCTTTCTATCTATATCAGATTATTCATACTCATCTAGTTTCGTATAAATGACTGGGTTATTCCGTTTTATTCACCTTACTTTCGCGATAAAATCACCGAAAGTCATTTTTAAACTCAATTTTTCATATTTATTTTTCCCAATCACCGAACTCCATTGACAACATTTCCACTCTTCTCTTCAGTCTCTACACTGACATCATCAAAATATTGTGTTGTCTTGCAGTGACCTACTCAAAACTGAAATCCCTCACTGCGCTGTTTGGAAACTCACGCTCCTAAGCAGGCAGACTTCATTGGACTACTATTCCCGAAAATGATACCCCAACAATATAACTCGTACCCTATATCAGAGTGTCTGCTCAATTACTGGCTGTATTGTTGGTGACGGTCATGTGATCGGCGGGGGCGGGTTATCGACGCCACAATATGGCGTCGGCAGTTCATTGATCGTTGCTTTCTGTAGGTTTGTAACATTTTCCTTGCCTTCCCTGTTCCGAAGAACCCGTTGGTGCGAGGAAAATAAACGCGCCATTTATAGAATGAGAATCAGTCATTTCCATTCCCGTCTACATCCATAGACGGCGATCACTATCATGTAGCCATGCAGAGAAAGCTAGAAAAACACTTACGAAGATAAGTACAATTCTGAAGTCTACATTCATACTCTCTTTGTTTTTCTATCTGTCTATTCCTCTCGCCCACTGACACATTCACGCGCACCCGTACATACACACACTCATGCAGCACATAAATACTACTAAGAAAAGTTAGAAAAACCACATAGATAAGTACAATTCTTTAGAATTCATTCATATTTAGACATTCAAACACACACACACACACACACATACACATATGGGCGCGACTATACAACCAACATATATAGAGTGTTATCAGCAAGCAACATAAACTTCTAATCACATATTCATATACACACAAACACTGTTTTCAAGATTGTATCCGATTTTTATGTGATTACCTTTGAATACAAATGTATATGTACTGAACGTAAAAAATGTCTTGTAGGACAGAACTTGCATTTTCATGTACATTTCTGCTGGTGCGTGTGTACATGAATCACGTACATGAAAATACATCCCTAGGCGTTGAAGAATGTGGAACATGTGTAATTGGGGAGAGGAGGAACACCCGCTTCTTCAGTTGATTTTCACGTCCGACATTCTCCTGATTAAGACTTTGACATTCTCTGCTTCTCCAATGAAATCTCTCTCTCTCTCTCTCTCTCTCTCTCTCTCTCTCTTTGGGGGAAAGGACCTTTATCTTCTCCAGTTTCGTTTTATTTTCAATTAATATTATTTTTTGTCATTTTTTCATCCTTTTATTAACTGTTTTTCAATCTTTTTTCTTCGTCTTTTTGCACTAATTGTACTTTTTTCTTTTCTTCAGCGTTTTTCATCAGTCTCTTTCTTTATTTCTCATCTCATTCTTTCCCTCATTTATATCTATCAGCTTTTCCTCTTTTTATTCATGCAACTTCTTCTACTGTGGCTGTGATCATCATTAACATTCCAACAACTTTACCGTCGTTTAGGGATCTTTTGCAATTTATGTACCTTACGGAAATAAAGAATTTGAAAAAAGACCTTGCAAAATTTTACTATCAAGAAGTGAATGAACAAAACATTTAATATTAGGCCACATCATCATCATCATCATCATCAAATTGTGTCGACAATAGGAACACGCTTGAATCTCTTCCACCATCCGTCTCTTGATAAGTCGTCTAGACTACATGCAGTGTCCGCACAGACTTGTTGAATGTAAATTTTGCAAGAATGTCAACACTGGTGGATTCATGTGCAGGAGTATACTGGTGAACGACGCCTATAAGTTCGTCCTTGCGTCTCCACTGGTGCCCAGCATATCTTGCTCATTTTACTTGGATGCTTTGTAAGATGGGAGGTAAGTGGTCATACAGCTGCTGTTTTGTTGGATACTTCATCCAGGATCTGTTTAAAACAGCATGCAATATCCTTGTGTAATTCCCATCCCACATTTCCTACGATGGTTTCGTTAAAGTTCAAGTATTGCAACCATACAATAGTAGTGACACCGTTACAAATTGGAAGAATTCACGACTTAAAAGAAAATGTTCAAAATACGACTTCAGTTTCTTATCTGCTTTAATGTATATAGATAACATAACTGTTTTGTTCTCGGTATCAGTTACAAAGGCTACAGTTTGATTCGATTTCATTCACACTCTTTTCCGGCTTTATATAAAGAATAAATCTAAAAACGTTTTTCTTGTCTATACACAGTTGCTTTTCGTTTTTAAAAATGGGAGTTAGAGAGCACATGCCTCCATATGACTTGATTGTTGAAACGATTCATTTTGAATTGAAGCAGCGCAACAAAGAGTAATTACTATTTTCCTTGTCTTTAGTAAAAAAAACAAAACAAGATCTATAGTCTCTTAATGATTACCAGAGAATGTTCGAGTGCCAATCGTCGTATATATAACCGTTTTTTTTTCTCTTTACCTTTTCAGTTTCCTCCTAAAAATGACATTCTGCCAATAATGACACGACGCGAAATAGATAAGAATTAAATTAGAATTAAATATTTAACAGAATTAAAAATCCTGATAATCTGGAAAGTAATCACAAGTCAATATTCATTTACCTACGCACCAAGTTATTTGAACATACATTTTAGACTACCAATAGACAATAGTTGTTCATTCATATTATTGGCCGTCGTATTTTACTCGTTTGTTCTACTACATATTTTCACTTTACAAGCACTTTAATTCTATGTATGGACCGCCTTAACTTATTTCAATCTTATTTCAAAGCTGTCTTGGGGATTTGAAGCTTTTGAGTACCAGGGTCTGTTCGGTAGAACTTTTGCTTGAAGACTATGAAATCGGCTCTGCAATATCGATAATTGATATGTATAAAATCCTGCTTACAATGCAGCTTCGATTATAAACTTCACGCAAGAATAGATAGAATCACAAATATTACACTGTGTCGACAAAAGAACAAGACAATTTTCTTCAATTAAGTATGTCGTTTTGAATCATTGATATTTAATCCCAATAAAACTTCAGTAACGAAAAGAAAAATATAATCAACTTTTCTGAAGTCAGCATTAACTCAAGTGGGTCTGGGATTTGGATAAATGTTTACATCAGGGAAATATTGCTAATGTACTTGGATAATAAAGATAAACCATATATATAAATATATATATATTTGTGCGAGTGTATATGTGTGTGAGTGTGTGCGTGAATGCTCAAGAGTATTTGTCTTTCACTATACGTTCATAATTGTGTAGTGCCTGCATTAGAGAATATGCTTCCATATGTGTGCATGGTATGTAGATGTTGCATAAGTAGGTTACGACCATCAATTTCGGAATATCCGAGGGTCAGAAGCCAAACGCTGTAATCACTGAAGCCTCTGCTGCATAATAAGAAATATCTAAATAGATATATTTGCAATGGATAAGAGAGAACGAAAGAGAGAGAGAGAGAGAGAGAGAGAGAGAGAGAGAAGAGAGAGAGAGCGTGTGTGTGTGTGTGTGTGTGTGTGTGTGTGTGTGTGTGTGTGTGTGTGTGTCTAAATTCATATATAAATTACAATCTAAATGGAGAACTTTGTTGGAATCTTGCCGTCCACACTCCTGGAAATTTGATAACATAACTTTCCTACCGACTTCTATTTTACTTCCTAAAAGTTACAACAAAGCTAACGTTATCGATTATATTTAACCATTGATTTGTCAGATTATCTTTGCTACATTTATAGTAATAAATATAACAAATCTTCCGTCCAATGTATATACTCGGGTGGGGTGTATCATAAAGTATATGACCTGCAAAGAGCGTAGATGAAACGGTAAACTAATTTGGAAAAGTAATTTTTTTCAGTTGTTGATTCAAAATTGAAAATACAATTCCTATATTTCTGAAATGCACAAATTTTCAAAACTACATTTCACTGTGTCAGACATTTATTGTTTGCGAAATTTTCGAATAGGAAAAAAAAAACGACTACAAGATTTTCTGTCGTCAAGTTTGAAAATTACTTGTATCAAAACATTATCCCTCATTCACTAGTCCCATAACCTGGTTTGGTCGTGTGGAGCGCAACTCATGTAACGTCTTGACTGGACAGGCCTCGTGGAGTCGATCCCTATCCAGGTCTACTGGTCCCATAACCTGGTTTGGTCGAAGGGAGCGCTACTCATGTAACGTCTTGACTGGACTGGCCTCGTGGAGTCGAACCCTCTACAGGTCTACTGGACCCATAACCTGGTTTGGTCGTGGGGAGCGCAACTCATGTGACGTCTTGACTGGACTGGCCTCATGGAGTCAATCCCTCTCCAGGTCTACTGGTCCCATAACCTGGTTTGGTCGTGGGGAGCGCTACTCATATGACGTCTTGACTGGACTGGCATCGTGCAGTCGATCACTCTCCAGGTCTACTGGTCTCATAACCTGGTTTGGTCGTAGGGAGCGCTACTCATGTGACGTCTTGACTGGACTGGCCTCGTGGAGTCGATCCCTCTCTAGGTCTACTGGTCCCATAACCTGGTTTGGTCGTAGGGAGCGCTACTCATGTAACGTCTTGACTGGACAGGCCTCGTGGTGTCGATCCCTCTCCAGGTCTACTGGTCCCATAACCTGGTTTGGTCGTGGGGAGCGCTACTTATGTAACGTCTTGACTGGACTGGCCTCGTGGAGTCGATCCCTCTCCAGGTCTACTGGTCCCATAACATGGTTTGGTCGTAGGGAGTGCTACTCATGTAACGTCTTGACTGGACAGGCCTCGTGGAGTCGATCACTCTCCAGGTCTACTGGTCCCATAACCTGGTTTGGTCGTAGGGAGCGCTACTCATGTAACGTCTTGACTGGACAGGCATCGTGGAGTCGAACCCTCTACAGGTCTACTGGTTCCATAACCTGGATTGGTCGATCGGAGCGCTACTCATGACATCTGGATTGGACTAGTCTCGCAGAGTCCATCCTTCTTCAGGTCTACAGCTGGTTTGAACTCAGAGGCTTCCTACATCTAGACTGGTTGACATACCAAAGTTAAAGAACCCAGTCGGCCCTCCTATTTACTCATAGGCGGAAGGAGAATATTAGGGTTCATACCTTCCTCAAGATACACGAAATGCAAACGGCCTCTTTCAAAATTTGAACTTGAGTAGCCGAGTCCAGTTCTCACAACGATAATCGTTATGTCTCATGTATTTGATATAATCTTGCACTTGATGTTCATTTCGAAGGACTTAGCAAAAAGATTTAATTGTAAGTGTACATATTTAAATTGAATTTTTTCGGCGTAAAAGAATTTCCTTTTCGAAATTCTGGTTGATTTAATGACTTTTCTGATACTTTGGGATGAAAACAATTAAGGTGAAGATGCTACTACAGAAAAATAATTGAAAAATTTAGTTGGTAGTTGACTACCCACAGGTATAATCTTTTTAATCGTATATTAATTTCCCCAGCTTAGTGAAACTAGAACACCATAAACCGACAAATTATTCGAATTTAATAACTTCAGTAAATTTGACGTAGAGTGACAATAAATAGCAGGAGAAGGAATACACAGATATTAGACAACTAGGAAATTCGGTTTTCGTTCTAACAGTATTCCACGATGGTACTGCAGCTTGTATAAAAGAAACACTGAAAAATTCTTATAAGAACTTCATATTTATATCTGTTAGATTGAGAAATTGAATGATTAACTATGTCATTCATTATGAATACAGACTTCAAAGAATTGTCTCTAAATTAAAGCATTTCAAATGCATTCCTTTAATGAAAAAAATTTTTTTGGCTGAGTTATGGGCACATAAAATATAATTCATCTGGCCTTGTGTTGGCTTTGTTCAACATGTCTGACATTAGATATTGCATGATAACCTGTAAAACCATTCGTTTCTCTCAGTAACAGCCTTACAGGATGATAGAGATGTTTCTATTTAGGAAGCCGTAAAGATCCGATAAAAATAAAATGTTTTTACCAGCTGTAGCTAAATCTCAATACTATATGGAGGCAGCACATAGACACAAACAAAATGCAAAGAAAAGCATGAAAAAATAGCTGTATGGGAACTATACAAGAATGTTGTGCGCTATCTTGAAGCTGGAAGCAACGCTCTAAAAACTGCTGCTATGCGGCCACTTATCTCTCATCTCAAAATCTCTTCAAGTAAGGTGAACCAGACATGCGAGGCACGGCTGGAGAAGCAAGGACGAAGTCATAACCGATGTTCACAAATGGGCACCTGCACATGGACGTGTCAACGTTGGCCGACCAGCAAAGATTTACATCAGCTCTATGCGGACACAAGATGCAGCCTAAAAACCTGCCTGGAATGAAGGGTAATCGGGTCGGATAGAGAGAGAAAGTCAAGGAACTCCGTCTATTTGCTATTTAATGGCATATCAACCTTCTCGGGTTATTTAATGCCAAATCCATCCTTTTTTAGCAGGACAGCAGTGGTACCACTTAACCCATTGATGGGAGGATAAAGGATTTATAACTTTCCAAAAAGTATTTGTCCAAACGTAAACGTAATAGCGTGACTGGAGTTTGAAACCGCGTACTACGATTCCGCAGTCCAACGTTATACCATTACACCACGAGGGCACCACCAGAGAACTCCGCGTTGCCGGAGCAACTTGGTAATTATGATAAAAGGTTTGATTGGTCGGGCTTGATGGCATATCAATCCTTGGAGGTTATTAAATGCCAAATCCGGTTAACACACACACACACACACACACACACACACACACACACACACATATATATATATATATATATATATATATATATATACAATTTGTAAATAAGTAGTTTGGAGGTAACATTTAAAATAAGCTAGAACACATTTGTTTGGATAAAGTTCACTGGTTTCTCGTATTGCTATTTAACACTAAATATAAATCATTTGCTTGCTCATAGTTAAATACTTTCAAGGATTACAATCAAATACAAACAATACTATTTAGCGTTAATCATTCGTTTGTACACAGTTAAATGGTTATAAGAATTGCTATGTATCACCAACAATTCAACTTCATTCATTTGTTTTCAAACTTTTAAATTGTTAAACAGTTCCATTTGAGCCAATAAAGAGGAACTTTACAGATACTACAACGCCTGGTTAGAGTTGACGGGAGTAATAGCAGTGAATGGGTACTCAACATTCCCGAAAGGCCCAGGACTAGAGCCTCAACATCAGACACAGTTTATTGTCATATCCAGAACACACGTTTAGAGAGGGTCTTACATCTCAGCAGAGATACATTTGTCGAATCCAACACCTCCAACCGATTGGTCGAGAAGGAGTAAAGGATTCTAGTTAGCATTTCATAGTTAGCAGCTGTCCACAATGATATTGATGCTCCTATTTAGGAAGGAGTAGAGGATTCTATTTAGCATTTCATAGTTAACAACCGTCCATGATGATATTGATGCTGCTATTTAGGAAGGAATAAAGGATTCTAATTAGTATGTCATAGCTATAGCCGTTACAACGAGAATGTGGATGGTTAAAGAACGGTATTCAGCGCTATGACAGGTACCATTAAAAAATTGAACTGGAAATTGTTTTAGTTTTCAAGTTAGACCATAGTTAATGTATTGCTGTAACAAACATCCCCCTATGATGTGCGGTTTTTGCTGATTTACTGTTACATTCATATATATGCGAATGTAATGAGAACGTTTGTTATATATTGATAGATTGGTAGCTCCAATCATAGATAGATACCTGAAAATACATTCAAACATGAAATTGAGGGAGATCCTGTGGGGAAGTTGCTAACGTAATAGATTGTGACATCATAGTAAGCGAGTTCGATCTCCGCTTGGTCTATTACGTTCACTTTCAGCCAAATATCCTTGCGAAAGCTGTGAACTCATTTTTTCCTCGAACTCTAGGTTAAATAGTACCACTACTATTCTTCTTCAAGGATAGCTTTGACATTAAATAATCCACAAAAGTTGATATGTCATTAAACAAAGAAATTGACACCGAACAAATTTAACTAATAGTCAGCATATCTTCGAATTAAAGGTAAAGGTGTTTAGTATTTGCTTCTTGACGCCAGAACAGTAGATAAATTGTTCCTTGTCATTGATATAATGGAACCCAGTAAATGTCATTTCCAAGAAATTGAGAATAAGTTTCATAAATGATTATTGTCAAGCACTTTACCATTTTATGGTCGATAAGTATTTCAGAGTTTAAGATTAAATTGCGCAAAAAAATTTTGCCGATGATATTTTTTATTCAACGGGAGCTTTGCTATGTTATACTACCAGGTCTATACAAGTGGTATATCTAACCTATTTCCCTACTGAGTAGAGAGATGTGACACAATTTCGGTTTAAAGTGGAAGCTCGACAGCAAACAAAGAAGACGGTTATGTCAGCATTTCCTTTTTCTCTCATAAGTTAGTAATTTTTTTTATTTTTACAATCCTACAGTACCACTCGGAAGTTTTAATTAAATTTAAATTGCCAGAATAATCAGATTCCCTTTAGCCCTTGGTAGCTTCTATGAACAATGTTTTATATAAACGTTGCTCAGTGACTTAATGTGGTATGAAATATGTGGATTGAAATATATTAAGAGAGAAGGCAACAAAAACATTCAGACAACAGTTTAAAAATGTTTGAGTAAAAATAATTTATCTCAAATAATCCGATAATAATCTCCTGGCATCTATTGTCAAAAGGCAACGTATCGATCTTATGTGCCAATTTGATCTCTGAAGTTCTTAATGTGGATATGGACAAAGACAATATAAAAATCAATCACGTTTACTTATGTAAGTTTAGATCATGTAAGTTATCGATGCCTGATCGATTAAGTGAATTTTGAATACAAGGGGAAATCTTCTTGTTTGTTGCTTACGAGAAACTTGTAGGAATTTTGCCAGAACGGGTCTATAAACAATGACAATGATTTGATCCTTGCCTCGCCTAAAAGAATTGGCTTGTAATCAAGCCGACCAGTTTTACAATCAGAAATATCCGCCAAGAAAATCAATAATCCCATCTTTATAATATGTAACAATATTATCTGAAGTTGAAATGTGCGGACTAAATTGTCCATTATAATCCTGAGCTGACAAACTTAAAACGGTGCATGGTTAAAGGGAAATCTATTGCTGTTTTGTATATTTAAAATTCACAAATAGCTTAATTAAGATGATATATAAGAAAAGGCTGAAGTAACTTTTCTATCTGTTGGTAGACCAAAAATAAGAAACTTCCTGAACGATATCAACAAATTACTCACCAAGGAATTGGAATAAAACAATTAAGAAAATGTATGTTGAATGATAATCAATGAAAAATATTTAAAAACTTTAACAAAGATTCAATTGAAATTACATGAATACGAATAGCTTTTGTTTGAACTGAATCCGAATCAATTTCTTTTGATAAGTCACGAGATTCTTGTCTCTAACCCTGAAGTTACAAGGATTTGGGGTTGTTTGTCAGCTCGCTTAGTTATGCCTTTCTCAACCAGCAACAGTAGTCAGTTCCTGTTCTGAGCTCACAAAATGTCCAAACGACAGATTTTATATTTATTTTCAAACATCACCGATATTTTGTTAATGGTTGCTTTATCTTGTTATGTTTTAACTTCATTTTGTAAAATAAGATAAAATTTTTAATTAATTTCAGACGTTTCTATCCATGCTTTGTTTTCTTCAGCTTTGAAAGACTGAATTCGTATTTTTATTTTTGTCTGTTGAATAAGATTTTGGTATTTCTACATTTTATTTCTTGTTGCTTTAGTATCGTCTTCCGGGATAAAGATATAATTTTTAGTTGCTTAGAATTATGGGGACATCCATCTTTAGAATTTCAAGACGAGATTTTTAAGAAACTAGATTATATTTTTCATCTCTTTCAAAGACTTGAGACTCAACTTCGGCACTTGAGTATATAAGTATTTTGTATTTTACTAGTCGGCGGAAACATTTTAGATAAATTTTTAAAAACATTTAAGTCAACACTAAAACAATTTCCATATGTTACATACACTATTAAAGGTTTTCCAATTTAGTCAATTTTCAAGGAAGTTTTTTTTTAATTTATTTCAGAAAATTGATAATTTTACAAAGAAACTGATTCGCGAGAATTTTTTTTTTCCGTTGTTAAAGCTACATTTTCTAATAAGAAAACATAAAGCGTGTTTATATTTGCATAAATGAATCTTACAATTTTAAAAGCTACGCTAAGAAGGAAGTAAGATGGGAAGTCGTGTGTGAATAGATTGATAACTTTTGAGAAATATACGAAATACACTGCAACATCGTATAGTTTGCTTATTTTAAAAATAGATTTACAAAAAGAACGAATTAAATTTCCGCTGAAGAGATGACTTAAAAAAGGGGACCATTTTGTTTCGTTGTTTAATGACATATCAACTTTTGGGTGCTATTCACTGTTAAACCCATCTTATAACTATAGTGGTACCATTGTAGGAGGAGAAGCCAGTTCATAGGTTCCTTAGTGTATTAGTACAAAAATAAACGGAATAGCTCCAGTGTTCGAACTCGCTTATTTAGGACGTCGTAGTCCAGCATGTTAGCCACTACACCACACGGACGCCACCCAAAGATATAGAGAATGAGACAAAGAAAGTGAGCAAAAAGAAAGAGAGAGAGAAAGAGAGAGAGAGAGAGAAGAACAAGGAAGGTGAATATTGATATCATTGCAAAAGTCAATTTTATTTGTGATTTCTGATTATCAGATTCTTGACGAGAAACAATATAAATGTCAATATAAAAAATTCACAAGTTGGAATCAAGAAATAGGAGAAAAAAATGATTCGATAAGAAATACAGTTTTAAAATTAATAACTCACTCGAAAAAAGAACTGATGGATATGAAAAGGAGAATGCTAATGCTTTAATCAAGAAATGGACGCATTTCAGACGAAGTAAATACGTTGAGCCTGATAACTCACCAGCGGAGATTGTGACGGCTTCTTCAGTTGCTCAGTTTTTCAAGTTGGAGTTTTGCAGGAAGTTATGACAGAAATAGAAATGTATTCAAATGAAGTACAAAATTAGAAGTGGGACTTTTTTTTTTAATGGAAGTAAGCTAAAAAAGTATAACAATAGAATATTTCTTGATTTTGTCCCCCAGTTACACAACAAAAACAATATGTGAAGCCAATATAAGAAAGACAAAGAAAATAAATCTTAATTTTGCAGTAGTTGAGTCTGCTAAAATGGAAATAAATAAATGACTAAAGATCTTCTCTTTTAAGGATTTGAACAAAGAGCAAAATCTGAGCATCATGTATAAAACCTGAGGATTATGAATACCCAGTCGATGTAATTCAAATCAAAACATTTGTCGTAAAAAATTATGTAAAAATCTATTTGATTTATTTTGCACGATTAGTTAAGTAGAGACTTAATCGTTAGGCATTAGGAAAATCACTACAAATAATATTAATATTGATAAATATGTAAATCTAAAATCATTAATACTTTTGGTTATTTCCTTCTGTGTTATTTTCGATGCTATCCTTCTTTAACACGATACTAGCAAAATATATGACGTGACAAGCAGGGACAGTTGTTGCAATATTCTTGGTCAAATTTCTAGTTGTAACACGTATATCCACACTTACATATATTTGGCATAATTTTCATTTCAATAATTTTACTGAAAGCTAATTTACTCCTCCGGTCATTATATGGATTGAGCCAACTCTTGTACCACAAACAGGACGTGGCACAAGGTCGATTCATTTAAACAGAGTACAGCTGCT
The DNA here is from genome assembly GCA_963585895.1 of Sepioteuthis lessoniana. Lineage (NCBI taxonomy): Eukaryota > Metazoa > Mollusca > Cephalopoda > Myopsida > Loliginidae > Sepioteuthis > Sepioteuthis lessoniana. The sequence goes on from OY757932.1 coordinate 83,360,171, forward strand.
TTGTTCATAGTTTTCTTTGTTCAAGACTGGATTGCTTACCAAAAGTAAAGAACTCAGTCTCCACAACTATTTACCCACATTATCTGTAAAACCTCTTCACCTATTCACCATTCTAGCCAATATATTCTTCTTCAAGTTTTATCAAGAGCCCTTTGCCACATTGTTAGGGTATTTTTGCAATCACACAAACAATTCTCTTTAGATACTTTTGCACATTATGTGACTTCCTAAAATAAACTCGTTCTTTTACAATTTTCCAACTGCTTGAATTCCTACATTCTAAAGAACATCTTTTACTTCCACTCTTCTTCTAATGCATCTAATTTCAAATTCACATTTAAAGTAGGAATAAAGGAAAACGGCAAAGTGAGCTAGGGGTAAGGTTCATTCAAGTCTCCAATACACAGTATTTATTAAACCAGATTGTATTCTACATTATTCTCTATCACGTACAAGAATTTACGACTGCTTATTGTAGAATTGTCATAAAAGTATCCCCCTACTTTCTCTGAGGCTGTAGCTGCTCTTAATGCATTCACATTGAAATTATCTCGTTTCTGCTCAAAAAGGATTCTCGCTACCCTAGAAGACACAACTTTATTTGTTCAGTTGCTTTTTATGTGAAAGACTGAGCAAGACTAAAGGATGAATTTTGGGTTTCAGATTTTTCAATCTCGAGAAATATGCAGCATCAATACAAGCAGATGTATGATTTGCAGATTTTACAGTCGAATTCTCAGCTTTTTTGTCAACGCGCATAGTTACTGTAAAAACAAAACTGGTGTTAGCATTATCGATGGCGCTTCAAATAGATTAACTATTTCCTCCTGCTCTCAACTCCTCAAAAGAAGAGTTTTGGGTAGGTGTTAAACTGTCCGTCGTTGAGGCTCCTGGTCTGGACCTTTAAGGAGTGCGACGTACTCCTTCATTGCCCTTACTCCTTGGTCTACACTAACCACAATAGGTAGTACTTGTTAGGTCCAAACTATGGGCCAAATTCATCTATTCAAGAATGATTTGTATTATGTAAGGATGTTTGAAAACAAATGATAATTATTATTAGATAGGAATAGTACTGGATACCAAAAAATTGTCTAATAATAAGAGCAATAATAATAAGAAAAGTTGGTGACCTTGGATTGCTCCACTTACTCTTGATCCTTACCTTATAATAGTGATTGTTAAGCAAGGAGCCATCAAGTACCATTTTTTAAGGGTTTGGTATGACTCGACCTAGGATTGAACCCACTCTATCCACTTGGTATTTGGGCCAGTAAGTAAAGTTGGTGACTGTTGTCGAGGGCGACCCGAAGATTTCCTTTTCATTAGCTACTACACCAAGGTGTAGATGAGGGTGCAACTCTTTTCCCTGTGTTGCTACTCTTAACCCTTGATATGTATTGCTGTGTTAAGCAAGGATGCATAAAGTACGATTTTTAGTCCTTGGTATGACTCGACCTAGGATTGAACCCCGGTCTACCGGAGTATTGGCGAACACTCCATCACTAATTCATAGATATTCATAATAATCTGTTTGCACAGTTATATGTTTCAAGTATTCCTATCAAATATATTAGTATTTGACTAAAAAAATTTCAGACTATTTAACAGTGCAAATAAATTATCAATAAATAAGAATATTTACTTGAAACCATTTTACTACGGACAAATTGTTGATATTAGGAATAGTTACTTGAAGCTATAATTGTCTCCTAAAGATTCAAATCATTAACCGCTTAAAACCATGTAATTGCTTGAAAAATACTTTATTCTACATTAAATAACCCGACGAGAGCTGAAATGCTATAAAAACAACCAACCAAACAAACTGAAACTGTTTCGCTGCTTCGTCTGATTAATTTCCTGGGGCTTGTGCAGCTGCAATGATTTTAAAAGGATCAGTTTGCTGATGAAAACCATTGTTTCCCACAGTAGATATTAACAAATGATGCAATTTTCTGAGAACGTTTCCTAACCGAGATAACTTGGCACTCTTCAAGCTGTCTCACGATTGAAATTTTCTCTACATCTCCTGCAAGCCATTTGAAAGTATTTGAAGAACTCTTACCATGCAACAAGAAACAATCTTGATAGCATTTCAATCAACAGAAAAGTAATGAAATTTTCGGAAAAAATTGTATACACTATTGCTAATAAACAAGTAGACTTCTAACAAGTTCAAATGGAACTGAATATGTAGCAATTCAAAATAAACACCCCAATTAGAAATATATTTTTGCAATTTTACTTTTGTTCAGTGAGGAAACTCAATTTACTTTTTATTTTTAGGTTGGTTTTGTACTTTAAATGTTATAGAATTTGATATTAAATAATATCTACTTGTATCGCTTTGCTAGAATAAAGTTTTCACTTGATATAATAAAATCTTGGTATCGTTAGTTTAGAGAAAAATTAATTTGATATTAAAATTCATCGGGGATGTGTCTGTCTGTGTATGGATGCACGACGTGGATGCTAAAACGCATAGAGAAAAGCTATATGGGAACACCACAAGAATGGTCCTTGCTGTTTTGAACAAATCATGGAGGAAGCACCCCATGTGAGAGCATCTGTGCAACCACTTACCTGCTATCTCACAAACCATTCAAATAAGACGATTAAGACATGCGGGGTACAGTTGGAGTCAGAAGCGACGTTCTTCTATGGTTCCCTACACATGGATACGCTAATGCTGTCCGACCATCAAGATTTTAGATCAGCACTTTGCAGATACTGGGTAACCTGGAGGGACCGATGGATGATAGAGACGGACGGGAGGGGGGAGAGAAGGAGAGAGATAAATAGATCGATAGAGAGAGATAGTCAAGGAAATCTGTGCTATCAGGGCAAGTTGATCATATATATATTTAAACGACAAGATATATAGTATTTAAGGAATTAGAATAAAACAGCAATCATCTCGAAGTTACTTCTAAAACTTCTAAAGACAACGGGATTACTAAATAATGATGATTATGTTTTAAAGAATGAAACTCAAATAAGATAATTAGATCATAAAATGATGGAATAAAAAATAAAACTACCAAAAGATAAAATATTAAAAGTAAATCATTATCATCATCATCAACTCGCGCTGCTAACACAGATTTCCCCGATTTTCTCTCTTTGTCCGTCCCTATCATCCATCGCTTCAAGCAGGTCCTCCAAACTACATCCTGCATTCTTGCAGAGCTGTTGTAGGTAAGATCAGGCTTGTTGGCCAATCCCTATTGTTTTCTGTTTATACAGCGTTACAGAATCGAAGAAGTAAGTCATCAAATTTCCTTTTTTTCCCATACTTCTGGGCGTATTTCGTCGTAGCCAGCAGCTTTTCTGCTGTTATTTTTTGCCAGTACTACAATGGGTCCTCCTTGAGTAAACTGTCTTAGTTTGATGTCTTGTTGGCATTTAATAATTTTTGTTATAGGTTTATCTGTGACTTTAGGGGAGTTTCGAAGCAGATTCTGGAAATGTTCTTTCTATATTTGTATTCGTTCTTTTTAGCAGAAGCTTTTAGTTTTGCTTTTAAGGTGCTCTTCCTTTTGCTCACTTCATTTAGTGTTTACCATACTATTCGTGATTGTCTATCTTCTACCGAGTTTCTTATTTTATTGTTCTGACCTTGCATATGCTTTTTTTGTTCTTTTTGGTGTGTTTCAGTTAGTTCCCTTTAAATCTTCTTAAATTTCAGCGCGTTGGCATTTGTTAAGGTTTCTTTTATTATATTAGGATGCTTTTTTCACGTTATCTCGTTTTTTAAACGCTAGTGTCTCCCATGAATCTCTATGTTTGGCTCTTGATTTGTTTGGTATGTATTCTGCAACTGTTCCCATGTAGGCATTGACGAAGTTTTCCTATTCTTCATTTGGAGTATGTGATTCAAATCAACGTGAAACTTTGTAACAAATTTTAACAACAGCTCGTTTTGAGATTTTACTCTTCATGAAAGCAACAAGAAAAATTTCAGACAATGGGATCCAATATATTTCAGAAAAGCTAATAAAAACAGTTCATTTCTGTTTCAATTTTCTAAAAAAATGAAGGAAGTTAAAAATGAAGTTACCGAAGTTTGCCAACAAGTGCGCTGTGATCAATGGGATTTCAAAAATATTCTCTGACATAATGTCCGCAGGAACACACGTGTTCGGATATGCCGGTCAAAGATCTGGCAAACAACCATGGCTTCAAATCAGTCCCAAGGGTAGTCTCGGCAGTCAGTCTACAGGAGTTATCCTGTAAAGGCACTCGGATATATAAGCGAGAGAGATTAGGTTTGGTTTAGTTTGGTTTTATGGAACATCAACCATTGTAGGTTATAAATGCCAAATCCATTTTTATACATATAAATAGTTATTTTTCCAATAATCCAGTTTAGCAAAAGCAAAGTTTTTTTACTCACAGTTTAAATGTCGAAAACAGGTCTGTTTCAAACAATTCAGTTTAGGGTAAGTACACAGGTTCAATGTCAAAAACAGTTCCATTTCAAACAATTCAGGTAAGCATAAGTATCCAGTTGAAACGTCAAAACAGTTTTATTCCGAACGATTCAATTTAGCATTAGTACATGGTGGAACGATAAAATTGTCGCCCTAGAAAAGACGACATGATTCAATTTCCGTTTAATGAAAACCGGTTTTCTCTTTTTGTTGTCAACCATCTATTAGTCGGCCAGTTGTGTACAAATCCCAAGAGCGATAGAAGCTTTCTATCATGTCTGAAAGTGACACAATGTTCAACGAGCGAGATCAGAGATGCGCCGCTGTACAACTCATGCCCCCTACCGATCCAAGTTATGACAACAGGACCATTGTCAGCACCCTCAAAATGCAAATCTGGATTGCCACGAATAACAGGGATGTGCCCAGGGTGATGAAAACAAAGTTTCTGGATACGGTTATGATCTTTGGTGTGGTTTCAAGTGAGGGCCACATCATGCCACCTCACATCTTCGAAATCGACTTGAAAGTCAACTCCAAAGTGTACCTGGGTGTGCTGAAGAGTGTGGTGATCCCCTGGGGCAATCAGGTGGCCGGTAGCAGACACTGGGTGTGACAGCAGGACTCGGCGCCGGCCCACAAGTCCAAAGAGACCCAGGCTTGGCTTCAGGAGTGCTACAACTTTGTACCCTTCTTTCACTGCCCCCTCCTCCCCGACCTGAACCCGCTGGACTACTTCGTTTGGTCATACATCGAGAACATCACCAACATGACCCCCCAAGAACACCAAAGCCAGCCTGATTGCCGGCATCCGCCGAGTATTCGCCAAGCTCCCGCCGGCGCTTGTGGAAAAGCATGCTCCGAGTTCCGGATCCGTATCGAGGCAGTGATTGAGGCTGAAGGCGGCTACATTGAATAGATGTCAGCTCTACTACATAATCAAGTTACCTGAATTGATTTTTTTCAATAGAAGTTTTAAAATAAACTTTAGGACGACAATTTTATCGTTCCATCCAGTACAAAGTTTCAATGTCAAAAAACAGTTCTATTTGAAACAACTCATTTTAGCATAAGTATGCAGATTAGATATCAAAACAGTTCTATTTCAAACAATTCAGTTTAGCATAAGCAAAGATTTTAGTTCTATTTAACCCTTAGATAGGACCCTATCAGGTGTTACCACTATGGGCCAGTGTGGACCTGGGAGCGATAACAATAAAGGGGTACTCCGCATTCCCAGATCTCCCGCATTACTGAAGCCTCGCCATCAGATTGATTAGTGTCATATACTGAACACACGTTGGGGGAGTTTTACCCCTCTGCAGAGATGCAGTCGGTGTATTCTACCGCCCCAGCCCACTTGGCCAAAACGAGAGAGACGTCAACTGATTAGTCGAGTCAGAAAAACAAAAAACAAAAACAACAACCCCGCTCCGCCTAAAAAACACTACTTTCAAACAGGAAACATGAAGAAAAACCAAATTGAAATTGAAAAGAATCGATTCACTTTCGAAAATCACTCTTTCTAGAGAAAAATTCTCAAAGTTCATAAAATAGTTCAAGATGCTCTTGGCTGCAAAAATACATATACTTAAACAACAAAGTAATAAAAATTATGTATATACATATAGGAAGGTCATTCAGTAAATAGGGAGAATTTTTAAGAAAAAGGTAAACATATCTTTTTTCAAAACTTTTTCCATAAATGCAAACTCCGCATTGTTTGAAATTGGTCAATGGCAAAAATTATTTTGGTAAAGTAAAACTATTTCGTTTGAAGTTATTCAAAAAAGCGAAAAATCAAATAGATTGTTCGAGACCTGAACAGAGGACAGTCATTATATTTTGGCTGGCTGAGATGTACAAACTATAAGAAATTTACAGAAGAATGTGATATATGTACGAAGAAGTATATTTCAGTCAAAGAAATATTTACTGATGGACTAAAACCAGGTTTTGCTACTACTAACCGATGTCGAAATAGTAGTTCATGAAGTCGAAACATACTGGTTCTCCGGTAAAAAAAAAGTACTGGACGCAGCAGTCAGTAAAGCAGGTTATATGGACAGTCTTCTGTGACATGAAATGAGCCATCACTATCAATTTCCTTGAAAAAGTTGCGACTGTAACCACAGCTTCCTATTGTCGACTCATAAAGCAAAATACACCTTATCGAATGACCCTCACACACACACACACATTAAAATGTATATATTAACACAAGTTGAAAACATACAAAAGATACAGAATACATGCAAATATAGAGTTTAGAGGGATTTGGGGGGGCTTATAAACTTAATGCTCTTACTTGAATAGAATTACTATTATTATGTATGATTTTTTTACCAGTGCTCTTATTCAGACTTTTTCTTAAATCTAACCTTTTTAATTATCGGTTCCTATGTTATATTCGTCTCTATACTTGGTCATCTCAGCAGGTCATTGTAGCCCATCATATGTGCTGATTCCTTAAAGCGTCTAATCCTACAATGTTCAGCCCTATCAATTATTTCAACTTCATCCCATGACGGCAGATGATTTCCCTTTTCCTTCCATATATGGTCCACCATTCCCGACTTTTCAATCTCACCTCGTACTACTGCCTTCCGATGTTCTTCCAGCCTTAATTTTAGTGGTTGACGTCTCTCGCCTTTGTATATTTTACCACAACTGCAAGGGATAGAGTAAACACAGTTCTTGATCATGTTGAATTCCGTTGGTGGCTTGACTCGGAAGAGATATCTCCGGAGAGTTGAACTACTTGTGAATACTGTCCTGATGTCATATGGACTACATATCTTTTGGGTCCTTTTGGATAGTCCTTTGACATAGTGCAGACAAAAAAATCTGAATATGAGCACAGGTGAAAAGAAAATACATAATAGTAGTAAGTCAAATAAGAACATTAAGTTTATAAGTCCCAAAAATTGACTCTAAACTGTCCATCAGGACACATAGGCGTTGATTCCCTAAGCTTCCAAGGAGACAACCATCTGGAGGTTGCCGGTTCAATCCTGACTGCAGGTGAGTAACAATACAGGAATACTTAACAGTTGTACCCAGTTATCGCTAACGGAAACAGAACAGGCGACCCCCGTGGATTCAATAAAGGACGTAGTTCGAAGTTCCATGAAAGTTCCCGAATTCGACAAACACCTCAAGAAGGCCGGAGGACATATCGGCCGTAACATTGTGGAAATAACAATAAAGTTGAAGACAATAGTCCAAAAACCTTTAATTATAAATATAATCAAGCTTCGTCTCAGAAATTTAGATAACTAAAGTTCATTGTGTACTTCGTTTGTTAAGCTTTGACTTAGTTATCAGCGAATTGATGGATGAACATTATTTATTATGAATTAATTTAGGAAATTTTACGAAAGTAATTTTGACTTGATATATCTGTTAGGAACCATTGAAAAAGGGACATCGGATTGAAATAAGGTGTCAATTCTATGCGGAGAGACAAATATTTAGATGCGAGCATGTGTGTGCGTGTGAGTGAGTGCACTTTTTAAGCTTTGCATTACTGCTACAAAACAAGCACTTGCATGTTAAACTAACAACTTGTCAACCATCAATTAGAACATCCACACATCAAACAGCCGATGACAACGTCACGCCATTTTCCAATCACTTGTCATTCATTTTGTTTTGCGTAGATAATCTCAAATCGATAGGAAACTTTTTTAATCAATGTCCTTTTGTCAGTTGATTCTCTCCCTCCTCTCTCTCTCTCTCTCTCTCTCTCTCTCTCTCTCTCTCTCTCTGAGTTTGCTCTGATTTTTTCAATCGTTCTAATTATCCTAGTTTTCCACTTCTACTTTTCCTTTTACCTTTATTCCCTGCCACTGATTCTTCCCTGCTTTTTTCTTTCTCTCTTTCTATCTCTGCTCCTCTCTCTTTTATGTAATTTTCTTTTATTCTCTCTTTCATTGCTTTTCTTTCTTTCTTTGTCGCTTCTTTTTTTTTTTTCTTATTCGCTCATGTTTATTCTCTCTCTCTCTCTCTCTCTCTCTGCCACTCTTATTCTCTCTCGTTCTTTCTCTCTCTCTTTCTCTCTCTCTCTCTCTCTCTCTATCTCTCTCTCTCTCTCTCTCTCTCTTTTTTCATTGTTTCTTTTGATTTTAATTTGTCTCTTTTCTTTCATTTAATCTGATTTGATGGAATTTTGTCTGATTTTTTATGAAATTTCCTCATCAGCCCCATAATCAAATTCAACTGATTTCAACTTGATCGATTTCGTAGTGTTCGACCTGTATTTTTTCTTCTTTTCCTGGGAATTATTTTTCGTTTTCATTTCAAGACCCAGATACAAAGACTTGCTCATCATTAATGTCATCTATAGAAAGCTTGGTGGTTAGCAAAATAGACTTGAAGCTATTAATTAGCGGTGGTTAAACATTTAATGAATAGAAAGCAAAATTGTTGCATACATGTCATTTCTTCATTAAGGGATTGATAAACGTGTTTCCCTTAACACTTAAGTTCTTTTTTTCTTATACACGGAATACCTTATTTTCATTAATTAGATCCCGAATATTTTTGCTTAACACGTGATCTGTTAATAAAATTCATCACATATTGGTGATAGGTCTGCAGATCCAAGAGCTAAATGTTGACGGGAGAAAAAGCGAGCGGAAGATACTGTGTGGGAGAAGAAATAGGGAACTTGGGAAAATCCATAAGTAAAAGAAAAAGGAGTGATTGATGAATGTATACTCAATCATTTTAGTTTTATTGTCATTTTATGCTTCATTATCATTGAATATTTAAGCTAACACTCATGAGCTCTGTGTGGACACTTGATACTGTTCAGAGGACTTGCCAGGAACTATGACCGGAAGTAACGTGAGAGAGAGAGGGCGGGTCAAGGGAATCCGTACTGTCTGTTCGCCTTGAGGATTTTATTGAGAGTTTAATATTTTTAGGTTGCCTAAATTAGTGGACATTTGTTCAATAGTCAATTTCCATGGAAGTATCTCTCCCAATTTTTGTCTTTCGTTTTATACATAAAGTTTATGGAAACTTGAAATCATTTTCAGTCTTTAACAAAATAACATTTTCTTATGTCATTAAATTTAGGAAAATCAGATTTAGTATTTTGTTTATACATAACTTATCAAAATTGGTAGAAGTGAGCCGCCCCTTCGCCTCACAAAAAAATTATATTTTCGAAAAAGTTCTGAAAATTTTTTCAAGTTACAATAGTTAGTCAACTTGGCTCATTGTCTATTTAGAATTGCTGTTTTATTACTGAAAGACGAGCAGAATAATTCTATTCTCACAGTAATGTGTATGCATGTGTGTGTGCGTGCGTGTGTGTGGAGGTGCGTGCGATCACGTGTATGTGTTTGTATTTATTTGTAGGTGGCGTGTGTAGAGCTTCATTAAATGCTACAGACAAAAAGACGTGTTTGTTCAGTTTTTATTCAGCTTTCTCTTTCTGATAAGTCATCATCATCATCATCATCATCATTATGTCGTGCCGCTAGCACGGATATCCCTGACCCTCTCTCGCAACTTCTCCCTATCGTTCATTGCCTCTGGTAGGTCTTCAGGGCTACATCCCGTATCCTCACATAGCTGCTGAATGTGTGTTCGAGCTAGTCGTCCTGCTTTTGCCCGGCCATACGTGGGGATCCATAAGAGTACATCACTTATGAGCTCGTCCCTGCTTCTCCAGCAGTGTCCTGCATGTCTGGTTCGTCTAACTTTCTGATAAGTAAGATCCCATAAATATGGATGGGAACAAAATACAAATTATACTTTATATTTTGATGGCAAAAATTATCCGTAATACAAATATGGTATATATTATATTTCTTACTAACGAAAATATACCTATTTTCTTGCCCATGAGGTTATGATTACACGGATTCGTATCTCCAACTTGGGAAGACGTAGCCCTGGGGAGGTGATCGTGTCCTCTGTAAGAGTACGGATGTAACTACAAGTCATATTTCTGTATTCTGTAGTAACTAGTTCGATCTCCACTGGTGGTGATCATGGTATACATTGCTGATGACATCTAATAAGGTCGAATCAGCTGCCCAGTAGTTCCGTATATCAGGCACAGTGCTTGCTGGATCTTTTGCTCATGGTAATTCAATTTATAATATACATATATATATATCATCAATTAAAAAATGTATATATATATATATAATCGATGGAAAATAGTCTGCGATCCTGGGTTTCAAGGAGTTTTTTGCAAAATAACAATCATCAGGCAGTTAAGAAGATGGAATGAATTGAAAATCGAAAATACGAAAAAATAGTCAAAAAACCGTTGGGATTTCGTTTATGTGTAGTTGTAAGTGTGTGAGTGTATGTGGGTGTGTGCGTATGCGTGTATGTGTTATAGTTACGTATGGATGCTTGTTTTCGTGAGGTTATGCCAGCTACGAACCCAGGGTCGCAGACTATTTTCCATGGATTAAATATATATATATATATATATATATATATATATATATATATATATATATATATATATATATATTATTTATTATTATATAATAGCTCTATCCAAGATATTGAGCACTTCCATATTATATTGAACTTGGTTCGGCACATACCCACAAAGTGATTTAGTGACAACCAACACTCTTATAATATATATATATATATATATATATATATATATATATATATATATATATATATATATATATATATATATATATATATATATAATGCTCTTTAAAAACATTATTTATATAATTCACAGGATCTTTAACTAATGTATTTAACTAATAGCAAATTGATAGAATAAATTATCAGCTACAAAACGAAATTAGCAATGCATTTTTGCCAATATGCAATGCTCGTAAAAAATCTGAACCGGCGTAGGGGATTCATTTCTTTTTCAAGAAAATGTTGACCACACAGTTTATCTTCCATCAAGTCAATATGCAAACGAGCTGATCAAAGTCCCCTCCATTCCGTGAAATGAGAACCCTATTGTAGATTATCACTCACATAACAAGTCATTGCAAAATCATATCAATTGTCAAACTGGAACTACATCCACTCTTTGGTCGGCATAAACGTTCAGCATCCATTAATGATTATAAATAAAAAAAAAATTTCCGCATACGATAATCCAATTACACACATCTGCTTTCATTTCAGACACCATTTTGCCGCTGTACTGTTATCAGTAAGAATGCAAAATAAATTATGGATTTCTGGTTGTAAGATTCAGCCTTTACTGCTTAACCACTATCACCCACATCTGACGTTTTGGGCCAACATAATATGATGGTAGGCATTAATTTCAATTTACGATTTCACATGCAGGATTTTCATCATCGCTTGCGAAAACGTCAAGACAATGTTGATGACTAATTAGAAAATAATGCTATATATATATATATATATATATATATATATATATATATATATATATATATATATATATACACACACACACACACACATATATATATATATATATATATATATATATATATATATATATATATATATATATAAATTTAAGAATAGGTAAGCTATTTGCAAATGAAAAGATTTTCAAAGAGAGTAGTAAGAGATATATAAATGCCCTTAAAAATAGTGGTTTTAATGAGGATTTTAGGTATTTAAATGAAAATATAACAAATGAAATTACTAAAAAAAATAAATAATTACGATCAAAAAAATAAAAATAGAAAAAAGGAAAATTATATGGTTTAACCCCCCTTTTTGTAAACTAGCCAATATAGATGTAGGTAAATATTTTTTGAGGACTGATAGATAAACATTTTAAACAAGATAATATATTACATAAAATATTTAATAGGAAAACCTTGAAAATAAGTTATTCTTGCACAAAAAATATTTCTCAAATAATAAATAGTCATAATAATGAATTAATTAATAAATTTCGTAACCGAGTAAAGAATAATAATAATAATAGTAAAAAAATAGAATGTAACTGTAAATCTCGAAGTGATTGTCCAATGAATGGTTTGTGTAATTCAGATAACGTAGTATATCAAGCTATTATTTATCCAAAAGAGAACATAAATGATAAGAAATATTATATTGGAATTTCATCTACTAATTTCAAAATTAGGTATGGAAATCATAAATTCTCCTTCTCCCATGAGCATCAAAGAAATCAAACTGCTCTATCCAAACATTATTGGGGATTAAAAGTTAAAGGGTTAACCCCGGAAATACAATGGTCCATATCTAATACCCCAAAATCTTTCGATAGTAGGTGCAACCTGTGTCTTGAAGAAAAAATCCACATTTTGCTCTTTCCTGAGCCAAAAACATTATTAAATAAGAGAAATGAACTAAAGCTAGGTGCAGACATAGGGCTAAATTTAAACTATAAATAATTAACAAAATTTTTCTATAACAACATAGAGCTAATTTTGAGAATAAACAAAATAAATTATTAGATAGAAAATTGTAAAAAAGAATATAATACATACGTACTACGCATAAAAAGTGGAACGAATTAATGCTTTCTAAATAATTTTGAAATGTTAAAATATAGTAAAGAAAGTAAATATTTGCTTTAAAATTAATATACCTAATACTGTACCTTTACTTGAACTTTTTATTTAAAGTTTAAATCTTAGTCAATAAAAAACCTGTAATTTAGGTCTAAATATAAATTTTAAAAAAACCTTTTAAAAAAACAATATTTACTACACTGCTAACCGAAAGTTAAATCTAAAACGGAAGTGGGCTTAATGAAGAGGTAACTCCTCACCCCTCTAAGACTCCCTCCCAACTCTTCGACTCCCTCATACTATCCCCTCTCACTACCATGTGTCTATTCAATTTTTTTTATCCAAAATGAAATGAAGAAGTACTGTTACTTTTTTCGTGTTTTTGGAAATTTCAAAAATGCGTAACAGGATTGAAATAAATTTATAATCCTATGCGACCGGTTTCGTTGTTTTTCTTAAAGAATTTATTGCTCTGTATAATTGTTACATTGAGCTCTTTACCAGGAAAATTTTAAATATTCATGCTTGAATACCTTCTTGTTCTGATGGAATTACTCCCAACTCCGGTTTAACTGGACAAAATATATATATATATATATATATATATATATATATATATATATATATATATATATATATATATATATATATATATATATCACTATTTTCCATATTTACTTTCTTACCGTCCTTTCGAAAAAAACAAATAGCAAATACATTCTTATATGACATCTTACATGGATGAATCCAAAACTATTTGTATATACGAAAACTTACCAATCTTTGCGTATTTCTTTAAAAGACGGGAGGATTTTTCTCGTCTCTTAAAAAGTCCATCATTTCAAATATCTTTCCACGTGCCAAATACGTACTTAATACTTTTAAATTAAGAATGTTATGTGCACGCTTGTATCTTTTCCTTGTATACATTTTATTTGCTCCCGTTATTTTGACAAACATCCATCGCTGAGTGAACAATTCTTCTGATATCAAAGTCCTGGTGAAGGTTATTGAAACCAAAACGTTTAACATAGCCTTGACATCGCAATAAATTCACATATTTGGATTATTCTGTTTTTCTGCTTTCTTTATACTGTCGGATTTAGGTCCATATTTACTTTCATATATATATATATATATATATATATATATATAGATGAGGCGTGTGTGTGTGTGTGTGTCGTGCACGTGCATGCGCGTCTGTGTGTTAGATGTGCAACAGCAATAAGATTGATAGATGCCCATGAATACATAGTAAGAAAGAGACGTCACTA